>VZRO01002287.1:1720461-1791149 GCA_013397915.1 Daphoenositta chrysoptera
AGCCAGCGCGTCCGCCCCGCGCGGCGGCCCCCCCGCCGCTTCCTCCGCGGGGAGCCGCGCTCGGCGGGAGCAGGAGGAGGAGGAGGTGCCTTCTCGGGCCGGAGCGAGGCAGCGCGGTGCCTCTCTCCCTCTCTCCGTTCTTCCGCCTCCCTCCACGCCGCCGGCGCCAGGGTCCTTCCGCGACGGCGGCCGGGACAGGCAGGTAAGGCNGGCTGCCCCCGGACAGGTGTCTCAGCAGGTGTACGCGGCAGCAGGGACCAAAGCTGCTTCTAAACCTTCGCTTAAAATCCCGCTGATCTGTGTAATATAAGGGCCAGGCTGCCAAATCCATTTGAAAGCCAGCATTGCTGAGTATTTCCTTGTTGGTGTGACTTTCTTCTCTGAGTCTTACATCCATGGAGCCGCTGTGCTTTGCTAAGTCTGTTCCGCCTTGTCGCAAGGCAAAAATTGCCTTCTGTGTGAGTTCAGTCATCCTAATAATTCCTCCTGCTTTCTGTCCCACATCGGGTTACCCTTTCTTGGCGGTGAGTGCTCTTGCATAGCCTCGTGCTGGGACAGAGCACACCTGCTCCTTGTGCAGTAGGTGACGAGACCTGCATGGTGCTTTTCCACAGGCTTCCTTTCTGCGCCCCTGTAAGCTGGAACGCGTAATTATCTGAACTGTAAACTGAGCTTTTAGTACAGGCATGGCCGTAAGCTCCCTGCTTGAAATGACCGATGCTAATCTGAAATACTTAGGGTTGTTTTATGAGTCAAATACGTGAGACTGTAGCTTCTATAGATGGAAAAACTGACTGTAGTGGGAATGCAGACAAAAGGTGTCTTGTGAGTACTTGCTTCTGGAGCATTTGTTTTCATTTTAGTGTTTCTGATATGTTATCTGACCGTCTCACCTTTGATAGAAGGTGAAGTTTTGTTCAATTTCTCAAAACTCCTCAGAGACTGGAAGATGGGTTATTACTTACTGCTGTTATAGAAATGTTGAGAGTGCTTTTCTTTCTTTCTGACACACCAGCTGTGCTGCTCAGATCATGTCACCTGTGCAGAGGAGGCCCTTTAGGTGTCCTGGTCTTGTTTGCTGGGTACTGCTCCTGTAGGAAGGGAAGTAGCTCCCAGACAGGGGGTTACTCAAAGCCATTTGATGGTTGTGGTTTGTAAGGGGACTGCAGCAGGAAAGAGCCCATTTGTTATCAGACTCTCCTCTGACATTCTTTATGTTTCTCTGGGGTTTATTTTGTGTTTCATTTTTTGTGAAAAACATTTTATCATGAAATGATCACATTTATCTCTGCATTTAGTTCTTAATGAAAGGGTGCCTTACAAGTTCCTCTAAATTTCTAAATGAATATTATGATTGTTTTGAACCAAATGGTCGATTTCCGTGTGATTTTGTCTGCTGAAACCACTGAAAGCAGAGCAGCATGATTGTGTTTGGCACCTTTTGTGTTTTCATAAGGTAATCTCATGGGTGTGCAAATCAAAAACATACTGGTAGTTACACTTCTGTCTTGAAGGAACTCTAGTTATCAACTGCCAGACCTGTTTATTAGCCATTCAAAATTTATAGGAGTACCACGTTTTTAAAAAAATGTTAATATAGAATTTTTAAAGTCTTTGAAATTTTTTAAAACCATTGACTGTGAGGTAGTTTGAACTATGTCCTAAGTTAAATCACATTTTAATTCTTAGTTGTAGGCATTGTGGATTTGGCATTATAGTGTATCCACTAGGCTGACTGCCTACAATGGATAAAAAGAGAGAAAAATGATAGACTTGATAAAACAATATTAGCTCCATATTTTTTCATCTTGCCCTGAAACAACATTGTATTCAGAAATGCCATGATATTTGATATCCTGTAATAAGGTTAAAAGAACTGGGAAGTGGTTAATTTCATAGAATTACTTGGAAGCATCAAGAAAAGTCTTCCCCTCCACCAAAGATAGGTGCAACCTGTTGTAGATTTGATTCCCTCTGTGTTGTGTTAACTTATAAACTGGATACACAGGATAAGGTGCAGAATAGTGTAGGTTTCATACAAATATTTATACCTCAAATATGCAAAACATTTTCTACTTCTTAGACAATAGAAGTCTGTGCTGCCTGCTGTCAATGCAAAGGTCATGGAAAATAGTCTTTAGCCTTTGTTAACCGTTGATGTCTAAGATGTTTTTCTACTTTTGCTTGGTTTGACTTTTTTTCAGTAACCTGTTACCTTTTCACTGCTGAACTTGGAACCGTTCTTTGAAAAAGGTGCGTTTGTGCATGCCAAAGAATCAGTTCTAGCAGTCTACAATGACTCGCCTGCAGAAATAGTATAAGGAAATACCACTATAAAAACTGAAAAATATGGAAAACAGTACTCAAACAGAGTGGAGTACAGGTTGGCATGGTGAAGAAAGCCTGAGGTGGTGGACCTTTATTGTATTTCTAATTATATATGTGCTCCTGAAGGACATCTATCATATATTTTTGTATTTGTGCTACATTACATTTTTATTATTGTATGGATGCATCTATTTGCACAGAATTACCAATACCTTGTCTAGAAAGTGTCAGCAATGGTCAGTCAGTTGTTGCACTGTGGAAATTAGAGTGCTGAAGTTCATTAAATGACCTGCTGATACCCATAGCTTTCTCCATTATGCAAAGTGCAAGTGTAGACTTGCACTACACTGGCTGCATCCTGCTCCTTACTGCAGAGGGATCGGCCCAATTTATCCTAATTCTCCTGGCCAGGGCCTCATGCTAGCACTAGGCATTAGAGCTGTTACTGATATAATGGGACACAATTCTCCAGAAACCCGTGAAATTGCACCCGAGTTTAAACTAATGGTCAGTCAGGTCTCAAAAAATGTATTTTTGTTAATGGAGCGGTTTACTTCTAGCAGCAAATCACCAGTTTGCTCTCCCAGCCCTCAGGCAGAGGAGCATTCTGCTCTCCTGCTTCTGGTCTGCTTTTCTAAAAGGCATTAGGAAAGAGAGCGATGTGTGAGTGAGGGAAAGCAGTGTTTGGGTGAACACGTATGCTCTTTGTCTGGTGTGGCAGAAGAGGAATTAAGAGCAGAGGCTTGTGATTGAGCACTGCCCCGTGGCCATTACAGCACTGGCAGTTCTCAGTCATCCCCTACCCTGGCTCAGCTGCACCGGCTGTGATTCAGAGTCAGGGAAAACACCATGTGAGACAAAACCTTGAAAAATAGATAGGCAACTACTTACCCGTGTGAAGATGAGTCTCATTGTAGAAGGTGCTTTGTGGGGAGGGGAGCAGGTATTTGCGTTTCCTGGGCACGGAGGTGGGATGGAGAGAGAGCCATTTCTTGCAAGTACTGTGAAGTGGCCACTGTGCTCAGATGGGGTCGTGAAACCTTGGGAAGAATTACAGAAATCTCCTGAGAGTAGGTCTGTCCATCATGGGCAGGATTTACCTTTCTTAGGAAGAATGACATCACCTAGAAGTAGTCTTTTGTTTTGACAATACCCAAACATTTAGGAGGAAAATGGCATTCCTGAAAAGACACCTCTTGGTTGCATGCCTGTCCTGTATTCTGGGCAGTTCAGTAAAGCTCACACTTTGCGAGGTGTGGTCCTGCCTTTGTGTGGTGGGCAGGAGATAGGGTTTTCAGGAGCCTGCTGTGGAGAGAGGAGCTGCTCTGGGAGAGTCTGAGCCTGGCTGGCAGCTGATGGACAATGGCTGTTCCCCATCTGCTGCAGCCAGCTGTGGGACTCAGCTTTTGGTGACGGGAAGGAGAAGTGTTTGGCCATGTTTGCAGTCACAGCTCCTCTTCTGAGGCAAAGCATCAGGCTGCCAACTGGGCTACTCTGTTTCAGCTCTCAAGGTAAAAATCCTATGCAACCTTAAACAAATGCAGGAAAAAAAAATGTAATGTGCTGAGGCATGTGGGACTTGAGCAAAGGGTTTTTTGGCACTCCTGCTCTTCCTGATTTACATTTGTCTTATCAGCAGATATGTGAATGGGTACCACTTTGCTACACAGAGGGTATAACTTCATGTAGGCTCAAGCAGGTCACAGCTGAGTTTCCTCTGAGGAGAGGTTTTGTTCAGCCTTGTGCCTATTACAAGCTGTGATCTGATTAACTTGTAAGATCTAGGCCTTGTTTTCACTTGAATGTGGGGCAGAAAAATATGGCTTTGAGTAGTAAAGGAAGCAGGATTCTTCCTTCTGAAAGAGGGTCTGGGCAGGACACTGGGATCCTGCACTTTCAGTGAGTGTGCACTGTGCACTAGACTGGGACAAATTCCTGACCGTTTATGAAGCAAAAAAAGGCTCTCTTGGTTGTTGGTTTTTTTTTTTTTTTTCCCTCCACGAGATAGCCACGGAACTCATCATCAGACCCAGGTGATATCTGCCCTTTCATTTTAGCTGAACATTGTAAATCTGTCCTAGCCAGCCCTGTGCACAAATCCTGTCAGATTTGCTGTGCTATCTTACAGGGTAGGTGAGATAATTATAATACATACATTAATATATTCAAGGTTGCTACTTGTCCTGTGAATTACAGGATATCCTATATCACAGGGCAAGCTCTATATCCTGGCAGAAAGAATAACTGTGTGTGTTTTCCCTGCCTCCCCTTCCCTACTATGAGCATCTCTTCCCAGCTGAAGTTGCAAACCACATCAATTCCCAGTGCCATGGGGGGAGGAGGAAAAGAGTGGGGACTCTCCCACCTTGGATTGTGTGACCCAGTTCAAGGGATGTGGTCTTAACATGCAAAGTGAGTTGAGCTGAATGGGCCTTTTTCTGTCCTGTGGGAGAGCCTCTAAACTGGTAATCTTAAGTGTACTTTGGGATCATTTGAAATTAAAATTTCTACCTGGTCTGTACACAGAAAAGATGCTTAAAATAAAATTTTATAACAGAAAGAGATCTAACACTCCAGTATTAAGAGTGGCTGGTTCAAAACTGCCAGTGCAACTTGACTTCAGCTCACTTACACATAATCTGTTACGTCTTTAGTTATGTAGCCACGTGTGGTTTTGCTTTCCCTTCAGGCAACTGTTTCATTCAGACCATGGCTGGCTGGACTGTTCCAGTTTGCTTTGTCGTGGTCAGCCGTGAGGACCATCTCCTCCTGCAGGCTGGTGTCGCTCATCCTCTGTGCTCCTTGAATACAGCAGGTTTGGTTGTTGGAAGGAGACGCATTTACAGCTCCAGTGTGTCAGATGAACTGTGAGGGTCTGTTTTATCAGCAGGGTGTTTGGGAGGGTGACAGGGTGAAAGGCTGTGGAGTGTGAGAGCAGTGAGAGGAGGGCCATCGTTCTGTGTCAGGGGCTGCAGACAGCCTCTTTGCCACCACAGCAGCTTTCTCTTCCCACCAAGGCACTCTCTCCAATCATGAAGGGGATTACAGCTTGCTGATGAAAAAAATAAAAGTCATGGGCAAGCAGCAAAATTCCCTCAATTTGGTTTAGTTACTTTTCTGGATCTCTTAAACTGAAACCAGCTATGAAAGTCAGTGTGATGCAGGCACTCCCCATGAAAACCTGAGACTTAGCCATAAAGGACTGTCTTATCTTACCTTTGCAGTGCCTTAACTTTACTTCTTGTAATTTTGACGTCAATGGGACTGGATCATGGCAGCCCAAGTTCAGATGGTGTTTGATTGATTCTCTAATATCCTTGTGTCTCACCATAGATAAGCAGAGTGGAGTAAGATACCATCAAGCATTAATGACTGCATTGCATGATGTCTCAAAGAGTTTAAGCTGAATGCTGTTCCTTAAGACCATAAATGTCTTGTGACACCTGACAAGTGCTCTCATTCCCTGTTTAGCTTGCAACAGTTAAAACACCTCAACATCTGAGGTCTGACATCAAGGAGAGCAGAGATAACAAGCTGCTTTGCTAGAGATGCTCACTACCTTGCATTAGCCAGAGGAAAGGGAAAACATGAGACCACAGCACTGCCTCAGTTGTGTTTATTTTCAGATTCAGTGAGAAACTTTTCCCCTAAATTAATACATATATATTGACATGAGTGAAGCTGAAGTCCTTTGGTATTCTTTGTTGCTTAGGATGCACTGTAAGTGAAGAAGAAATTCTTCAAGGTCACAGCCTGGCTTTTCGGTCCTGTATGTGGAGACTCTATTAGTAAGTGGCTGAAATGCAAGTAAAAGCGAGGATTTCTTCACTACTTCCTGTGGGTGGACAGGTGTTCAGCCATTCCCAGGAAAGCAGGTCTGCATTATGCAAAACAGTTCCTTGGGAAGACAAATGCCGAAACTCCAAATGTCTCCCCTTCCTCCTTCTTCCCCCCACTTTATATACTGAGATGATGTCATGTGGTCTGGAATATCCCTTTGGATATTGGTTTGGGTCACCTGTCCCAGCTGTGTCTCCTCCTAATTTCCCATGCATCCCCAGTCTCCTTGCCAGTGTGGCAGTACAAAAAGCAGGAAAGGCCCTGGCTCTGTGCAAACACGGGTCAGCAATAACAAAACCATCTCTATATTATCAGCACAGTGATCACCACAGTTTCAAAACACATATTAGCCACTGTGAAGAAAATTAACTCTACCCCAGCCAAAATAAGCACACCTATCCAGCATAACAGGGTAAGAGAGTCTGGAATCACAAGATAAGAATGCTTGCCTTGCCAACACCAGTGCTTTGCCATGCATGGGAACAGTAATACAACATCTCAGCTGAAATGTGAATGGTTGTTCATTTTGTGTTCAGTCTCTTGTGCTTGTTTTGTAGCGGAGGAGATGTATCCTGGTGAAAACAACCCTGGGGAAAACTTGACAAATGAGAACTTGGATATTTTCTGTCCTCCATTCACTGCCTTGGGTTTTTCGTCATGCACAGAAGGCAGTGCTGACCTGTAACTTTAGATATATTATTTAGATATAGATAAATGTTGCTTTTTCACACCCACTGAATGCTGTCTGCTGGGACTAGTCAGTTGCTCAGTAGGTGTGAAAAAGCAACATTTATCAAGTGACCTTATAAATACTACCTCAAAATAAAGACTTTGAGGCTAAGTGCATCCATTAGTCAACATGTGAGATGGGGCCAGTAGTTCGTCATCTGAGTCAACTTCACAGCTTTGTCTTCAGCAGAAGTTCTCATGTTTATTGAAGGATTTCTTCCTGTGTAGCTTCCACAGAGTCTAGCAGATGGAGAACAAGTAGTTCTTTAGTAGGTGGAGAACAAGCCGTTGTTTAGGGAAAAAAGGTCTTGGAGTGTTTGGAAAGAGAAATAACTGAAGAAGTATTAGTCATTCCCTGTGCATAAAGACAGTCGTAATTTTTATGTATTTCAGTATTTTAGTTAGACCATGTCAAAAGAGTGTCTTGAATACTGAAATAAATTGAGCTTGTGGTATAATATTTCATATGCTTACCTGACATTGTATAACATTTGAGAAAACAAGTTCAAATTGTGAAGAAAGTGAATTAAGTTGACCCCTTTACTGTAGTTAAAAAGAGGTAGCCTCAGGCACTGTTGACTTCTTTTCTTTTTATGTTTTTCTTTCCCATAATTTCATTTGTTTTTCTCAGATTTGCAATCTTGTGTACAATAACAATTGTCCTACTTGACAGTGAGCTTAAGGATTCCTTAGCAGAGTTAGGTTCAACCTCTGATTTAATAGAGCTTTTGTTTTTCCAGCCCTCTAAATCTTTAGCTTCCTGGAGAAGTAGGAAAATCTCTTTTTTGCACAAGCATCACCCATTTCCTTTGCCAATCTCATCTTTGCCTGTTTCTTTAATAAGTGGGTGTTACTGTTTCTCTTCCCTTCTTATCGGCAGGGGATTTTTGTAAAAAAAGCTGAGGCAGCAGTCTTCTTTTCTAAATGTCCACCCAGTGGCACAGGCAGCGGGGTACTGGTGGAGTACCTTGGTCTATGTAGAAGTGAAACATAAAGACTCTGCTCTGCCAGCTGCAGTCAAACTCCTCGCAGCCTCCTGAAGTCCTGGTGGTGGCACCGTAGAGGGCAAGAACTGCCAGATGTTAGCAGAAAATTGTTTGCCATTTCCACTCTGCTTTATACATGGCATTTAGAATAAAAATAAACCTGAGCTATGAAGTCTGGACGTGGGAAAATCTGCTGTCTCTCTTTTAAGGGTTAATAAAAAATACTGATGTTTCAGTGTCTTTCTTTTGTGCCTTGCTTTCCCGTGTCCCAAACTAATTTTCAGCTTCATTGTCCTTGCAGCAAAGAGCATTAAAAATGATAGAGGTTTTTGATCTGAATAAACTGAAGGCAAAATAGTCAATGCAAGTTTGTAAATATTGTAAAGTTTTTGTGTGGGAGAAATAAGAAAAGCTACAAGTACTCAGCTCTGGAGGAATGAATAAAAATACAAGAAGTTGTTGAGGATATTGAAAATTGATCAGTCCATCCTTTGTATGGTATCCCATAGTGTTGCTAACTAAAACTTAGTACTAAATAATTTCAAGGAAAAAATGCCCATGTCAACATATTTTCTATATCATGGATGGTAATAATGTAATTTTTGTTTCATAAAGCAGAGGTTTCTTTCCTAAATAATTTAGTTGTGAAGAAGGTGCCCTATAAAGCTGAAAGGATAGCATAGTAATTGAAGTGTACTGCTTGCAGGAAATCCCAATAAGGAGAGTAGCTGAGTTTATAAATGATTTGAAGATGTGTACATGCCATTCTCCTAAATCATCATTGTAAGGGAAAAAGAAACTCTTCTGGTGCTCTTACCATTTTTCCTGAGCTGTTCTGTGCACTTGGGCTTCACTTCTCTTTTGCAAGGGTTGATGAGCTGGTGCTCCAGTTTGGTGTGATGAACCACCTCAATGCCAACTGACCCTGTCTAAGAGGGACCATCACTTTTCATCATTGTTCTCTTTGCTTACCCCAACTACCTAAGTTAGAATGCTAAAAGGAAACAAATGCTGTATTTTGTAAAATGTAGTGAGACTGTTTCCAAGAAATTTTGGAAAACTGATTTGGACTGTGATAAAATGTTCCTTCTGTGTGTGTACAGGAGTATCTTTCAGCTGAATAAATGATATTGTGCAATATCACATGGTCTCAGAATCTCCAGTCATAGTTGTCACAGTTATCCCTTAGCCTGTTTACTTTTAACCCTAAAATTCGTACAGGCAAATATGGATTTTATTTTTGCAGGGTTTGATTATATATAAAATTAGCCAGTTATTGTCTGGCTGATTTTCAAAGAGAAACTAAGGTTTTGCAAACCTTTGGCTATAATTTTGAAGTCTATTAGAAAGTAGTCCCCCCAAATTACATTTCTCTCAGTTAAAAAAAATCCAAACTTGGATATGATAAAAGTGGTTTCTGAGAGTCTGCTGTTTAAAAAAAAAAAGAGAGGAGGAAAAAAAAGTAAATCTATTTTAGATCTATTTTTAACTTCCCCTTTTTCTGGATATGATGCGTTACAGATATCATTACAGTATTTTTTCCTGAATTTGAATTTTAAAATTATGACAGATGTTTGCTAGAGTATATTTCTTTTGTATTTGCATTTCTGTTAAATTTACCTTTTGAACAGGGATTAATAACAGTTGTATTTTACTTTTTGGAGTTTGAATTTGCAACCTTAGATGTGGGGCAAAAAGGCAATACAAGAGTATATTTTGCAACCCTTGCTTACACTGAGTAGTAATTATTCAAATAAGCCTGTGCTGGATACTTATGTAAATAACTATTCACATGTAACTCAGTTTGTAGTTTCATGATAAAGCAACAGAAGCTCCAGCAGAAAAAAACAGGGTGAGGAGTTCTTTCTTTCTTGTTCCTTCTGCACTGTTTCTGCTCTCTACCCAGAGGAGCACTGTGCTGCCTGTTCACTTACCCCACTGCAGACATTTTCAGGGACACAGTATGAGCTTGATCAGCAAACTGATCTGAATTAATTAAAATGAAGGAGGAAAAATATTCTGAAACCTACAGATTTGAGTAAGGATTACAAGGTACCACTTGGGTTTTAAAAGTCGTCATTTTGATTGATACTTCCAAAAATTGAAGTAGTGATTTATATATATATATATATATTTAATCTACTGCCCTAGAAGGTACATTTTCAATGTTAAATATCCATATCTGGAGCTGACATGGGTTTGGATTGATGTGTCCCAAATCTGATAAAGGGCAGTTGTGCACAATGCATGAAATCCAAGTCAGAAAGCTGAGGATGCTGATTTGTCAGAGGGGTCGTATGTCTTGAATGCCCATCAGTTTAGGATTAAGACTTTGCACGGAAGGACACAAATTCCTAGGGAAATGTTACCATCATTAAGGAGGTGTTGAAACTCGGAAAACAGTTCCACCTTGATTTTATTTTTATTTGCAGCCACAAATATTTCCTCCTGGTGTTCCTTTTGTATCATTGTGATAAATGTGTTTTCCAGAATGTGGTTTTTTTTCTTGTGAGCCCCTCCATGACTATGTGTGATACGAAGATTTGTGCCTTAAAAAGTGACAATTACTTGTTACATTTGAGTCAGAGAAGCCCTGATCAGACTGGATGCACTTTCTCTTTTCACTAGAACTTACACTGGGAGTTTCATACATTTAATCAACTTTTTGAATGTTAAAGGTGCTTACAGTCCAGCCAGCTTACAGTGACTAATTGTTTCAATAAACAAACACAATCTGGGAGCTGGGAGTGGGAACCAGAAGATACGTGGGTAGTGTTGCAACACCTGAGCTTACCACATCCCTTAGTGGCTCAGTTTTCCCCAGTGAAAATGGGGAGAGGTGGCATGCATAAGAAGCTCTGTCTATAAGTGAAAATGTACTTTGTGCATTTGGACCAGTATTGACTTAGAAGGCTTATCTGAACAGTTGTTTTCATTTGTTTTGAGGAAGGTGTATGGTGGCTTCACGGCTATACAGGTTAATACTTGTATAATGTGAAGAAGGGAAACAGAAGATGATGCAGATGTTCTGATGCTTAAAGTTGAGAATGTTTTCCCGCCCTGAGAAAAGCTGAGAATCTTTAGCTCTTTCTGATTTCTGCCATAATTCCGAGTCTTCAGCATCTCTGCAAATTAGGTTGTATTTGTTATTGTGTAACTAAGGTTGGCAGGGAACGGGGCAATTCCTTGGCACGAGCCATATTGTGAACAGTTTATATTGGGTGTCAGCCCGAAACTCCCACAGCTGCTTATAACAAGATAACAATGTGTCATGCAAACAGCTTCGTGTTCTGAGGGATGGTCTGGGAACAATGGAGTATTTGGGGGGAAGTGGGCACAGGGAAAATGTGCAGAAAATGTCTAAAACTGTAATGAACATTGACATACGGGTTTGATAAGAGGTAAGCATGGCTGTTACAGGGGCTTCTTAATGGAGTGTTGCAATTTTGAAAAAGAACTTTCAGAATAATAGGTGAGGGTTCAGTTATCCTGAGCCTTATTTATTAAAACAGAAATGTGTCTAGAGCCACTGACTTGGAAATAACCCCAAATAAAGCAGGTTTCTGTGACCAAATGCAGCTTCAAAGGCTGATCATGTGACCTGGGAAACTGGTTCTAATCTGCTGAAATCTTCATAGCAGAGATAATTTAGTGTAGCAACCAGGTGCAGACATTGACAAATTACATTACTGATGTTTTTATTTTTTAACCCAAATTTTGTCAAAAGGATTTTTTTGGTTCTTGTGTCGTGTTAATGTAACTTGGTAGAGAAATTAAATATATTAGCATTATCAGTATTGAGATTTGAAATCATAGTTAACTTTGAATCCTTCTTGTGCTCTCTTCTGCAGCACTCTAGGGATCTCTGAGTTCATAGTTTATAGGATGGATAATAATTATGTTTTTCTTAAGTACAAGCAAAGAATTTTTACTATTGAGAACAGTAGAATTGTTCTGCATGGGAGAGCCTGTGATGGGAACCCTTAAAGTGTTGTGTGCATTAAGCTGGTCTGAAAGTTAGTACTGACTTTTAATTTTTTGAACAATGTTTTTATTTTCAGTTTATAGTAGTATTCTTCCTTCTGCAATTACCTTTACCTTATTTATTTTTAGAAGGGCAATAGATCAGAATTGGGCAACTTTAGTAGTCAAATAACATATCCAAGACAATTACTGTTTAAAAAAATCTGCCTTCTTCCCAGAATGCAATATGACAGATGACCAATAAAATGTATGTGTGTATGCATATCAGAAGAAGAGAAATAACAAAAAGAGATTATTCATAATAATCACCATTTGCAGTCCAATTATCATCTTCTACTTATGCATTCTAGCCTGGTCTTATTTTGTAGTTCCATGTAAACCACGTAATATTTTTTTAACGTATGAAGCGGGTATTCCTAGAAAAGAAAAGGATATTTTAAAGCAGTTAACAACTACTTCCAGGTGTTGAGATAGCAGCAGGATGGGATATGTGAGCTCAGCTGGTCAAACCAAGGAGTGAAAAGCAGTATCAAGACTAGACTGGAAGGCAAAGCGTGTAATTTCAGGTATTGTGAACAAAATGATACACACTAAAGTGAGTTTGTTTCCATTTGATTTTATTAAAAATTAAATTGTTTAAGGCAATGTTGTGAGGAGGCCTGTGGTGTTTCAAGATTCTCTGTACAATTCTTTGAAATGTTCTGCTTTGTCCATGCTGAAATTATGTTGCCTGCAGAGAAAAATATGCATGCCATTTCCCCAGTGAATTCTGAAATACTCTAAGTAGTAAATAGGTGCACAAAGTAAGCGCTGTGAAAAATGAATTATTTTTTTGTTTTACTCTAGGGCTTTGGTTTGGGTTATCCCGCCACCCCCTCCACATGTTTAAGAGATTGTTCACAGTCACTGATGCTTCAGCAGATGCTGCTGTTCCTCCTTCAAGCCACGGCTTCAGCTTCCAGCCGTGCTGCTCTAGCCTGAGTTGCTCTCCAGGTCTGTGCCTGCAACTTCCCCTGGCTTTGGAGCACAGCTTCAGGCAGGGCCCGGGTGGTGCCATGGGCAGGGCTGGCAGAAAGTGAGCAAAGGGGGAGGGAGGGGAGAAAAAGATTTCTGGAACAGCTTCTCCACAACCTCTCCCACACCCTTCATTCCTGCCTCCGTGCCACTTCACTTGATGAGTCTGTGCAGGCAGCTGCCTGTGCTGCATGATGGAATGTCTGGTTGGATCCCTTCCCCAGCCAGCTTCCCAGCCCAGCAGCAGGGACGCCTGCACCTGCACAAGGCAGGGTGGCATGACAGGACAGTGGCGAGTTGATGAGGGAGGAGGTCAGCTGTGTTTAAGCTGGCATCATTGCAAAGAACAGAGAGATTGCCTGGCTATGTCTCTGGCAGGACCCTGGAGCCAGATTTGCAAACAAAGTAGCTGTGGGTGCATTGGTTTTTATGTACTCCTAAGTTTGTCCAGCAGGTATCAGTCGTGGTGTAGAATTTAAAGCAGCTTGATATTACTGAGTGACCAAAACCATCTAAATTAAATGGCTTGATTTTGATGGTCAGCAGGAAGTCTTTCTAAACAGAAGTTGGAAGGCATATGCTTGGCAGTTTCTGAAAAATAAGTTCAAGTTCTTTGTTCTCAAACTGACATCTTCTATACAACCATTTGTGTCTGAAAATTTTTATTAATAAAATCGGGATAAATTTGCAAAATTACTTTTACTGATCCATCTTAGGTACAAAGGATTGTAGTAAATGGGGTTACATCAGGCTGAACTAGTGGAGTTCTCCAGGGCTTCATTTTAGGCCCAGTGCTCTTCAACATCCTCATAAACAACTTGGNAGGATGGATAATAATTATGTTTTTCTTAAGTACAAGCAAAGAATTTTTACTATTGAGAACAGTAGAATTGTTCTGCATGGGAGAGCCTGTGATGGGAACCCTTAAAGTGTTGTGTGCATTAAGCTGGTCTGAAAGTTAGTACTGACTTTTAATTTTTTGAACAATGTTTTTATTTTCAGTTTATAGTAGTATTCTTCCTTCTGCAATTACCTTTACCTTATTTATTTTTAGAAGGGCAATAGATCAGAATTGGGCAACTTTAGTAGTCAAATAACATATCCAAGACAATTACTGTTTAAAAAAATCTGCCTTCTTCCCAGAATGCAATATGACAGATGACCAATAAAATGTATGTGTGTATGCATATCAGAAGAAGAGAAATAACAAAAAGAGATTATTCATAATAATCACCATTTGCAGTCCAATTATCATCTTCTACTTATGCATTCTAGCCTGGTCTTATTTTGTAGTTCCATGTAAACCACGTAATATTTTTTTAACGTATGAAGCGGGTATTCCTAGAAAAGAAAAGGATATTTTAAAGCAGTTAACAACTACTTCCAGGTGTTGAGATAGCAGCAGTATGGGATATGTGAGCTCAGCTGGTCAAACCAAGGAGTGAAAAGCAGTATCAAGACTAGACTGGAAGGCAAAGCGTGTAATTTCAGGTATTGTGAACAAAATGATACACACTAAAGTGAGTTTGTTTCCATTTGATTTTATTAAAAATTAAATTGTTTAAGGCAATGTTGTGAGGAGGCCTGTGGTGTTTCAAGATTCTCCGCACAATTCTTTGAAATGTTCTGTTTTGTCCATGCTGAAATTATGTTGCCTGCAGAGAAAAATATGCATGCCATTTCCCCAGTGAATTCTGAAATACTCTAAGTAGTAAATAGGTGCACAAAGTAAGCGCTGTGAAAAATGAATTATTTTTTTGTTTTACTCTAGGGCTTTGGTTTGGGTTATCCCGCCACCCCCTCCACATGTTTAAGAGATTGTTCACAGTCACTGATGCTTCAGCAGATGCTGCTGTTCCTCCTTCAAGCCACGGCTTCAGCTTCCAGCCGTGCTGCTCTAGCCTGAGTTGCTCTCCAGGTCTGTGCCTGCAACTTCCCCTGGCTTTGGAGCACAGCTTCAGGCAGGGCCCGGGTGGTGCCATGGGCAGGGCTGGCAGAAAGTGAGCAAAGGGGGAGGGAGGGGAGAAAAAGATTTCTGGAACAGCTTCTCCACAACCTCTCCCACACCCTTCATTCCTGCCTCCGTGCCACTTCACTTGATGAGTCTGTGCAGGCAGCTGCCTGTGCTGCATGATGGAATGTCTGGTTGGATCCCTTCCCCAGCCAGCTTCCCAGCCCAGCAGCAGGGACGCCTGCACCTGCACAAGGCAGGGTGGCATGACAGGACAGTGGCGAGTTGATGAGGGAGGAGGTCAGCTGTGTTTAAGCTGGCATCATTGCAAAGAACAGAGAGATTGCCTGGCTATGTCTCTGGCAGGACCCTGGAGCCAGATTTGCAAACAAAGTAGCTGTGGGTGCATTGGTTTTTATGTACTCCTAAGTTTGTCCTGCAGGTATCAGTCGTGGTGTAGAATTTAAAGCAGCTTGACATTACTGAGTGACCAAAACCATCTAAATTAAATGGCTTGATTTTTGATGGTCAGCAGGAAGTCTTTCTAAACAGAAGTTGGAAGGCATATGCTTGGCAGTTTCTGAAAAATAAGTTCAAGTTCTTTGTTCTCAAACTGACATCTTCTATACAACCATTTGTGTCTGAAAATTTTTATTAATAAAATCGGGATAAATTTGCAAAATTACTTTTACTGATCCATCTTAGGTACAAAGGGTTGTAGTAAATGGGGTTACATCAGGCTGAACTAGTGGAGTTCTCCAGGGCTTCATTTTAGGCCCAGTGCTCTTCAACATCCTCATAAACAACTTGGATGCAGGATTGAAAGAACACTAAATAAGTTTGCTGACAATCCTAAATTGGGAGGAGCTATTGACTTCCTCAAGGGCAGAGGGAGGCCCTGCAGAGAGGCCTTGACAAATTAGAGAGTTGGGCAATCACCAACCTTGTGAAGTTTAGCAAGGGCAAGTGCTGGATTCTGCACATGGCACAGGGCAACTCTGGTTGTGTGTATAGACTGGGGAATGTAAATCTGGAAAGCAGCACTGTGGAAAGAGACCTGGGTGTTCTGGTTGATGCCAAGGTGAACATGAGCCAGCAGTGCCCTGGCAGCCAGGAGGGCCAAGCGTGTCCTGGGGGCCATCAGGCACAGCATCCCCAGCTGGGCAAGGGAGGGGATTGTCCCGCTCTGCTCTGGGCTGGGGTGGCCTCACCTTGACTATTGTGTGCAGTTTTGGGTGCCACAATGTAAGAAAGACATTAAGCTGTTGGTGAGCATCCAAAGAAGGGCAACAAGGATGGTGAAGGGTCTAGAGGGGAATCCATATGAAGAATGCCCGAGGTCACTTGTTCTGTTCAGCCTGGAGGAGACTGAGGGGAGACCTCACTGCAGGTACAACTTCTTTATGAGGGGAAGAGGAGGGGCAGACACCGATCTCTTCCCTGTAGTGACCAGTGACAGGACTGGCCTGAAGTTGTGTCTGGGAGAGGTTTAGGTTGGACATTAGGAAAAGGTTCTTCACTTAGAGGATGATTGGGCCCTCGGACAGGCTCCGCAGGGACGTGGTCACAGCACCAAGCCTGACAGTTCAAGGAGCATTTGGACAATTCTCTCAGACAAATGGTGTGATGCTTGGGACTGTCCTCTTCTAGGCCAGGAGTTTGACTTCAATGATCCTTGCAGGTCTCTTCCATGCAGGACATTCTATGATTCTATGATCTTCAATTTTGTGTATAGAACTCTTTTGCAAATGACATTTATACATGCACAGACCTTAGCAACTAAAAGTTCTATACAAGTTAGAAACTTCTATACAGGTTTGTGGTGAAGAGCAGTTGTGCACTGCTGTTTGCCTGGAGCACATTTCAGACTTCTCACCCATATTCTCTGTGACACAGGCTGCAGTGTACCTTATTTCATCCCAGTCACGTACAGCTTTTGGCTTCCTGGGAATGTGCCAGTGCAGCCCTCAGCTGAGCAAAGCCTGAACTTTTTAGTCTAATAATTAACTTCTGTAAACTTCCAGATGCTTAGGGTGAGCTCCAGCTTTCTGTAAATTCAGGCAGTTTCATTTATAAGTAGAAGCTCTTTTTGTTACAGAAATCTCCAAGTCTGTGATCCTCCAAAGATCTGGTAATGTTTTACTCCTTTTCTTCACAGGAACTGATGTTCAATGGCTAGAAGAGAGCTGACAAGTGGCTGAAATGAATACGACTACTATCCTACAAGAGATTTTGATTAAAAGATCACAGCAGAAGAAGAGAACTTCTCCCTTAAACTACAAAGAGAGGCTTTTTGTACTTACAAAGTCTATGCTAACATACTATGAAGGTCGAGCGGAGGTAGGAGACACAGATTTTTACTACTGATTGCCTTTGTTCCTTTTTTGCTTTTGTACCATACTGGCTTTTTTTCCTACTGTATATCACACTATCAAGAGCTGATTGGGGAAATGGTCATTAGTGGCAATGAATGTGAGCTGGCATTTCTCTTATTTATAATGCAGGTTGACAGAGGTATAGATAACTTACCTGGTAGTCAATGTGAACTTGTTCTCAATCAGAGCAGTAGGGTACAGTCAGGATGGCAGAAATGACATAAAACAGCGTTTAGAGGTGGTAATCAAAGGTGATCTCTCTCTCTCTGCAGAGAGATGAAAGATGGCTGCTATCATGAAGCGGGGAAAATGTAGAAAAAGTTACAATTGCAGTTTCTTGTGGCTGTGTGTACTGTGAAGGCCATTACATTCGCACCTGGCAATTAACTAGATTGGAGCAGGAGAAAGAGCATTTGATAGGAGCAGTGCATTGCAGACCAAGTTCAGCAGAGATGAGATCCTTTGGAGTGGATCATGCAACCTGGTGATTGAAATGAAGCTGGAAGCAGTTTATCTTTGACCATACAAGCAGCTCATCCCGGTTACCACTTTCTGTGTAAACTCAGTTCCCCAAGAAGTCATTGGCGTAAACTATGCAAATCCTCAGACCAGCATTTTTTCAAATAAGCTCCAGACTCAGTTTCGTCAAGGTCAGCTGCCCCCAGAGCACCCTGTCATATCCTCAATGCTGGGGGTGAGATTTTCCACTTAAGTGAGGCTACTTTCCATGTTTGTCACAATGTTGAAGAGGATTAAAATGGCTGCAGTAGCTTGTGAAACACATTGTACACCTTGGGAAGCCATTTAACAAATAAAGGATAATGGAGAGAACCCTGCAACCTCTTGTGTTGGCTGTCTTACCTCTGATAAAAGAAGAGGGTACAGGAGAGCTAAGGCTTAAGAAGCATGTTTCTCTGCCAGGCCTTGTGGTTGTACCAGAATTGAGCTCACTTACAGCAGTCTGTTCTCTGAAAGCAGCTTGGACACAGTCAGGGATTAAGAACAAGATCACAGACTGAGGTTGGAGGGGGCCTCTGGGGGCCATCTACTCCAAGCCCCCTGCTCAAGCAGGACCACACAGAGCTGGTTGCCCAGAAGCAGCTGGCTGTTGAGTATCTCTGTCCAGCTGGCTGTTTGAGTATCTCCATGGATGGAGCCTTCACAACCTTTCTGGGCAGCCTCTGCTAGTGCACAGTCACCCTCACAGTAATAAAGACCAACATTGTTTCCTGATGGAGCCTCCTGTGTGTTTCAGTTTGTGCCCGCTGCCTCTGGTCCTGTCACTGGACAATGCTGGAAGTAGCCTGGCTCTGTCCTCTTTGCACTTCTTCCAGGCATTTTATATCCCTCTGGATGGCAGTGTATCAGTCACTCCTACTTTGGTGACTCTGGCATCCTCCCAGAGAATGAAGAGGTGGGCGCTAAGAAGCCCTCTGAAATACGTCTTGCATGCTTATCCCATGTCAGTTTACATTCAGATCAAATAGAAATGTGACAAACAGGTTTTGCAGGTCTAGTTGTCACCCTTTAAGAAGTTACCACTTCCAGCTTCCCCGCTTCCAGTTTTCCCCTTCCAGCTTTCCCTTTGCCCTGCAGGTTAATGTCCTCTGGCTAAAATGCCTTCCCAGTAGACTGACTTGTGGGTCTCTCTGAGAGGGGGTTTGAACTATCAGTTTTATTTGCAGTGAGATTGAGCAGGGCTGCCCATAGTGCCCTCAGCTGAGGATGCAGTAACTTCTTAAAATATTTCAGCCTAAGATACAAACAGTTGGGCTGAAAATACATGTTATGCCTCTGCTAGGCCATCAGTTTGCTGCTGAAAAAGGCAGGTCCATTTCATCCCTGTCCTAGCCTTCCTAGATTCCCCCATTCACTTGAAATGATTCTGTCCCTTCTTGGAATCCATATTGCTCTGAAAAAAATTGCTAATCATAGAATGGCCTGGGTCAGGAGGGACCTTAAAGTTCATCTAGTTCCAACCCCTCTGACCCTGGGCAGAGACATTTTCCATTACACCAGATTTCTCAGAACTCCATCCAACCTGCTCTAGAGCACTTCTAGGGATGGGACATCCACCACCTCTCCAGGCAACCTGTTCCAGTGCCTCACCATCCTCACAGTAAAGAATTATTTCCTGAAATGTAATTTAAACCTACTCTCAGTTGGAAGCCCTTCCCCCTTGTCCTGTCACTACGTGCCCTTGGAAATAGTTTTTCTCTGTCTTTCTTGTAGGCTCCCTTCAGGTGCTGGAAGGCTGCAATTAGGTCAGCAGAAAGATATTTGATCTGGTTTTATTTTTGCTGGATTAGTGTTCTGCTGGGTTAGCAAGCTGCATTAGCTGGGTGCAGGATCTAACAAGTGCCAGAGGCCGTGCCAGGTGGAGGAGGAGAACAGGATGCTTCCTTTGACTGTTGACATCAGCAGGTTGTTAGACTGGCTCAACCATAATGTGTGACTTTCCAGCCTCAAACCATTTTCATTTTCACTGTTCCTCTCATTTTAGATTCTTTTAAACATTAATCAGCATTTTATTTTATTAACAATATTGTCTGAAAATAGTGAGCTCTGATCTTAAAGGGGCTTACTGAATATTTTTGTCTCTTTGAAAAAAACCACAACTGTAAGATGAAGATCTCTATGACATAGTGATAGTTATTCCTTTGTCTCTGGACAACTTAAATGGTAAAGATGTTTGTGGGTTTAGTTATTTGTTTGGTTATTGATGTGGTTTTTTAAAGCCAATTATGGTGGCTATAAATATGTATTTACAGTAACACAGCTGCATATTCTGGCTGAGATAATTTATATGAAGAGAAAATAATTATTAGCCATCAAGATAATTCTGCCCCCTCTGAATAGTTGGGGGCTTATTGCTGAAATAAGTGTGACTACTGTGTATGCTGGTTGAATTTAAAGACATGACAGATGAAAGGATAGGTACAGACTGATTTCATTTCGGGCTTGGCAGTATTCAAAGTCCAGATTGGCAAAATAAGCATGGAAATCCCAAGCCAAGAGGATCTTACACCCTCATTTTAATCCCATAACTGCAGTGGTAGCAGTCTGCCAAGGGTGGCTGGGTTCTGCTCCTCTAGGCAAGTGTGCAATTCCCAGTTTGATTGCTGGCCAATCTGAAGTATTTTCTTGTTTTCTGCCATTTTACCTTCTACGGAAGTTCAGCAAAGAGAGTTCAAGAAAAACCCAGGGTTTGTGGGCACGTGAATAATCATACCACTTCTTTTTATATACAAGATTAAAGTAAATCTCGTTAACCAGATTAGTCAATACTCAAAGTGTGGGCAAATTGGGATTATAAATAAAGTGACAGAATTAGAGATTTTGTATGTCTGGTAACAGAAGTGGAACATTTATGACAACAGAAAGCAGTCAACCATAGCAAATACTGTTCATGTAGATGCTGCTGAGAGATTTAATTGTTCTGTGCAGCCAGTAGTGGGGCATCACTTGCTCTTTGACCAGAAACTGCACATTCTAGAAGTCACTCTTCTCTGTTTTTTCCTGTCCCTGTACTTTCTGTACTTTTTCCTGTCATGTACTGACAAAGTGCCATATACATTACTTGGAGAAATACATTTATAATAAATTATAAATTATCCTAAACAGGACTACAAGCAACAGGCTAAAATCTTGTTTTAACTTGCTCATTACTGGTTTAAATCTTTCTATACATGCTTTCAAGCAGATCAGGCCCCCTGTCATAGTACAATGACAGTGCATGCCTACAGCAAAGCTCGAACTGCACTGCTGCCACGACAAGGAGAAATACAGTTTTTTCACCTAAGGATACTGCTCTTCTGTAAGACATGGAGCAGGTATGTGAACTATTGATAGAGCATAGCTACAGAATCAGTGAAGAGGCTGAATTTCAAGACTGATTTTGAAATGCAGGAGCCTGAGGAAGGAGAATCCTGGTTTAGGTCACGTGTGCAAAGCTCTACCATTGTGATTAATATAATGGGAAACTTACTTTGCATAGGAAGCCAATAGGACTTTGGCTTTTACTGCTTAACCTCTGGGCATTATGCTGTTGGATAAAACATGTGGAAGAAGCTTAACCTTTAAGTTTGTTAAAAAGATGGATGTTAAGAAGCTTGAAAATAAAAATGCATCATGAACTGACTTGCCTTAAGCATCATGGAGATAGATTTTTTATGTCAGAAAAGAGGAATATTCTGTTTAAGCTGGGATGTGTTCTGGTTTTGTCTTTTTTTTCTTGGTCATAAATTCTGAGAATTAGTAAGTGTAGCTGTTGGGGAAATGGCATCATTGCACTATTGTGCAATATTGGACTAACAATGATTATTATATGATTATAAGCAAATAAAAGGCTGAGCCAATGTTGCTTCTTGAAGCCCTTAATGGTTTATCCAATGTCATTGCTGGAAAGAGTATTTTCTGTATTTCTTCCTAATGTTGCAAAGTGGCTATTGAAATTTGAAATCTGAAATCTGAATGTTATATGGTCCATTTGCAATGAAGACAAAAATTCACTATAGTAAGATAGAACTGCATTGGTCTCCAAGCACAGAGTACTGGTCATGAATTTATGGAAGCAGGGAAGAAGTAAAATGTCTTCCTATTCTGAGTATGGAGATGTACTATAAAGTACATCTTGCTGGATATGCTACAGTCAGAAAGACTTAAGATATGTACAGTAGTCTCAAATATGTATTATAGACTTACCAAGCCAGCTTTAAACACATTTATGTAGACAGTGGTAAGTAGTTTGAAAGTGGGAGGTGGTAGGCATTTTTTCCCAAGCTGGCCCTTGTTCTTGAGGGCTGCTGCACTATTCTTACTGGTGTCAGCTGGAGTCATGGATTGTAGTGTGACTTCGCTGGATAGCCTGCTTGTATCGCAAAGACAGTGTTTGTAGTGTTCTAGTGAGGAAACATGAACATGAAATATTTTATTAGGAAATCTCTTCTCAATTTTGTGGGGATTGAAAACTCAGCATAATACTTCAGGTGTGCTTCTGGTCATTTTCCTGAACTATTTTCTTCCAAGAAATCAAAAAATACTAGTCAGTAGCAAATTACCAAGCAAATTGAAGCAATTTTGAAATTAACCAACTTGTTTGAAAATCAAATGTTTCATGCAGTGATTTAAAAAAAAAACAACTTATTTGGAATGGCTTTCTGTATTTTTGACCAGCAAAAATTTAGCTGAAGTTTTAGTATGATTTTTTCCAAATTGCTAATTAAATCTTGAATGGAATGTAGGTTTGAATTCCAAGGAGGCTTTTGTGTAAATAGCAGCACATATGCATGGCTCTAGGTATGTTTGGCCATTTTCTGTCAAAAGGGACCTCGTATCTGGAATATTCAACTTAAAATTCCCCAGAGTTTATTTTCGAAGGATCAGTGCATTCACACTTTCATCTGTGTCTGTTCGGAAAATCAAACCTTAGCGTTTATCTAGGAGTCCACCTTATCACTGAAATTCTAAACACTTCAGTAAATGTCAGCTGGACAATGGAGGGGAGGACTCATTTTGCCAGTATGCCAGTGGCTGGTGCCCCACAGTGCAAGTGCCCCACAGGCTTCTTGGCAGGGTGGCTGCAAAGGACGGCCTCATTTATTCCTCTTGAGTTAACCAACAGACCACACAAAAATAGTATCCAATCCACTGCCTCCATCAGGGTTGTCCACCACATACTCATGGTTTATCATCTTTCTCCTTGTGTGGCAGTGAGTTTGACTGTTGTGAATCCTTCCTCGGTGAATGGTGAGGAGGCGTCTCTGAACTGGGCAGTCGGATGGCCCCGGCTGGAGCAGGCTCACTGCTGCACTACAGAACAGCCATGACAGCAAGTAACGCGTACTTCACAGAGGTTTTGGTTAGCTAACACTCACAGCACATCTCACGTGAACTTAAAAGTGCCACCAGACTACAGGTTTTTGCTCTAGATGGAATTTTAGGTGAGGGAAATTCTTTGTGATGAAGAAAAGAAAGTAAATGTAGGCTTTAAAGCAGTTCTCACCAGTGGAGTAGTTGAAAGGAGCTGGTTTGCTCAAGTGAGATGTCCAGCTAATTTGTTGGTTTGAAAACTTCCATGTTGATGTTTCTCATGAGTGCAGTACTTTCGCAAAGCTGACACAGGTCTGGTCAGTATTTTATAAATCCTTGTCAGTGTGTAGACTGTTAGTATCCTCATGTCTATTGTACCTGTGGAATGTCCCCTTTCACCATGATATTTCTCTCTCTCTTTGTTGCTCAGCTTGTGTAGCAGTGATACTCTTTAAAGTGTGCTGATATGTGTGGTTTGGTTAGTCCTCCCACGCAGGGCACATCAGGCTTGATCTAACCTTTCCAGCCCACAGCAGCTTGCACTGACCATGAGTATGAAGCTGGCTATGAGTGTATGAACATTAAATTTCTTTATGCTTTAGCATCCTTATTGTTTGCTCATGTTTGCTATATGGATTACAGTTCACAGCAAAAAATAGTTTCCATTGGATTTTGTGTTTTCAAAAAAGGCATAGGCTAAATCCTGGTCCCTGTGGTTACCCCACATGTGTTTGGGTGGGCAGGAGTCTGCAGTGTTGGAAAGGAGGACGAGAAGGGGAGAGTTTGGGCTGCAATGCCCATCAGCTCTGGAACTGCTGCACAGAGGATATTGGAGTAGGCACATCACTTACCTATTTATTAGTGTGCAGAAACCATTTGCTTCTACGGACAAGGCAAATAATAGTTCCCTCAGGGAAAACATTTAAGAGTCTTATTTAGAAGGATGCTTCTGTGGAGTCAAGTAGGAGGCAGCTTCTGAGGAGCTGAACTTGGGGGGTGCAGAATGCTCTTGTCTTCAGTGGCAGTAGTAGTATTTGCCATTAGGATCAGACTTGTGTGAAAACTTTCTTACAGAACTGTTACAACTGATAAAAACCAACCAGGATATAAATGAAAAAAGCAGAATTAAAACCTGAACATTTTTGGGGGGTTGCTCATTTTGAAAGCCTCTTCCTAAGGAAAAAAGGGTTCTGTAAGGGTTGTGTTTGGTTCTTGTAATTTGAATATAGAGGAGACAGAAGCTACTGAAATTACAGTGGTGATATTTTAAGGAAGGAAAAATAAAAGCTCTGGGGCCCACTATGAAGCTGCAGGTTTCAGGGTAAAATTGTGTAGCTTCATTGCGACACTAGTATTGTGCAAGTACTTCCTTTGCAGCATAACAACATTATAGAGTTCCAAAAAGCTATGCTACTTACTTTTCTTTTTTAACAGAAGATTAATTCATTCTACTGTTGTTTATTCCTTTAGTGCTTATGCTTTATTATTTTTAAAATAATTACCCTTATTTGTGGGATTTCCTTAGTCATTGCATAGGCGATTTAACTATTTTGTATAAATGAAAGCACAATTCAGTATTAAAATGCTTCTGATCACTTCAATGATTACTCTTGTTTTTTAATGTAAGAGAAATAGCTTCTGAAACGAGTAGGTTTACAGAGCTTTTTTTTTGTTCCAAGTCACAGGTCATAATGATAGAGCTTTCTTAAAATACTTGCAAGTGAAAACTGTTCAAGTTGGAGACATAACATAAAGCTATTCATGTGAATGGGAGCAGCTTAAGAGATGCATGGGAATGCTCACTTGTAAAGGGCAATTAATAAAGAAACTTAAGTTGTAAAAATAGTTGGTTATATTGTAGTAATGATTCCCTGTTTTCTAGAACATCTACTGAAAGAAAAGTCAGATATAAAATGAGGATCTGCAGTAATTATCGTTCTACAAGAATTTTGATTTTTATGAAATGGAAAAAGTGAGACCTAGATGAAGTTGAAAAGCATAAGTTGTAGTTGTTGAGATGTAGACAAGGCATGGATGGGAATATTTACTTTATGACTAGACAGGAGTGTATGAATCTTAAATTTCTTAAGAAGGAAGAACAGGAAAATAGATGAGAGAAAGCTGGAGAAGGCCTAGATTTTTTGAAAGTGTGCAGAAGAGAAGCTGAGAAACTTTAATCTTGGAAGGTATTTTAGAGAAAAATGCATGAAAAAACAGACTTGTTGAAGGTACCTGGAAGATGCAGAAATTGCACATCAGCCAACAAAGAAACAAAACAAAATCAAGGAACAAAACAAAATAATTTCAGACTTATCTATGCTCTGACTATGCTTTGTCTGTATTGGGTTAACAAGTCCTGTGGGTAGCAGAGAGCAGCAGATACCTTGTGTTTCCATCCCCGTAAGGGATTTTTGACACTGCTGAATGAGACATTTTCACCGCATTAGAAATTACCTATATAAACCTCTTGTAAACCTGATTGCAGAGCACATGGGAAGCTGGTACTGTGTTGAATAGATATCGGTGGCTTGTTTTCAGATTGGGAGCCTGTCTTGAATGGAATGTCCTGTTCGGCATTTTATTATTTTCACTAGTGATACTGTTGTTGGAATAGAAGCTTGTTGAGTTCTCAGGTGACATAAAACTCGAAGGAGGTGCAAGTACTTTGAAAAACAAGTCTAGAAATCCATGTGGTATATTGGGATTAGGTGTGTGGTGGGTTTGATTGCTTCCTTTTTTTTTAGTTTTGTAGAACGCAATTCAGTGTGGACAAGTGAAAAAGGCAGGAATGCTGAAATGTTCAGATACAGAATGGCAATAAGTAGCCAAGTGTCAGGCTGTCCCCAGCAGGACCTGGGTTACAGGATCGTGAATGATAAACTGGATATGCATCAATGATACCTTGTTGCTGTGCAAAAGGCAAATGTTACATTAGGATGAAAAAACACGACTCCAAATCCTTATAACTGCATAATAAGGCATCAGCTGCAGTGCTGCATGTGGTTTGGGGCAGTAGGTTTCAGGGAAGATGTGGATCTGCCTGTGAGGTTCAGGGCAGCAGTAGGAGGGATGAGCTTCCCAAAAGCCAGTGATGAAGGGTTGGTAAGTGGAACAGCAATTGTTTAAAGCAGAGAGATCTACTGGAATCTCAAAAGACAAAAAACCCTCTCAGCTCTGTAGTTGTGGGGTCTGTCATCTGAATCTTGAGAAAGTCTAAAGCAGCTGCTGCCTTGGCTGGGTGACCTCTTGGCTCTTGGGCTCTGGTCACTCACCTGTGGTGCCTGTGGACTTGGGCTCTCCTCTCTCCTTGGCTCAGGTTGTCCAAGTCTGGTGTTGGGACAGCACGGGGGCTGAGTTAGGGCTGAATGCAAGGTGTCACTCACCCAGCAGCCAGAGGGTGCTGAGCAGGGAGAAAACAGGGCAGAAATGCTACAGCCGGGCTGGGCAGACTGAGAGCTCTGTGAGTGTGGACTTCACAAAAAACCAAGAAGAGGAGACTTGTCTGAAAGAACCTGAAGAGGCATGGCAGTTATTTTGACAGCTGAAAAGTTATAGGTTGTTTAGGGCCTGATATGGATGGAGGCCTGGTTGTGTCCTTACGTGTCCTTTACTTTTACGTGGTTGCAGCAATGCATTGTAACTGCAGTTGTGTGCATTTGACTGGCTGCCTCTCCCTTGCAGGAGAAGAGTAAGTTACAGATAATGCACTATAGTCATGGTTAGGAAGTTGTATCAGTGCTGTGACAGAGAATTTATTTTTGTGCTTTTCGGTCTCTCCAGTGCTGGTCATTGGCATCTGCTGAGCAGCCAGGCCATGGTAATGGATTCTCGGTTTCCTAATTTGCAAGACAGGGTTTAAAACTTTCTTCTCAATTATGTTTGCATTTTTTTCCCTCTTTAAATTCTTCCTAACAGTCAGATATTGAATCAGGTCAGCCTAGATCAGGATAGTAATCCCCTTTTCCTTTTCATATAAATTCTAGCCATTTTCAAAAGGTAAATAGAAATACTTCATACTTGCTTTTCTTAAAATACTAATTAAAAAAAAGAAATTGAAAGGAGAAGGGTGTTGTTCAATGTATCTGACACACTGGAAAATATAGGACTGGAAAATGTGGCCACCTAACACCTAGCTACAATAATTATATTTGCATAATCAGTAATTGCTTGCCTCAAGAGGGAACTGCAGAAGTATCCAGTCAGTGCTTCTTATTAATAAATGGCAATACTATTAAAAGAAACAAACCCCAAAAACCTGAAAGCCCAACCTCCCTCACCGCAAAGAACCCAAAAATGAAAATACCCTTACGTTTGGCTCTGGAGGATAGTCTACCAGAGCAGCTGTCTACAGGCAGTGTTGGTTTAGCCAGGCTTTTTGTGGTTTTGCAAAATTGAAGAGCAGCTCCATAAAAGGAGGTAAAAGTAGTGCTGTGACCTGCTACACTTGTGAGAACACAAGCTCCATGGGTCACATGCTGATGACCTCAGGATTTCCTACATGGGGGTAGGCATGGAAGAAAGCAATAATATGAACAACAAGGAAAGAGAGAAAGAGACAGCATGGGGGAGACAAAATCTAGATATTTCTTGCCAGCTAGGCTGACTTATGCATGTTTTCACTGAGGCTTTTTTTTGAAATCTAACGTCCTTTGTGTTGTTCACCACCTCCACATACACACATACTTCTGTGAGGGTGAGCACTGCAATATATTCATCAACAAAGAGGAAATACACTGAAGAAATATTTTTATCTGATAGCAAGAATATGGGCTTCTGAAACTGTAAAGCTCTTCTATATTAGCAGAGGAGTAATTCCAAATGTACAGAATTTCTCAGCTGTTTGATTGTATGCTTCTCTAACACTCGGGTATTTCTTGTCTTACTGTATTCTAAGATTATTTTTTTAAGGAATTGTGTAATCCTATACTTGTTCCGTATCTGACAACATAGTTCTAGTGTTATGACTTCTTCATATTACTGTTTAATATGTTAAAAAATATAGGAGTAGCTTATTCTTTTTGGATTGTATGGAAACAAGACTTGGCCCATCCCCATTGTGAGCAAGGAGCAGGACATTTAAAACTGTAAATCAATATTTTGAAACATAGGTAAATATGAAATGTGAATGGCATTTTGAAAAGCTTTGTATAGGAGTTTTTGTATAGTCACTCCCCTTTCGTTATTTTCAGCAAGCAGATGCATCAAGAAAGAAAACCCACAACAAAACCCCAACCTTTAGTGTGACTTTGAAGCACATATTTTACCTATTTGTCTTCCTTATTGGGATTTAGTATTTTTATGACTTTATTACTGTTCTAACCATATTTGCTTCTATAGGCATATGTCTAGAGGCATATGTCTATTTTTAGTAAAGAAATGGGCCAGGTTTGATTAATCCCTTCATTTCACTGACCTGTGATTTTTCCAAATCCTCTTTGAATACTTGTATCCCATTCAGACAACATGTGTGAATGTTCTGGTGAAATACTGCTACTTCTACAGTTAATCTAACCTTTTTCTGCTGTGTTAGCCATCTTCCACCCCCAAAAAAAGAATCTTGAAAAGTGTCCCTCTGCTTCCTACACTTTGGCATTGCATGGTTAGCCATTGTACTAATTTTGTCTCTTTGTAGCAGAGCTCATTTGTTGGGAAGAGTGGTTATGGGTGAATTTCTCAGGGCTGGCTCATGCCTGCATCTCTACTTCCCAGCTGCTTCAGGGCTTGAGCTTTGCCTTGATTCTGCATTTCATGTCTGCTGTATGGCTGGGTATAGAGCCCATAGAACCCATTTGGCTTGTAGAATAAATGCAACAAGTTATGGTGTGCAAGGTCTCCTATTATTGGAAAGGGAAATCATTTAAGTAGGGAGGAGAGAGGAATTGCAGTGGTCTCTTTAGCATTATTCTTGAGTGGTTCTTTCCTGCTTCTGTGCCCCATAGTTAATTAATAAGTTATGCTCAGCTGAAACAGAGCTGCACGCTTGGCAGTTTGAGGGCTGGTGGCCATTAATAACTGTTGCCTCTGATGTGATCTGAAAATGATTTCAGCAGTAGATTTAGATTTAATTTCACATATGCAAGGGTTTTTTTAAAAAATCTATAAAATATGCAAAACCAGAAAAATCTTCCCTGACATTGGGTTTAATAAGGTGGATTGACTTGTAAGGTGGGTCAGCTTTGAGTTACCTTAATTTAGAATCTCGTGGTGAAGCAAAGTGAGCCACCCTAAAATCATGAAAGCATATTAAGGTATGCCTTAGAAAATACAATTACTAAGATGATATGCTACACATCAGAGGGTTTCCTTTATGTTTTTCCCCCCATATGTTACATGGTTATCTAGTTGGATTCCTGTCCTTTGTCCTCCTGTCAGTGTCCTCTGAGTGAGCACTCACTGAATGCCAGAATTGGCATGAAAATGCTCAGGAGGAGAGAGATTCAGATAAAATAATAGTGTGTTTCTCTAAGGAATTTCTGTGATTCTGGACACAAAACCCCCCTCCAATTTGTATTGTCTATCTGTCCTGCAACCTCTGTTAACCAGCAGGTGGGATCCAAGCAGTATGAGTACCCCCCTGGACACAGAAAGCAGGATAGATAAGTTACAGGAGTGGTAAGTGTTTCTTCTTCGCATGTTGTTGTGCAAAAAGACATCTGGAGAGGTGTCTTCAGCACAGTTATGAGGAGTGTTGAATTCTGGGCTTCATGAAAAGGCTCATCTTGTTTGGATCCTCCTGTTCTACCCTGGCTAATCTGGCAGCCCTGAAATGGCCAGGTCAGCCACGCAGTGACAAGGGGAGGGAGCAGCACTACTGCCTGCTCTGCCAAGTGCTGTAGGTTTCAGTAACAATATTTGGCTTTTGCATGAATGTATGTTTTACTTTAGGGAGTCAGTGTTCAAGTAAGGGGATACCATAGAATCATAGAATATCCGGAGTTGGGAAGTGACCAACATAAAATAAACAGAAGACTTAAAAATTTTTTTTGGTTGCAAAAAAATCCATGGTTGCATAATTAATACAAAATTATTTTTCAATGTTACATGATAACTCTTTGTAGTACAGCTCATGATAGTGTTTATGATTTTACTTTCTTTTCCTCATGGTTGATTAAAGTGCCTAATTCCCCTATACATTCCCCTTAAAAAAAACCACCTCTCTTGTGTGTGTTGGTTTTTCTGGTATCTGGCAGCTTTATCTGGACTTATCCCTTGTCATTCTTCCTGATGCTGACCATGATGTACATGAATTCTTCATGCATGTTTTCTCTGTACTAATCTACATAAGAGACAGAGTGCTAAATGCATTTTAAATGCTGATGAAACTTAATGAGTAATTAACTACAGTGTTTCTAGGGTGATGGAATTATAACTGCTGTATCTGAAGTAGTTCTTTGCTTCCGTTTACAAGACTGTGTTTTCAGTTGCTTATGATTGTACCAGACTTCTGCTATTTGGGCTGAAAATTCCATCCCCAAGAGAAAAGCTGAGTAAGGATTGGCGTATCTCAAATAATTCAGTAATTGCTAATTATTTCCACATTGTGTGAACAGTGTCAGTTTTTCATAAGATGTACTCTGGACTGGATGTTCTGGATGTGCGTGGCAAATCAATTTTTTTGCTGTGTATTAATTCACTACTAGCCATGAGCTGCTATGGCTTTTGTTTTGTTCCAGATTCCAGTAGAAGCATCCTCTCCTATGAGAGATTTGGTTGTTCCAAAAGTGCGAGGTGGCACTGTCCAGTCTTCCTGTAGACTTCAGTGTAGACTAAAGCCCAGTTCACCTGCCCCTTGTTATCAGCTGTTCTTGAAGGGGCTGCCCCTCCAGAGTGCTGAGCTGCACTGTCTGTCCATGCACTGTGCAGCTCCTGCTGGGCACCCGTGCCTTCTTTAAAATGTTCATCGTTATCAGTGTAGGTGACTAAATCTGAGAAGATTTAGATCTGTGGTTTTGACCTTGCTTCTCTGGGCTTCTGCTAGCCTTGTTCAAAGAAGTTCCTTTAATACAGACCCCTGTTTGGTCCAGGGTTACATCCATATCTTCTGTTTTCTGTCTCATCAGGGACTTGTGTTTGCCTGTGTAGCATCCAATTTTCTCTGAAAACTTAGTGAAGAACAGCAGAAGCCACCAAATGGTGGCTTCAGCAACAGAACAAGGGAGCAGATGAGATGATACCGGTTTTAATCGTAATTTAAACTCAGCAAGGGGGAAGCCCTTCTTTTTCCTCAAGTTATTTTTTGTAAAAAAGAGTACATTAAACCTGTGATTACATCTGATTGGAAACTTTCTATGGAAAGAATTGGTACTTTTCACCAAGCAATTTTACTGTACTCAGTGCATTTGCACCAGTGCAGATCTTTATACCCCTAGTTTTTAAACAACTTCTCCAGTTAAAGTGACATCACTATTATAAGTGGACAAGAAATCAAAACCTCTCTGCTGAAAAACAAAAAGAGAATTAGATAAATTGATTATCTTTTACAAATTTTTTTTTCTTTTCTCTTACAGAAAAAGTACAGAAAAGGATCTGTGGATATTTCAAGGATTAAATGTGTAGAAGTTGTAAATAGCGATGGTATTATTCCCTGTCAAAATAAATATCCATTTCAGGTATGGGTTTTTTTTAATGCAAAATATATGAATTACAGTGCTCTTTTAAACAACACCAAGTCATTTGGACATAACTGCCCTTAAAATTACTGTCAATTCCAAATACTGAGACCCTTCTCTGTCTCTTTGGGGCTGGTGGGAGGTAGTTCAGGACCAGTGGTTAAAACCCATCCCCAGAAATCTCTGCTTTGCTTGCAGTCCCTTCCCTTGGGAGCTGGGCCGCATACACTTGGTCTTTTTCTTTTCCCCACCCTCTCAGCTTGAATTTTGATTGGAAATTGCCTTGCCCTGGTCTTCTGCTGGAACAAAGAAGCTGGCAGCCCAGTTTCCCTGTCTTCATTCTTTCACATTAAATTAAATTTAATTACCATGAAATTATATAGGAATAAGAAAATCAAAATAAAACTTGTTGATTTTTTTTTTCATTGTGAATTGAATAGAAGTGAACATAGGAAACAAAGTGCTTTGAGGGGAAAAAGAAAAATGTGGGGGTTGGATGCTGTGCTTCCTTACTATAGAGGGAATGGTTGCAGTGAGGAGGAATTCCACTGCTGGAGACAGGCAGCAGTGATTCTGATCCACTTCTACCAGAGCAATACTTGCTTTCTGCCAATTCAAGCAGTGGAGAAATAAAAAAGAGTCACTCCAGAGCAATACTGAATCAGACGGGAGATTGTCTGATTACAAAGTAGCTTTCATTCATTAAACTGAACTGTCTTTAGAAAAAACACAGTGAAGAATGAACAAAGCAAAGTGTGAAGCAAGCATTTTAAGGAATGCTGTCAAGATAATATACCATTACAAAATTCTTCTTAATTGTACTGAAAACATCATATCTGAATAATAAAACCTTAATAACCTTTCCCAGTCTCTGCATTTTGTGCCTGAATACACTAATTTTGCCAAATGTATCAGTCATTTGTCTTGTTGTTTCCTCTGTTTCTTGAGGAATAAATGAATTAACATTGAGGTGAATGTATTTTGATTATGTCTTTTCTCCCCTCCAGGTTGTATATGATGCTAATACGCTTTATATTTTTGCACCGAGTGCACAAAGCCGGGATCAGTGGGTGAGGAACCTGAAAGAAGGTAATGGGAATTGCTTATACTTGACATGTGACATAGGCAGGTGCCTTTGCTTGAGCTGTCCGCACAGATGGGACTTACCTTGGTGCTGTGTTCTGGATTGTGGCCAGAACAGTGTTGAAAACACGCCGGTGTTGTAGCTGGTGCTGAGCAGTGCTTGTGCAGCGTGGAGGGTTTGCCTTCTCCTCCTCGGCCCTGCAGGGAGTAGTCACGGGTGGACAAGAGGCTGGGAGGTGACACAGCCAGGACAGCAGGCCTGGACTGACCACAGGGATGTTCCAGGCCATGTAAAGTTGTGCTCAGCAGTAAAAACTGGGGTAGAGGAAGACAGGGATTGGGGTTTTTGCTTTCGTATTGGCTGCTGCTCAGGGACTGGCTGGGCATTGGTCTGCTTGTGGGAGATGGTGAGTGATTTACTTTACATTACTTCTAGGTTCTTTTTTTCTCTCTTTTGGTTATTAAACTGTCTTTATCTCAAGCCAAAAGTTTTTTTCTCTTGTTTTTTTTTATTCTTTCCCCCATCCCACTGGGTTGGGGGAGTGGGTGAGTGCCTACATGGGTGCTTAGCTGCTGGCTAGCATCAGCCCACAACAAATTACAAAAAGAAAATGGTAGAGTTTCTGCTGCTTATATCCACCAATTTTATCTTTTTATTGGGCCAGCTCATCGCTTGCTTACAGGGTGTGATAACAGGTACTGAGAGCAAATACTCAGACTGATGTAGTTTGATTTTGTGAAGTCCAACTGCAATCAGAATTTGACTCTGCTTTTGCACAATGAGTTAAAAAGTTTATCCAAGCTAGTTGATGGCATCACTGAAAAGTTTTGTTTGGATGTAGCTAGACAACATTGTGGGCCTTAAGCTGATGTAAAAAGATAGGTGGTATCTCTGCTGAGATGTGATCAGATGATTGCTTTCACAGTGAGTAAAGGGGTTTTTTTATGAGCCTCTTAATATCCTCTCTCACCATCAGATGCTCACATGAATTACAGGTGGTCTGTAAAGTAATAAGAAATTATTTCTGGGCTGGGGATCAGAGGGCAAGGAATGATCTCTGAAACTCAGCAAGCCCACAGCATGGGATATGGAGCCTTCCACTCCAAACTGAGGAATTGTGCCACAGAACAGAGATAAACATCAGCTGTCTGTCCCTCCAGAGCACTGTTTGTAATTGAATTTGAGTCACTTGCAACAGTAATAAAGGAGGAGGCAGAGCTCCCAGAGCCTACACAGCTGCCTGACTCATTCACATGGTGCAGGGTCTCCTTTCACTGATGAACCAAACCCCTGCTGGGATGGTTGGTGTAGGTGGGGAGCATGGCACTCCCTTCTGGAATAAAGTTATTACCCTAAATATATCTTCTATGATTGTTTTATCACCTCCATGTAAGCTTGCAACAAGAGAAGTAATGCTAAAGTAAGGGCAAGCAAAGATTATGCCTCATGTCAAAGATACTGTAATATGCATTAAAAATTACCCTCTTGCAGATTTTATTTGTCTCTTTCAATACATGCTCTTTTTCTTCTTGTAGAAATAAAGAACAACAGCAATATAATGGTAAAATATCATCCTAAATTCTGGACAGAGGGAATTTATCAATGCTGCAGACAGACAGAAAAATTAGCACCCGGCTGTGAAAAATACAGTCTTTTTGAAAACAGTAAGTACATATGTTTTCATATGAAGTTGTTCTGGCATATTTTTCTGCTTTTTGATACGATTCTATCATCACACCTGAATGCCCTGGGTATTAGGCAAATTTATAGAGCAGAGTCAATCATTGATACTGTGCCTAAAGTAAGTCAAAATTTATTTCCAAGCATTCTGTAAAAAATAGAAAAGCTGGCAAAATATCCTTGTGGAAAAAAAAAAGTTTAGAGAAAGATGGAAGGAATTATTGAAGTTAATTTGTTTTAATTTGAAGTGAATTTGAATTTAATTTGTTTTTTTATTTGAAACTTATTTGACCAAGTTTTTACCTCAGACTGAGGAGAAAACTTTATGGTGAAAATGATTCAGCTAGAAATCTTGCCAGCTCTTCAGTTATTTATTAGAACCTCTGCATATCCATGTGAAAGAATAATAACTGCATTGCATTCAGCGTTACTACACCACGCTAAAAACTATACAAGAAGGTTTAATGTGTTTAGAGATACTGGACTGAATTTTCTCAGAGGTTTGTGAACGTCCCTGTGCTGAACCTGGATGAGCTGTGACTTCTGTAGGCACCTCATCTTCCAGCATCCAGATTGCAGGTGCTGCTGCTTCAACAGTGGGTGCTGTAGCATGCACTGCTGTGGCACTGCAACATTGTCCAACAAAGGACCTGGTAATTGTTTAGTCCTCAATTTAAGGGAAGTTCCATAATAGGAAAAGAAATTGAGCCATTGCTTATTTCCCAGTTAAATCTGTGACACCCAATGATTTCTTATGTCAGCACAGGCAGTGTGGGGAACGGGGGATTTAGTTGCATTAGAAGACTTGCAGAGTAAACAGTGGCTCGTGGCTGATCTGATTCAGCAAAACAAAAAGCATGACATATAGCTCAACCTTTTAAATGAGTAAAAAAAGCACTGCAGGAGAAAAATAATATTGGATCTGAGAGATGTAATAAGAAAATACATACAACTGATACGCATTTTTTTGCAAAGCCAGGGTCAGGAGCTTATTTTTTTTAACAGGCAGATGTTAACTCTAACAGACTTTGAGATCATCATGGTGACAAGAACACTGCTTCATTTTCTTACACCTTTTTTTATCTCTATCCCTTTTTTATTTCTCATAAATGTATGCGTCTGAGGGCTGGTTCAGGGATCTCTGTGGCATGCTCTGGTGTAGCATAGATGTTGCCAAATCTGTGGTCAATGTAACCTGCTGGCTGCTTTAGTTTTTGCAAGAATATTTAATCATTTTTCCTATAGCTTAATTGGAGTTGTCTTTGCTTTCTGATTTTCTAAGCCATACTGAAGGCCTGTTAAGATATTAAAGCCTTATCTGAAATTTAACGCTTTTATTTAGTTTTTAAATTTATAGCTAAATGAATAGGCATAAATTGTCTCCTGTGCTTTGTTTCTAGATGTAATGAGATTGTCCTCTTCAATGCCAGAAAAAAGTGCGGTAGGTAGAATCTTTAAAACATTGAATAGATAATTGCTGCTTTTTGAAAAAGAGCTTACATTTCTCAAAATACTTGCCATATCCTGGAACAAAGGCCTATTTCTGTATGCATCAATGAGCATCATGCTCTTATCTCAGGGTGAAAAAAATCCCACTGAAATGTAGCTGCCTCTGTTAGCTGTATCTGTACTGCTGGTGGAAAATGTGGGCAAAAAGCAAGTGCCAGCCAGCTTTGCTCTTTGCTGGCAGCTGCAGGGCTGAATTTAATTAACCCCATGGATGGCACTGCATGCTTTGCTGCCCAGCTGCCCCCAGGCCACCACAGGACTAACCCAGCTTTTGCCTCCAGGATGCACTGGATGGTAAGGGTGAATGGGGTGGAAAAATGGAGCAGGGTGGGATGATAATAATGCTGTGTTGTTTTCAGAGAAGGCCTCCACCACCTGTTCCTGTTGAAGAAAATGGGAATGAAGAGGAGGAGATAGTGGTAGCAATGTATGACTTTGAACCTACAGAACACCATGATCTAAGATTAGAGAAAGGTGAAGAATATACAGTAATTGAGAAGAACGACATTCATTGGTGGAAGGCAAGAGACAAATATGGGTAAAAATGAGTTCCTTATTCTTTGTTATAAAGTTCATAAGGCTATTTTCATGTTGTAGAAGTTTATGTTGACTGTCTGTCAACAAATAACTGCATTAGGTCCCACATTAGGCCTAGGCTCTGAAATCTCATCCATGTATTCTCATGCAGAAACCAATTTTAAAAAGTGCAGTACTCGATAGTGGGACCCAAGTGCAAAGACAGTTGTAGAACTGGAAACCTTTCCAATTATGTTTACTTTCCAATTTTATGGTTTCCCAATTAAAGCACCAGCCATCCTTTAAAACCTCACTAGACTGGTACAGTATTCCCACTTCCCTGGGGAACATCTCATTATGGAGCAATATGGTTAACATTTAGCTCAGCAGGCTCCGACTTCCAGACTTGAATAATCATCATTTTATTTAATAGCAGGATCATTAAGGACAATCTTTGAATAAGTTGAGAGAGAATTGCAGTGAGATGCTGTAATGACTACAACTTCACATTCCCTGTATTAGAATTTTCCCTGCGGTTTCAAAGATGAAAGTTTTCATATTTCAATATTTATCAGGTTCCTGTTGCAATATGTTATGGGTAATTGTGAGTTATCAGGCTGTGTCAGGCTCCAGACAAATTTCCTGTGACTGACTGGGACTTCTGAGTGCAGAAGAGTGACAGAGCAGCAGAGGGTTACTCACTCTCCTTCACCACTTCTGCTGGTTTTCTTGGACACTTCTGCTGCCCATCACACTTTTCTAGGGGCATTGAAAGTTAATGTGGAAATGCTGATGCAGAAAATTAGTTTCTGAATAATCAGCAGTAGAATGTGGATCAGTAATTAGTAAATTACATTGAGACACCTCTGGTAATTAGCAGAATGAAACAACTGTCTTTTACACGTTTTCACTCAGATTATATATTCTGTATTTTTTTAGAAAACAAGGATATATTCCAAGCAACTATGTAACAGGAAAGAAGTCCAACAACCTTGATCAATATGAGTAAGTGAATGCTTGAATTAAATTTTGAAATATCATAGAAGGAGACCTATGCTTCAAGAATGACAACATATTTTTAGTATTTTGAAAACAACTGTTCACATATGGTAGCACCTAGAGGTTAAACTTAACTGAAATAGGCCTATATTTTTTCAGATTCTCCTCACTGATTATGGTGAGATTTATAATGTAGGGTCAAGTCAGCGAGACAGCCATCAGGCATGTAGTATTTAGGCTATCACTGTTAAATCGAAAAAAACCCCTCTTACTTCTCTGATAGAGAAAGGGAAGCTTTGAAGGAAATTGACCTGTTATAAGTGTGCTAAATGTTGTTTTAATAGTAAAGTGACATGTCTATGCAGAATTTGTAGCAGTAAACAGTAGATGAGAAAACAGTGGAAATCACTCCAAGTAAACATAAAAGATTGGATATTTTGGAAGCTCTAGTTTTCAAGAAAATACATAATTGGGTGCATTTTAGGTTTCAGCGTATGCATGTAGCTTAACAGCTATAAATGTCTAGGGTTTTTTTTGTAATGCTTTTTTCAGTTGATGTTTAATTAGGCAGTACTTATTGAAGAACATCAGGGTAAAATTTAACATGATAGTCTCCAAACCTGTTCTTGATACTCAAACATCATTATAGCATAAGCTCTTGTGCCTGAGAATTTAGGACATGCTTCATTACTTTTAGATAAAATAGAGCTGTAAGAAAATAATAAATAAAACCAATTTTCAATGCTACATTTGTAGCGTCGAAACTTTACTCTCAGCTACATATGGCTCCTACTGCCATGTTTTGACAGAAGGCAGAATTTCATCTGGGATTTTGCCCTTAGCTTGACTAGAGGGAATTCTTTGTTGCTTTCTCATCTTAGAAACTCTTGCTAAGAGCTCTGCTCTGGGCTGGGCTGCAGGGCTGACAGAAAGGGAAGGAAGGAACTGGACTGCCTTATCTGGCCCAGCCACTTTGTGCTTTTACTACCTTGGGGCTGTAATTCTGAGTCACTGCACAGTCCAGGGAGCTTTACTCCAGGTCATGTACCAACTGCAACAAACCACTATCTCCAGAACAGGCAGAATCTGATTAAAGGCTGCTGTGCCACTTCCCTGCTTGTTACTGCACAAACAGCTTAGCTCAAAACAACTGCACCACACCATTTGCAAACTGCCTGGTTTTCCTTTTTTTGTTATTCTCTGTGACTGGCTGGCATGCCAGTGCTTCTGTGGCTGCTTTAACCTGCCCATGCAGCACAGAGCTTGGAGATGTGCAGCCATGACACTTAATTCATAATTTCAGCCTCCCCTTTGCTAGGTGCGTCCTCCCTGGAAGCCCAGAAGTATGGAGATACTGAAAGACAGAGCAGTCTGACAGGCAGCTCCTCGAGTGGTTTGACCTGTGTGCAGGCAGCTGCTTCCCCAGGGCTGCCAGCCTTCCCCTTGGGCTGCTCTTCACAGCAACTACTGCCATCAGCCCGGGCGTGTTGGACAAGTGGTTTTTCCAAAACTTACATCAGTTCGCTGAGTTTTATGGGCTTGTGTGGGATCATCCTGGATTTGTTTCAGGGCTTTTTTATGGGTTAACTGAACAGTGTAGTAGATTTTTGCATGTTATCAAAGGTTCAATTCTTGATCTTCATTTATCATAAAATTATTTAATCTCTAACCTCATAATACTTTGCTTAAAGCATTTTATGTAAATCATGCACCTTGGGGAAGTTTTGTTTACTGATGTTGTGTTGCAGGTGGTACAGCCGAAACCTGAACAGAAGCAAAGCAGAGCAGCTCCTCAGAAATGAGGTAAGCACATCAGCCTTGCAGTATCAACTGTGAAATTAAATTCAAATAACTTCTTTAGTTAAAGCAGAGGCTTATTTTGGCAAGTTCATATCCTGGAACCAAGTGAAAGAGTCATGTAGCTTAAAACCAGTTGCACAAAACTGTCAATGTGCTTGTGTTTTAGGATAAAGAAGGTGGTTTTGTGGTGAGAGACTCCAGTCAGCCTGGCCTATATACCGTTTCCCTTTATACAAAATTTGGAGGGTGAGTTTCTATGGCTTCTCTGCACACCTTGTCTCATCTGAATCTGTTTGTATCCATATCCAAATACACTGGCTGGGGGAAAGCCCAGGAGAGAACAAAAAAAAGGAACAAGGGCTGCTGTGACAGAAAAGATGGGTAACTAAAATGAACTTCTCAGCTCCATGGTTAGGTCCCATTTGCTTTAATCCAGTGTGGACCTTACCCCGCACCCAAAGAAAGTTTTGCCCTCCCACCCTATTTGGTCTCTTCTCTCCTGCCAGCCTGCGTTTGTGTCCTCATGTGTGAGCTGGGCTGAAAATTAAACTTTTCTGGGTTAATCTTCAACTTGGTTTGAGCACTGAGATGAAGGCAAGTTGCCAGTATTCAAGCTGTTCCCAAAGCGTGTGGTACTGGACACCTATGCTGGCCCTTTCAGTTTACTTTTCCTTGTCAATATGCTCCTCTTAAAAAATTCACAGTAAATGACATGATATTATTACTAATTGTTAGTGTTGTTATTTCTCCAGGGAAGGTTCATCAGGAATAAGACACTACCATATAAAAGAAACAGTGACGTCACCAAAACAGTACTACCTCGCAGAAAAACATGTCTTTAACTCCATTCCAGAAATAATTGAATACCACAGCCATAATGCAGCAGGTAGATGGATTGGATTCTTTCTGTCACTTAAGGTTGATTTGAAAAGGAGTTTGAGACATTGTAATGTTTTAATGAAATTTTGGGGGTGGGGGGTTGTGGATCCTTCCTTTTCAGGGAAGTAATGAAAAACTGCAGTTTCACAGTATTTCAATATGGACAATAATTTGAAGGGTTTTGTGTGTATGCATATATACATATGTAATGTTACTGTCCCAGAATTACAGAAGAATAGCTGTATCAAGTCAGGAAAAAATGTTCCCTTACCTCCACATATTGCTTCTATCATCTGCCTGTAACCCACAGCAAATGGACAGGTATGGTACTTCCCCAGAATACTCTCCAGGCCCCAGCTTTTTACCTGCTGGTCACTGCCACTTGAAATGATCTAACCTTCCCATATAGCAGACAGTTGGGGAGAACAATAATGTATTGTTTAGAAAATCCCTACTCCACATCAGATGCATAGCTGATGGCTGATGCTGGTCTCTGCCCACTGTATGATGGAATGGGGAGAGTATAGGAATTGGGTTCAAGGCACAGATACTAATACTTCTTTTTTCCAAGTCTGGTCTGTGCATAAATCTTGCTCATGAGCTATAGTTTCCAGATCTTTACATCAAACTCAGATGACTCCTGATGACATTCTGGAAAATACACCCCAAAAATATAGCCCCACTTTTAATTTATTATAACTGATTTTTCTACATATTTTTAGTTGGAGTCTGCAGTGAACAAGAGGCTGTTTCAGAAGTAATCTGTGTCTCTTGAATTGTCATTGAACCTCAGGTCTTGTTACCAGGCTGCGTTACCCAGTGACCCCCAAGAAGACGACAGCACCAACAACGGCAGGATTCAGCTATGGTGATTGCCTGTTTTGTTCATCTACACGTGTATTTTCTAATGCTTTTATGTATGCTAAGATGCTACAATACTTTCTAAAAGTTTTGAAAAGATCTAATTCTGTGCTGTGATTGGCTATATGAACTTACACTGGTCCGAGTAGTACTTTCAAGACCCTTGCACAGAGTATCAGCATGCAAAGGCACATGGCTGGTGGTGTGCCAGGGTGTGTGGTGCCAGGGACAGCAGTGAAGAGAGGCAGAATGTGTCACAGGTGCTCCAGGGGAATTTGGTATTTTCCTCCATTCTTTCTGCCATGGATACCTTGAATTCTGCCTTACTAGAGAGCTATGCCTTTGGCTCCTTCATTAGTCTCCACGCTTCTTACTCAAACTTGACCCTTTGATCTTTGTTGAGGGGTTACTTTTTTAAAATATAAATTTGTAATAGCCATTTTTCAAACATGGCACACCAGGTGATGTGAACAACCTCTGTGCATTGGCACAACTTTCTGTGGTGGCATTTTGTTGAAATCAAATCTGATAGTATCAGTATGTAATTACTGGCCTCAGGAAAGTTTGAATTTTGACTTCTGTGTTAGTCAGGAGTTGCTTAAAGGTCACATCTACATAAAAGTTTGTTTTATGAGGTATAAAAGTGTTCATATTTCAAGTTTTCTACCTAAATTCCTTAATTTGCTACTAATCCAGTCTCCCTTTCCTCCTCCTTGTCCCCTACCAGCTCAGTAGGTTCCTTAGCTGTTCCTTGATTTGTTTTACAGAGAAGTGGGAGATTAACCCCTCGGAGCTGACGTTCATGAGAGAGCTGGGCAGCGGCCTGTTCGGCGTGGTGCGCCTCGGCAAGTGGAGGGCGCAGTACAAGGTGGCCATCAAGGCAATTCGGGAAGGGGCCATGTATGAAGAGGACTTCATTGAAGAAGCTAAAGTAATGATGTGAGTTACGTGCTCGGCACTTCGGTTTCCAGTCCTAGGCTTCTGATACTGTATACTGATTATAAATAAACGCCGGGGGAGGTGGTGTTTCTGCAGTTTTGTGTGGTGGAAAACAAGCACTGCGTGGAGGAAGTACTAACGGCATGATCTCAATCTTTTCAGGAAGCTGACACATCCTAAACTAGTTCAGCTGTATGGTGTGTGCACACAACAGAGGCCCATTTACATCGTGACAGAGTTCATGGAGCATGGCTGCCTTCTTAATTACCTGAGACAAAAACGGGGAGTTTTGAGTAAAGACACTCTGCTTACTATGTGCCAAGATGTATGTGAGGGAATGGAGTACCTGGAGAGAAACAGCTTTATCCACAGAGACCTGGTAACATCCCATTAGGCAATACACTCCTCTTTGAAATTTTTGCTTTTGAGTGTACCTATTCCTTTCTGAAACAGCCTGTTTGTTTACAAGTGCTTCTGTTCTTGCAGAAAATTGAGTGGATGAAGTTGGCTTTTTAGGGTCTAATCAAGTCTCTAAAACTGCTCTGTACACAAAATGATGAGAGGTTTTTCTCTCCCAAAAAAGTGGAATAAAATCTCTCTGAAATTTTCATAAATAGTACCAGTTTGTGCTGATATAATAGCCTATCTCCGTTTTGTATTGGTGCCATTTTTACCACGCATGAATCCCTTGAGATTATATTTTTTTTCTGGTGATTTTTTACACAGTAGTATAGTTGTCAAAATGGTACTATCAAGAGGAGATGTACATGTACTTTTTATAATGAGAATACATCACTGAACTTGGTAAATGGTTTAACTTGCTAAGCAATGAATACAAAGACCTGATTAGATTGCTGTAATTCGTCTGCAAGAGACTCCAAGTTTTTCATCCAGCTCTAACCATTCCCCTTGCAGGCTGCCAGGAACTGCTTGGTGAGTGACTCAGGAGTGGTCAAAGTCTCAGATTTTGGAATGACAAGGTATGTGTGAGTGTGCAAATGTATTTATAGAGATTTGGAAAAATTCACCTAACCCTTATACTTAGCCCAAAGGCAACACAGACCAAGCAAAATTGCATACAAAAATGATTTTTTTTTAATCTCTGTTGGCGGCGGGTTTTTTTGCCTTTTTCTTTTCTAGCACATTTAATGCTTGCTTGTTCTGTGGTCATGTGTTGATTTCCTTACTCATTTTAAAAAAGACATATTAGAGCTTGTGTTTCAGAGAGCAGAGCTGCTGCAGAGTTAATAGTTAATCTGTATTTTGGTAAATAAATGTTAGCAAGAGGCTGTTTAGTGAGTTTGGGATTCTCTCGGGCTAGATGGTTCAGAGCTGTGTTGTGCTAGCTGAAGGGCTGGGAGATGCTGAGATCTGGAGGGGCACTAGTTTCCTGCCCTTGTTAGCACCTGCGTGGGTGATGTGTTAGTGAGGCAGTGGTGGGAGCAGCTCTTCCAAGAAAGGTGTTAAAGCACCGTGGTTTGACTTTTGCCACATCTCTGTGTTGCTAAGCTTCTATGTCCCCTGACATCTGAACTCAGACTGGCTGGTGAAAAACAGAACATGAAATTTCTGCTTTTGCCTCCATTTCTCTCATAATAGAGATGTTTAACTTGCAGGTGGCCTAGACCTGTGTTGTATAGCTAATAAATCACAAGAAAGGACTCTGAGGTAATATGGGAAATGAACTGAGTCGTGGCTGATGCTGTAGCGCTGCCCTAGGGAAGCTATTTTTATCGTGTGATGCTAACGCCCATGGCCATTAGGTGGCAATATGAGCTTCTAATATTCCAATCCAAATCTAAACTAAAATTCGCAGGTTTGGAGGCTGACTAATGTATGCCTTTTTTGTTGTTTTTTTCTTGTTGTCTGTCTGTTTGTTTGGTTTGGTTTTGTTTGTTTGTTTTTTGTGTGGGGTTTTGGGTTGTTTTTTTTTTTAGGTATGTCCTTGATGACCAATACACAAGTTCTTCAGGGGCTAAATTTCCTGTGAAATGGTGCCCCCCAGAAGTCTTTAATTATAGCCGATTCAGCAGCAAGTCAGACGTCTGGTCGTTCGGTAAGACATTCATAATGGAAAAAAGTGTATTTTTTATCTTTTATCTATAGCAGTTAAGCTCTGGTTGTTGGGAAGGATTTAGACACCTGAGAAGAAGCTCAGAGAAACCATTTGCCATGGTTTTATTATTGCTAAAGTTCCACAGACACATTTAGTCCTGTTATTCATTAAAACCCATGCTACTAGAATAAATGGTCTTCCCTGATGACACATGCAAACAGTGTCTAGAATATAGATCTCAAACTATTTATCTATCAGAAATCCTGAGTCCAGGGCTCAAAATAAGCACACATGTTTAAGAAGTTAGTTACTTTCTTTTTTTTTTCCCAGGTGTTTTCATGTGGGAAGTATATACAGAAGGAAAAATGCCCTTTGAAAAAAGCTCCAACTATGAAGTGGTAACAATGGTTAGCCAAGGACATCGCTTGTATCGGCCCAAACTGGCCTGTAAGCAGATGTATGAAATGATGATGATGTGCTGGCAGGAGGTATGTATTTATATATATGTGTATATTTAATTTTTTTGCCTTTGAGTTGAAATAAAGGTTGATCTAGAAACAGCAGTTATCTTCTCTAGAGCAGCGTTCTGAGTGCATCCAGCTCTCTCAGCTATTCATGTGCTTATTCTTAAGACAAAGATCTCCTCCTGGTTTGCAGCTGAACTAGGGCAGTGATAAGATAAAACATTGAAGACATTTCTATGAAATAAGTGAACTGTCAGACTAAGTATGCAAAGGCATTTAGTAACAAAAGTAAATAATTCCTAAACCTGTGCTGGTTGTGATTATATCTGCATACAAGTACTGCTAACAAAAAAACCCCAGCAGTCAAGAAAGGCCTAGAGGTGGAGAATCTGATTTTGTATTGCCTCAGTTTATTACAGAACCATGCTAAAATGACTGAAAATATTTTTAAAGGAATACTTCATTATCTGATTATCAATTATACAGGAAATAAATATTAACTTGCAGTTGAGTGTAAATACAAATCTGAAGGTTTTTAAGGAAAGATGAAGGTATACTGTAGTATTAATTGTCCTAACCCATAAAGATACTGACTGTACAGTATTCATAGAGGTCAAAGGGGCAGCAAACTGAAATCAGTGTAAAACTAAATTGGAGTAAAACAGTTTTTGTAGTACTAAAATAGTAAGTCTCTGAGAGGATAGGTGCATTTAATGAACTGTCTCTAGTTTTGAGAGAGTAATTGAGGAAACCAAGAGTGTAAAGAGCTGCATGATTCAACAAAGGCAAGTGCAGGGTCCTGCACCTGGGGAGGAATAACCCCAGGCACCAGCTCAGGGTGGGGATCAACCTGTTGGAAAGCAGCTCTGCAGAGAAGGACCTGCGGGTCCTGGTGGACAACAAGCTGTCCATGAGCCAGCAGGGTGCCCATGCGGCCAAGAGGGTCAAAGGTATCCTGGGCTGCATTAGGAAGGGCATTGCCAGCAGGTCGAGGGAGGTGATCCTGCCCCTCCACTCAGCCCTGGTGAGGCCACATCTGGAGTGCTGTGTCCAGTTCTGGGCTCCTCAGGACAAGAGAGACATGGAGCTCCTGGAGCAGGTCCAGTGGAGAGTGACAAAGACGATTAAGGCCCTGGAGCATCGCTCTTTCAAAGAAAGGCTGAGGCAGTTGGACCTGTTCAGCCTTGAGAAAAGACAGCTGAGACCACATCAAAGTCTATCAGTATCTGCAGGGAGGGTGTCAGAGAATGGATCCAGGTTCTTCTCAGTGGTGCCAAGCAATAGGAGAGAGGCAATGGACAGAAACTGAGGCACAGGAAGTTCCACCTGAATCTGAGGAAGAACTTCTTTACTGTGCACGTGCCTGGCCACACGCTGGAACAGATTACCCAGAGAGGCTGTGGAGTCTTCCTCACTGGAGATATTCACAAACTATCTGGACACAATCCTGTGCCCTGTGGTCTGGGATAAACCTGCTTGAATAGGGAGATTGGACCAGATGACCCACTGTGGTCTCTTCCAACATGACCTGGTCTGTGATTCTGTGATTTATTTCCAGTTTGTCTTTGCCACAGGGTGTGCTGCAGAAAAACTGGTCTTTTCCAGTAATAAAGATGACATACTGTATTGGAGAAGAAGATGCTGGAATAGAGAGCAGTTACTTATCAAATCAACTGGTGGAAATCTAAAGCTTACAAACCAGTTGGTTTATTCAGAAAAAAAGTAGATTGAAAACAACAATGCTCTGGGGAGTTGTGGAAATGACAGACATTTTGTAGCTCAGAAAAGCTATTCAAAGGAGCCAGGAAGCTACAGAGCATTACATTTTGTTTGTACTTGGTAACCTGCTTGAAATGGTCCTTAAAATGGAAGAATAAGTTATCAACAATGATAATTTGTTGATGTTCTTTGAATATTGATATGTGTTTATAGAACTTATATGAACATCAAGAAGTTGCTTGAGAATTTGTTGATTTCAGCAGGGGTTATTAACATGAAAATCTAAGTAGCCATCACATGGGAGAGAGAGAAACTTTGCAAATCATGAGCAGGGCACAAGTAATGGCAAGATTCTGTCAATCTTTGTAATGAAATATGATTAACTGTAGGTACTGCAGTCCTTGTTTAATACATTTATTAATGGTTTGTAGACTGAAATGAATGCTACTGAGGCTTCAAGATTATCAGGTAATACAAATCTAAATGCAAATAAATGGAGGAAAAGTGCAAGTTACCCAGACATTCAGGAGATGTGAAATTACCTGTGTCAGCAAAGTCGGCGAAGAGACTACCTCAGTGTATTGCCACAATCATAGAATCATGGAACCATTTAGCTTGAAAAAGACATTTAAGCTCATCAAGTCCAACCATTAACCCAGCACTGCCAAGTCCACCATTAAAACATGGCTACAAGAGCTACATCTACACATCTTTTAAACCCTCCAGGGATGCATTTAAATAAACAAAACAAAGAGGGTGTTGTAACACATAAGGAACTGCATGGAAAATAGAGTAGATGAAAGAGGCCTGTGCATAAATCTGTAACACAGTCTCATTTCAGAGGTCAGAAAATAAAGTTGATATAAAAGAGGCATCAGAGAATGACACCCAAAATTCTTAGGAACATGAACAACTTGCATAAAGAAAGATTGGAGCAGTTAATTGGGGAATGGGGAAGGAAAAAAAAAGGGTGCAAAACTATGCAAAATAATGAATTATCTGAAGAGTGTAGTCCAGCAATACCTACTTACGCTTTTTCAAAGCATAAAGAAAAGGTGTTGCTTACTGAGATTAAGTGACCCATCCCAAAATCCAGACAAGGAAATACTTTTTCATTCATACCTAATGAAATGATAAATTCCTTGCCAAAGAATGATGATATGACCAGTATTTTATCAAAATCAACATAACTTTATGGATTTCTGCTCACAGCTATGCATGCTTCTTATTTTTAGAAACCAGAGGAACGCCCTACTTTTGAAGAGTTGCTTCATGCGATCATTGACATTGCAGAGGGTGAAGATGCTTTCTGAAAAAAGACAACAGAAGCACAAGCAGAGGAAAGAGTTCCCAGAAATGTGGCTTCATAGTTTCTTTTTAAGAGCTTGATCCTGTAAGCTGTTGAGTGCTGCTAAACAATGTGGGGAACCTGTAATCTCTGATCCACTCCAGCACAAAGAGAGTTTTACATGATGTTGGGAAATGAGCACAGCATCTTCAGCAATATTAGGAATCTCTGTATTTTCTCTGAAAAGTCAGCATTGCATAGCTGTAAAATTGAGCTCTTTATGGAGGGAGAAAAAGTGGCCAGAGGCCAGGAACCTCATTTGGATTTCCTGGGTTGGGTTCATGTACATACAGTCCACATTTTTGGGTTTCTTTTTACACGGGCAGTAGTATTAGTAGTGATTTGCATGCTTAAAAATGGAAGGTATCTATAAATGGCTTTTTACTGACACTGAAATGTTTCCAGAGATACTCCAGAAACATTATTTTTCTTGGTTGATGGGTGTTTATCAAGAAGATGAAATGCACCTCTTTGATTTGCACATAGTAAGTTGTTACCAGCACAGCCCTCAGTTTGGCATAACACTCTGAAAGCTCTGCTTCATGAGCTGTGATATGCCTGGAGTCTTTGTAAGCTTGGTTTACCAGAGACCTCCCATGCTTAGTCTTCATGCTACTAAGGAAAAGTAAGTCCAAGATTCAGCACAACTGGCTGTCAGTGAACCATAGTATCATGTTTTGGATTAATTATAAAATAATTTATATGCTGTATGTACTGTAAATATATGAATTCAATGCATTTATTTATATAAAGTGGGGGGGGGGNNNCGGTTTATTTATATAGGTGGGGGGGGGTGTGTGTGTTGAAATGTTCAAGCAAAAATTTGTCCTACCTTCACTTAAACACACAAGTGTATCCAGAGGGTTGTGAATGAAAGAAATTCTCAAGTGTGTTTAAGAAGGGCTCGTGTTTCTGTCTGCTGTCTGTACATACAGTACAGAACCTTTCTGTTCATAACAGAAGATATCATACTGCATGTGTGTGTAAATAAATTGAATGTTAACTATTGTTTGGAACCAACTGATTTGTATCCTCTAATTTACTGTCAGTGCATCATAAGTCAAACTAATTGTTCACATGAATATGGCATTATGGTAATACATATATATATATATATATGCACACTTCCGTATGTATACATACACACTCCCTCTCTCTTTATATACATATGTTGTAGATTGAATACAAATTCAAATGAATTTGGCCATGATGAAATGTTCAGAATTAGTTGAACTCCTCCTTAGAAGTTACATGTGCTGTCCCCTCTGCTAGAGGCTAATGTCACCAGAGCCTTGCTGAAGCCTGCTTCAGTTAACCTAACTTTGTAGCAGTGCATATGAGGATTATTTACACTCCAGTTTTGCTATACTCACCTTCTGAGCAGCTCTATTAAATGTTTTAATTTTCTTTTGTTACTTGTGCTATTGTGCCACGTGTAATAGCAAAGAGATTGCACAAAAAGTTTTTTTTGCAAGTAGTCAGAGAGAAGTATGGTGAAGTTTATTTCCAATGAAATTATTAGGAGTAACCATAGTTAGCTTAATCCATTCCATCATTCTTGCATTTGAGTATTTCTGTAACCAGTTTTGGAGATGTTTGGAGATGTTTTGGAGATCCCCAAACTGCTTTGCTTAAATGTTTGCCTTTATGTTCAAAAGGAAGAAGCCTCCTCTTTCTTGGAAGAAGTGCTTTCCTTTTCTAATGCTGTTCTATTGAAAAGTTACAGGCAGCCAGAAAAGGTTCAAATGCCTATTTCCTTTTTCTTAACGACAAAGTCTCAGAAGATTACTCCAACCATGCAAACCAACCTGTCAAATTGTTGAGTCCAAAACCACTCTCCAGTGAATACCAACTGGAGGTATTGTTAAAAGGGAAAATCTAGGGGTTTCTACTCTACCTAGTAGAAAAAGTAGTGGAAAAAAAATGTGGAACATTTAAGGTAAGCCAAGTACATCTTTCCTTCCCTAACTACTCCTTTAAACCCCACCTTCTCTAAGATCCTCCTAAGTATGATGTTGCCAACGCTTTCAACAATACATCATGTCCCTTAAAACCCAAATGAAGCTTAGGAAAATCAGATTAATTGCTTGCAACAAACCTTAAGCCTATTTCTTTACAATAATTGAATATTCCTCATTAATTTGTATAGTAGAACACCCCCTAACTGTGTGGAGTTTTGGCAGCAGTTTTCTCAGTGGGGTGGGTGCTTTGAATCTGACCCTTTCACCTTCCTCTTCCCAGTACCTGAAGATAATTTCTGCCTACTTGCTATCAACTAAGCTCGATACTTACTTAGGCTGTCAGGAGCTCTGAGGCACCCAGTTTCTAGATGAGTGCATTGTTTTAGTTGAATGTAGCCTTAGATGGCTAATTTCAGAAAGGCTCAGAACCTTTCTGGAGGCAGCTGGTGTTGCTGACTCTCCTGGTCTCTTCAAAGGCAGGTTGAAATGCTGTACCATCCTTTCTCCTGGATGAACATACTCAATACCTTAAGCAACTTCAGCCCTTCCTCCTGTTTTTATTATAACTGAGTTTTTTTTCAGATGTTTGGGTAAAAAATCCATCTGAACAAAACCAAATGTTGTGATTTACATCTGCTGTGGCTTTTTAACTTTTTTTAAAAAAGAAATACTTAGACCTACTGGTAACCGTTTAATAACTTTTTTCTATAAAATGTTTGATACTAGAAAGCAGACAATTTTTTCTCCTTCTACTCTGTTTGGGGCTTTTTTTTAAAATAAAAGGTAAGTAGGCGTGGTCAAGCAATATTTGTGGTTTACCATGCTTCATATCAGAGTGAAGAGCTCAGTTTGGGCTGTTTTACTGGCAAAGCTGATGAAGAGAGGTTTGCATTTTCATTTTAATATAAACGGATAACCAGACATGATTCTTTCTACCTGTAAGTAAACTTGGCTGAATATTTTGATCTTGTAGTTGTGTTTTGTGCAACAGCAGTGTACTTAGCAAGTGAAGCATTTAAATATTGCCATACAAATACAAACCTACTTTCTCTTGCACTGCTAAGGGGATCTCTGTTAAGACTGCTTGTCTTGACTTTCAAAATTAATGCACAAATATTAAGCCATTGTATGATGGATTTAGCAAAGCAACTACTTTTACATATAGATAGGAAGATATTTCCACACACTGTTCTTAAACTCATGAACTGCATAGACATGGATAGAATATTTGGTGGAACTAAACCTGTCTTTCCTCCAGAGTAGAGTTAACTCACAGGAAAGACAGGAAGCCTCAGCCTGCACACACAAAAAGCTGAAAGCTTGTGTTTTAAAGTGCTTTTAGAAGCAAACTATACTGTAGCTTTCTACCAGGTTACTGGTTTTTGTAGTACTGTTGAGAACTGACAGACCAGAACAGGAGGCACACTGTGTGTTACAGCAGCGGGCCGGGTTTGATGGGTGAAGCTGAGTTTGTAGTGTTGAACACAGGTAACCTTCTGTTCCATTGCATAAGCAAGAGTTTCTTGCAAAAAATGTTAGAAGAGTGCAAACTTTGGACATGGACTAGAGTGCTTTCAGTGTTAGGAGTGCTTTGAGAAACAGTGATTCAGAAAAAGAAACTCAAAGAAAACGGTGAAATAATAAAATTATAAAATGCAAAGATAAAAGTTTATTTCCAACTTGTTGCTTTTGTCTGCGATGTTACTTTCCTAAAGCTGCCATTTACAGTGAGTAACAACTGAACATAGGAGGAAGATTGCACATTAATATGTGTGTGAATTGGCCACATATACAGACAACATTATCCACCTGAAGTGTACTCTGGGTGTTGTGGGACTGTATCAGGCCAGGATGGGTTTTCACTCTGCCTTCTCTGTTCTGATGGGACTGTCTTTAAGCTGCTTAAGGAAATGGCTGTTCCTGACAGCTAACCCATCTTTTTCTTCTTCCTCTTGCATCCCATCTGCTCTGTTGTGCACAGATAAATTTATTTCCAGGACTCAAAAGTTGGTTATCAAAATGTCAGCTGCACATTTTTAGGCTGAGTATTTGTCAGATCAGCTTCAACACCAGTTTCCTAGTGTTTTTACTTTAGCCACATGCTTCTCATGCCATGGTTATTTCTTGTTTTGAAGCTGAGCATCCTAAAAGGTCTGATGTACAGCACTGTACTTCGACAGGCTGTCATGGCTCTGTGCTAACGTTGGGATTTGTATTTGCTTGCCTGTCACCAGGGAGATAATATGACACTGCTTTATAAACAAGTGCCTTCCTCCTAAATTAGTCATTTCCAGAAAGAAAAAGGCATTAGCAGTGAAATGCACTATATTTGTTTGTTCCTTTGTCTGAGGTTGCAAGCTTTCATCAAAAATTGCAGAAATAAAAAATCCTCTATACAATGGAAGAAGGAGGATTTGGCAAATTCTAGATTCAACAGCTTAAATACTCGTTTAATTTAAACCTAGGTTTTAAACTACTGAATTTAGTTGTTTCATGATGACATACCCCAAGGATCAAAGCAACATATTTGGGTAGCTTGTGTTTTGATAGAACTCAAGGAAATGTAAGCTGAAAGATTTAATGGGTCTGTGGGTGCTGGAGAAATCTTCCTTGCTATGGATTTAAAAGAAGCAACATTTGATCACTTCTTTAAAAAAAAATTTGGGAAGCTTTTTGATTAGGTAGGAAACAGAGAAGTGGAATCTAATGATAGCTCCGTAAGTACTTAATTTTAACAGACTTCAAAATTAATTTACTGGTAAAAATTATGGAATATTTCTTCCTGTTATCCTGTATTTCTTTCCTGTGTCCTGTCCAAGCAGTCTGTCATTCATAACATGGCAAATCTTTTTGGTCTCTCTGTTCTCTTCAAAATATGGAATCCAAAATGTGATTTCCTTGCTGAAGCACAACTCATCAGTGACTAATCTTTAATTTATGAACTCTTCAATGTGGTTACTTGAGTTGGACACCAGGGGATCAAGGCCTGCTAGTATGTATGTGACTAACACTCCCTGACAAATCCAGTGTTTTGCTTTGGAAAAGGTCCTTGGTGAAAAATCAAAGGAAATCAGATAGAATAGTTCCTCTGATTTCAGTGATCTAGCAGAAGGGATAATCAAGAAGAAATATTTTAAATTAGTAAATTCTAAGAATCTATTTTCAATTTATTTGTATTTTAAATGATAGCTTTTTAAAAAAATTAAAATACAGGAGTTTAAGGATTATAATTCTTTCTTAGTTTTTCTGGTGGCTGTTGAGAAAAGAGAAAGGAAGGAAGAGCACAAGACATGGGAGGGAGCATGTGGGGGTGAGAAGTGTCAGGCAGGAAATGCCATCTTCCTGCTGCGTGACAGCGCGCGCTGCTGCGCAGCCCTCAGTGTCAGCATCTGCCTTGGCCACGAGCAGGAGGCCAAGAGGAGAGCAAGTTAAATCAAATTATTCACTCCGTGTATCAAAGCTTTCCCCATCTGCAGTGCTGGCCAAATCTTTCTGAAAGAGCATCATAGTTTGGGCCTACTTTCTAAAGTAAGTTATGAACTTAATAAATATGAACCTAATCAGGAGGGGAAAGTGTTGTTCAAGAAGCCTGCCAATGACCAGGGAAGATGTAAAATGCATAGATCAGTACATGAGTCTGCTTGAGAGACTGAAATTCCAAGCCATCAGGTCAAAGCTTGTGCACTTAAGTCAGTGTAACTAAAGCAGGATGTAGCTCTGCAGAGCTGAAGGCCTTTCTCTATGTGCTTTGATAATGTTTCCTAGCAGACTTGACAAATTTCCAAACAGAAATGAACAGGTTGCACTGCATTAATTTACACTTGTACTAATTTCTACTGAATTTATTCCACAAAAACTCTTGGAGTAATGCAGGGACAAAAGAATTTCTGATGTGACTGAGGTTGCTGAGAAAAGATGTTTAAAAAAAAAAATCATTTTCAAAGAGCTGGAAATTATCAGCTTTAGGATGATAAGCATCTGCTGGATTGATAGGCTGTGACTTCACACTTAAAATACTCCAACAGAGTGAATAAAGAAGTGAAGACAACTAAACTTTGGCAGAACTGTGCAAAGTTTGTGCTGCTCCTCCAGGTCCCGCAATTCAGTTCAGCATGGCCTTGTCTGATCCATAGCCTTAGTCTAAACTGAGCCTTAACTTATAGTCTGCAGAATTTATCCTATCATATTTTGTCATCTTTATTGGATTACACACTCCACCCTTGCAAAAATTGCTCACCAAATGAAGCACATGTCCCAGGAAGGAAACATCATGATTACAGCCTCAACCCATACATTTTCTGTGGTTTTATGGACAGGACAAGAGGCTAAATATTCAATATCATATATGCTTAGGGTATTTTAAAAATGTCACATACAGTCATTTATTGCTAATAGCTTTTAGCACAGTAAAAGGAGGGGGTCAGACACAAAAATCTTCCATTAACAAAGCAAGTCTGAGATTCACTCAAGGCAAAAAGGATTCCTGATCTTCCACTACCAAATATATTCAAATTACTGGGCTCATAAAGAAAACAAGACAGAATTGCATATCCATAACATCTGTCTGAACAGCTTTCATGGTAACAGTCAAATCTTTAAAATCTTATTAGAAAATTATTCTAGTGTTACCTAGAAGTCTGCGGTGCTTCTTCTAACTGTTTCTTGTAAGTGTTTTATATGGAGAGCGAATAATCTGATGATGATATATTTAATTTGATTAGATGGTTCAATGAGAAGAAACAGAGAAGATTTAAAATGTCCCTCTTTGCAAATAACTACATACTGTATAGGCATTGGTTAAACTTCATGTCACTGGCTGAAATAAAAGAAACTCAAGCATTTTTTCACCCATGGTGTTCACTTTTTATGAGACAGTTTTAAATCGCCGAGGGACGATTCAATGTACGCTGGACAACTATGCAGCAAATAAACTTCATTGCCCATTTCTTTTTAGCCTGGCTTCTTCAAAGAAAATTGTCGCTGTCAGCTGGCTTGGGTATTTTTAATTGCTGCATATTTCACAGCTGTCACTGGAAACTTTCATCAAACAATTGGTGGTGTCTTCTGATTACTGTTGGCTCATCAGTTTTGCACACGATAGATTCTTCACAGGATTCAACAGTCTAAGGGAAACTGTACCATGAGTTTTGAGACAGTCTGAACAAACCACTCATGAGACAGGGCTATTCCAGCTAGATTTGGTCTTATCATTCTGACATCCCACATTCTCGCTTCTTTTATTAGCACAAGATTTGCTCTGTTATGTACCTTCATAGGTAAAATAATTACATTTTCATTATGCAGTAAGGTTGCTTAATGTTTTGAATGCTAGGATTCATACTCTCAACACATTTGGCTTTCAGTTGGTAATAGGCATTAGCAAAAAGTCTCACAGGACTCCTGAAGGGACATCCTATTTATTCCAGGCTGGATTAAGTCATTAAGATCAACAAAGCAAAAATGCCAGGAGGGAAAAACTAATAAAATGGAAGGAACTGGTGGGACTGCACAAAGAAATAGCATGTGAAATACAAAGCAGCAAAATTCTGAGACCATGGGTAGTCTATTTCAAACAAAAATCAGAGGCCTCTTTGCAAACTATGACCTCTGTGGCAGAGAAGAATAGGACGCACTATAGTGGGATATAATGTTTATTTTCTGTTAGTGCGGGTGAATATGAGGGGAACCTTGTCTTTCTATCCCTGGCTCTCATGCTTCTTAAAAGACTGTACATTGCACCTGAGAACGTGAGCCTGTCCTGCAGGTGCTGCTGCCCTCCCACCTGCCCAGTGGTGATGCATGAGAGCGAGACAGCTCAGGGAGCTGACCCAGCAGAAAGGGATTACCTGCCCTTTTAGCACCCTGTCTTACTCAGCTTGAGAGGAGGTGCGGAGGCAAAGCGTATGGGACCATAACTGCTGCAGCTGGGCTCAAACTGCTATGGGAACACAAACTGGGCAAAGTAGGTCTCAGCCCACATAGAAGTGGACCACAGCAAGTGTCAACCATTTATTTACCTCATCAAAATCTTCTTAATGCCTTCCAACCTATTTAATACCATATCCTCTCTGCTGAAAATACAAGATATATTGGATATATTGGCTATATTGGTTTCTCTCTAAGTTTTTGATGTCTGTGATGATATATCCAATGTATTTTTCTCAGGATTATCAGCCCCTTGACATGCAAGTGAAAAGGACATATTCTTTCCACATTTTAAACTTGGGCTAAAGCATTTATTATATTAATGGTTGCAACAAAAACAGGAAAATCGGTATTAATTCAAAGAAATTAATATAGTGTGGGCCCTTTAATAAACCTCTTCTTAAAAAATAAAGATAACTTTGTCATACAATTGTGGTTTTGTATTTGTCTTGAATAATCTAAAAATTATTTCAGTGCTGAAGGGGACAGTTCTCCACCTCCTGTCCCTGATGAGATTCTCAACCCCCTCGTTGCACCAGGTAGAGCTTGTGCAGGGTGGTGTAATCAGTCAAATCAGTATGAATTTGGCTGACAATGTCTCTTTTTTTAATATTTATTTTTTCTGATTTAGTGAGCTGATTTAGCTCATACATATGGCCTCATAATTGCCAAAACATTGTAAGGGAGACTGTGGTAGGAAAGCTCTGCTGTGTTTGGTGGCTGCAAATTCAGCTGTAGTGATTTGCTAGATATCTCACAGCAAGACAGAGCTAATAATGGGTCTAAGCACATAGGGTAGACCTTAATTCTCTAAGTTTTGTCAACAAACAAACAGGAACACTGCAAATATGGAAAATGTTCTTGTTCACAGATCACACCATCCAGTCTGTTTTCTGCTGCTGCTGCTGCACAGTGCAAGAAAGGTATGTGAAATGCTTAAGCTTTTCAGTAATAAATATCTACACATAATGGACTTCTTTAAACCCTTCTATTTGCAGTAGAAGAGCAAATATGCAGAAGTTTAAAGACCCTTTACTCTGCATATCCCTAATGAAGGAAGGCATGTATATCCATGGATATTTTTATGTGAATGTTTACAGATATGCATTCACACAAATGCTTCATGTTTTTCAAAATCAGAGAAATGAGAACAAAAGTGAACCTGGACCCAGACGCTGTCCTGATGACCCAGTACTCTGCCTCACAACCAGACGATCCCTATGAATGTATTTGGAAGTGCCGGGTAAGTAACATTTTGGCAGGTGAAAAGAGAGAATTGAAGTGATTTGACATACAGTGCCTCAGTACCCGAATAAGCAGGGGAGTAACTAGCTCTTGAGCATGTAGAATTCTTTGTTGCATAAAAATTACAGAGTTAGGGTAACTGTAGAGTCTTAATGATGTAAATACAGGGTCACAATGAGGTTTCCCAAGCTTGCTGTCATGAAGAAGTTGATTCCACTTTTGGTTTTGGGTCATGGAGATGGAAAAGGTGGGAATGCCCTGCTGGGCAAATGCAAGTGCACCCTGCTCAGGTGGTATGTAATGTTCACCTTAGTTTTATTAGATCTAAATTGATTTAATCTGAATTTTCGAAGTATAACTAGGTGCAAAGGTAGAACCTCCACTGATGCAAAAGAAATTATGTTCCTGCCAGTTTGGTAAGAAATTCCGCAGTGCTCTAAATGTTAATTCTCCAGATAAATGACTGAATTTCCGGGCATTGTAACTCCATTGATTTCAATGCTGCTCTGCTTTTACACCAGCTGAGGAGTTGTCCCAGCATCCATAAAGTGTAGAAGTCACCCCCTGCTAAGGGAGATAGCTTATTTATTATTCACTCCACTTTCCATTGTCATTTTTGCTTCTGCACCAAACTGCTTAGTCTTGCTGTTTTACAAGTGATGAGGTGATAGTACTTTACAAGGGGCAGTAACAACCATGATGAGTTCCTCTTAGTTACTGAGACAGTATAACAGTAGGGGAATTACACAAGCAATAGTAGAGAGAAAAGTGTGTTTATGAAAAATACTTTTATTTTTCACTAGCGCAAGAGACAATTGCAATTTAAGAACAAGCCACTACCTCCTCTGCCTGCCGAGGCCTTCGAAGACTACAGCAAGAAACCCCGAGTTATTGCACTCTATGACTTCTTTGCTAGAGGGCCTTTAGATTTACCTCTCAAGAAGTCAGAAGAATACATTGTCCTCGAACAGTATGATTCCCTCTGGTGGAAGGCAAGAGACCGACATGGGTAAGAGTGAGGGCATCTGTTTCAGTCTCCCAGCACAGAAAGAAAAAAGCCTAAGACAACCTGTGCAAAAGTGAGACTTGTGAGACAATTTAGGGACAAGCTTGAAGGTGTTCGACTATGTGCAAGGCACACAGATTGACTGGGCAGACTTTGAGCAGGGTTTGGCGCCCCAGAAATGGACAGGAAATCTAGAATCTGTTGGGAATTCAGAGGGGAGCCCTGCACACAGTAATTTCCTGAACAACATGGGGGTGTTTGAGGACCATGTGAATCACTGGTCTCTGAGCCATGTGCAAATCCAGCTTTCCATATTTCAAATGCTTTACAGTGGAGTGTGTATGCATAAACGCTTTATAAAACCATAGAGATTATGAAGACATACCTGAAACAAAACCTCTTACCCAAAATACCTGGGTATTTTAGAGAACTAGATAACTTCAGTTAGGATCCTCTTGACACTTAGGTTTGTTATGTGTTTTTCCCTTTTCTCCTTTGCATTTTCTTCAGTGTATCTTGTACTCTTATGTTGGGAATGGTTGTATGTCATAACCATCTCCTTTCCATTCAGATTCCTCCTTTAAATATTTTAAATGCTTTTCCTCAACTCACGTTTTCAGCAAAAGTATACTGACAACTATTTTGTATATACAAGTAAGTACACACTTTATATTTCTTCATATAGAAGGTTTGTATAGTTCAAAAATTAATGTGGTGGCTTCTGATTCAGAATAAGGATAATTTTTTTCTAAATCTCAGCCTATACCATCTGGCTTTTTCATTTGAGTAGCCATCCACAGTCGTGGGACAAAAAGGTTGTGCCTGGGATGAAAGGACTCAAACTTTTATTCAGTTCTAATGCTGGAATTCAGTATCTAGCAACATAGCCCCTAGTATAAGGAACATTTGTAATTCAACAAAAGGATGATGTATATCTTAATCCTACTAATATTTTACACCATACTATAATATTATACCCAATATGTTGTTTCAGGAATGAAGGTCTAATTCCCAGCAACTATGTTACTGCGAACAAGAAAAGCAATTTAGAAATGTACAAGTAAGTACCTTTGAAAATAATAATTGTCCTTTCATTTCTAAAAATGGATTGCAGAGATACATTTTAATGCTCGATCCTGTGAATTTTTATTAGACATGAACATGTTTATCAAAAGCTTTCTTTTTTCCTTACAAAACAGTACTCTTCAAATGAATTAACATTCATTTACATGAATCATAGTGTCAGAATCCAGATGTTTCCTATTTCTCTAGACTCAATCCATAATGTTTCTGTATTCTGGTCTTAGCCTGTTGTGATCATGTAGCTAATTCCAATTACTCCAATTTAAATTACTGGAGAGAACATTAAAATTCTGAAAAATTGTTGAGAAGAAAGGCTTGACACATCATCCAGGACTGTAAATTTCATCACAGTTTGGCATAACTCTTTCCTGGGATTCCTTTTGTTTGAGCTAATATTTAGTCACAGTGAATTGAGGCCAAAAAGTTCTAAAAAAAAAAAGTTGTAATAAAATAATTCCAAATTAAGACATGTTCATATACAATGATAATTCTAAACACGTTTTGGACTTAGAATAATGCAACTACTAAACTGTGAAACAAAGTAAACATTCATTTTTACTGGCTGAAATTAAGGATGGGTTATCTCCTTGTTGCAGGTGGTACTGCAGAAACATAAACAGAAGCCAGGCAGAACTTCTCTTGCGCCAGAAGGTAACTCAGCTTACACACCGAGATAACAGTACTGAAAGATATCTGTCAGTGGAGGCATCAAGAGCATTATCACAGTCAAATCCAAATCTGTTTGGTATGCTGTAAGAGAGAAAGTACCTTAAAATAAAAAGTCTTTCTGGTGTAAGCATAGAGTGCAGACTATCCAGACTTCACAAAGCTTTAAATTGTAGCCCCAGAAAATTCTATGTAAATTTTCCATGCTAGACAAATCAAATTACATGGCTTACTGTACTTGTCTGTTGCATTAGACATCGAAGACTGAAATCCAGGTAGTGAGCTAATTAGTGAGCTTAGCAGAACTTAACAAAACTGCTGTGTCTTCCTTGAATACAGAGCAAACAATTCATATTACATTCTACCCCCGTCAGTTACCAGTGTCTATCTCAGTCAAACTCATTGGGTCTTTGCTCAAGGACTAACTCAGGCCTGGGACACGAAAGACCAAGGAAGAACATCTCAGACAAAACTGCTTTAACTGTATTTTTTTCTATTGATTTGTACAATTTGATTTTTTAATAAGTCAAGCATTTTGACTACTTCACACTGAAGAGTATAATTCAGCTAAATGACTTATCTCTAAGAAGTTACCTATCACTTAGTATTTTCTCTGGGTTTATTTTGCTCTGCCGTGTACCTGGCTACCCATTCCTGTTCTCCACTTCTTTATCTTCCTGCCAAATAGTCATAGGTATTCTTCAGAATTTGGTAATCAACTGCAATTCCTGTCTCAAGGGAGCATTATTGAAGCTCAAAAGCATAAAATAACTCTGCTTGTATTTCTTTTCAGCCCAAAGAAGGTGCATTTGTTGTCAGAGATTCAAGCCGACAGGGCCTTCTTACGCTGTCCATGTATTCGCGGGCTAAAGGGTGAGTTCCTCTGAATGGTTAGGCTTTGAATCCAGAGGTGATGGAAAAGCTTCCTCCAAACTCCTCAGAATAACTGGGTAGATTGGACATGCAGTACACAATAGCAGGGAACCACTGGGATGCTGTTCATGCAGGGTTAATCACCATGTGTGCAGAAAAGATGATGGTGGGCAGCGGATCAGTGGGTGTGCAAATGTCCTGTCAAGACAAGATTACCTGCACTCACTGAAATTCTCAAACAATCTGCTGTGGAAACCATGCCACAGCCTTTGGCCACTGCACCACACCGTTTCCTTTCTCCACAGGCTCTGTGCACCGTAAATTCGTTCCAGACTCTGCTGTCCTCAAACTTCTCCTGTTTGTCTCCTAAAATCACCTCACCCCAACAGTCTTACTTTTGCCAGAAAACAGCCACAGGAGTCACTCTTGCCCACATCAGGAGCAATCACCTACAGCACTGACTTAACCCATTTCAATCTTCATCACCCTCTTCATCAGCCCTCCTGTATCCACTGTGTCTGCTTTCCTTCTCTCCCTCTTACAGCAAGCCAGAGGTGAGAGGAGCAAAGACATTGCTGCAACCATCACCCTCTTCCTCCCTCCATTCCCTCCTGGAAACATGGGGCCAGCCCTCCCCACCATCCCTGTGCTGAGGACAGGCTCACAGTTTCTGTAGGCTCAATAATGTTTCTGACAATGACTCAATAATGCAGACTGTATAATGTTTCTGTACTCTGATCTCTGCCTGTTGTGACCACGTGTCCACAATTTAGAGTACTAACCTTCAGCAGCCACCAGCCTGAAATGCAAACTTAACTTCTTAATTTTGAGTGTCACGGAAAGCAGGGATAGATGGGCAGCAAAATACACAGAAAGCAAAAAAGAAAGATAATGTGAAGAAATACAGAAAAACAAAAGTATAAAATAAAAGCTTCAGTGAAGACTCTTTGAGGAAGTAGAACAGAAAATTTAATCTCATGCTATACATGAATATGTGTTTAAGTTTTTGGGTGAAAATGAAGGTAGTTAGGAACATTTTAATTTTAAGAGGTTATATTCAAATAAATGCTAAATTAGGAGGAAGACTTCTTAAACACTATGTCTATTTCTTATGAATGCAATGATACAGGGGTAAAAAATACCTGGGCAGGAAAAAAAATTGTGCAATTATCTCCCAAAGTTGGGAGAAAGAGCCATTCAAGGAGTCTTGGTCTTTTTCTCCTTAAACACTTGCCCAGATGCACACAGCCATTTTAAGTTCAGAATTGTATCCCAAATTTTCAGATTTTTCTATGCTTTCAAAGTGAAATTTAGCTGATTTATAGTATAAACTATTTTTACTGAAAATTATAATGCTTTGTTGATTTCAGAAGTCATAATGGAGATATTCTACATTATCAAATTAAGCAAAATCACTCGGGACAATATTATGTTGCAGAAAACTATCTCTTTTCATCCGTTCCTGAACTCATCGAGTACCATCAACACAATGCTGCAGGTAATGCATGTGAGCTGAAATGGTTTTACATCTTTTCCTAATACTTTCCTTATAAAAAGAGACACAAATGTTTCTATTGCAAAGGAATTCAAATATGCCTTGATTCTTCCTGCCAAAGTCATAGCTGTCGTATGCATATGTCATGGGGGAAGGGAAACTACCAAACTGATGGACCTGTCTTAAATGAGTTTAGCAAAGATAGAAGCCTGCTCTTTGTTCATATTTGACTGAATAGGACTTGGGTGAAATTTAACCATAATTCTTTCTTTGTCTATGACAAGGACCTGTATACATGCAACGTATTAAAGCAGGAGCTATGCTGTGCATCAGCAGGCAGCATTCTACTGATTTTGAAAAAAACCCAACCCATACCACAAAAAATCAGTGGCAGAATTAGGTGTACAAGGACTCTGTAATTAAACACTGGCTTTCAGCTTACCAGGGTTAGACACCTCTAACTGTTGGCTGATCGCAGATTTTTATCATTTTTAGCATGAAAAATATCCTTCACCTTGGTTCTGCCCATAATTTTAATACCATATAAAATGTTTTTACTCTGAATGAATGAAGGTGGGAAAACACACAGAGATCACTTGCACTAGTGAGAGAGGAAGATATGGAAATGGATAGAGCCTTTTGCTGAAGGGAGGAGGATTGTAGGAAATGTTTGTAGCAGAAACGGCCCTAAAAGTAATAGTGGGAAGAATCAATGCATGCAGGGAGTCCTTGGTGAGGGATGTGCTCACTGGTACTATTGGCCTATGAATGCAAAGAACAGGAATGACAGGCACAAAAATATTTCAAACCTGGGAAGTCATGCTGGCAGACACTGCTTAGGTCAGTGATACAGTGTTTTAGAACTCATTTAAGATCACTACCATTGTACAAACAAGCAAGAGTATGACTGTTGGCTTTATGAAAGTAGAAATACTTTTGTAGTCAGGGCCCTATTAAATAGTCTTTCTCCATTTCTTCTCACTGTAGTGTTTTATCTGAGCAAACTCTAAGCAAAATTAACTTCAAGAAATAAGAAATGTACATCCAATTCCAAATATTTTTGTTTGAGAAGAGGTATTATATAGCATATTTTAAAATTCAGTAATTGGTCAGCAGAATATTGTTGTTTTGTCCCCTACAGGTCTTATCACACGTCTCCGACATCCAGTTGGATTAGATGGATATACTTCACCAGAAACAGCAGGATTGACTTATGGTAAATTTTTTATCCTCTTCTGAAGGCGATTTAGCTATCTGACTAGGCAAGAATTTGCCTGATATTCACCCATCTAATAATTAAGTTGTATCTGTGAAATTCCTTGGTAATAAGAAACACATAAACAGTGTAAGGTGTCAGTACCAAATGAGACACCAGACTCAGCAGCTTCTGTGCAGTGACTGTTGTGCTTCTGTTACAACCACCAGTGCATTTCAGAGCTATTTGGACTTTTCTAAGTGAACGAAAGATTCAAACAGACACTTAATAGCTTTTGAAAGGCTATTTGATTTATTTAAATACTTAGGAAATCGAAATTGAAATCTGAAATTAATACTATTTATGGAGAAGATTTTCTTTGTCAGTTCTGCAGGTTTGAGAAATAAGAATGGAATCTTATGTGCTATTAAAACAAACAAGCAATAAATTCCAGTTTTGTGTATATAGATCAGGAGTTTCATACCATCTGTTGGACAATAGGAACCTCCAAAACTGAGTATCTTTCATGTTCCCATGAATCTCAAGGCTTAATATTTCTGAAGGGTATAACTATTTTAGTTATTACAATAAAGGTAGCCAGTAACTATTTCTGTAGCTATACTATCCATCTGGAACTGGCTTGGAGCTAAAAACATCACATATCATAATGCCAAAAAAGTTCTCGTGTGTAATCAAAGCTAATCACTTACCTTATCTTCAAGCCTCAGACATTCCTACATTAGGCAAAATCACTAATCACATCCTCAAAACTGCAAAATAGCATTTATATTTAAACATGTATGAGCCAGTGAAAATTTTCAGATATTTAAAACTCATGGTATAGCTGATGAACAAGTGTGATGCTTTGCTGTGTTCATTAACTGCCATCAGCAAGGCGTGTGCACTGGAGCATGGCTTGGGAAAGCTGGCCTGACTCTTCTGACGTGTTGGGTTGCTTTTACAGAGGAATGGGGATTAAACCCATCTGAACTGCTGTTCCTGAAAGAACTTGGGCGTGGGCAGTTTGGAGTTGTTTATCTCGGTAAATGGAAAGAAACTATCAAGGTTGCCATCAAAACAATCAATGAAGGTGCAATGTCTGAAGACGATTTCATGGAGGAGGCCAAACTGATGATGTAAGTACAAAAGCTGTCAGTTTACCAAGAAATAAATACAACCTAATTCCATTTCAAACAAACACACAAAGTTTAATGGGAATGGTGGATGTGTGGGTCAGAAAGGCTGATACAAATTTCTGAACCAAAGTGATGCAGATGCTTCCTATGCTCAGACTCTTCCTTTAGAGTGTGCCTTGATTTGTACTAAGGAGCTCAATGGGGAGCAAATGTTCTGGAAAAATGTAAATGTGCTCCTACAACTATACTTTAATCCTTAACTCAGTGTCTCTAGGGACACTGGCAAAGCTTATCTCTAACTAAAGCTTTTGAGAAACCATATTACCATATTTGTAAATTTTGCAAATTAGGGAAGTATCCACATGAGGTCTTGGCAAAGCCCAGAAGAGAAGAACCCTTGCAGGGTCAAGGCTCCTGCCTGCATGCCAAGCATAACTAGACCTTTTCATTTTGCACCAACCAAATCAAGTTTTGCATTCACTGCATTTATATAACCGATGAACAATTATGAGTTCACAGAGTGAACTCTTTGGAGGAAGTTTTAGACAGGAATGTGCTAGGTAGTGGGAGAACTGAAGACAGCTGAATAGGATACTGTTTATCACGTACCGAAAGTATTTTTCAAAACCACTCTGAGAATCATGTTAGTAGTTCCCTGCCAAGAACAAATATTAGCCTGTCTAAAATGTGATTTTAAACAGGAAACTCTCCCACCCAAAGCTGGTCCAGCTTTATGGGGTGTGCACACATCACAAACCTCTCTACGTTGTGACTGAATTCATGGAAAATGGTTGCCTGCTCAATTACCTTCGGCAAAGACGGGGGAAACTCGGCAGAGACATTCTCCTGAGCATGTGCCAGGATGTTTGTGAAGGGATGGAATATCTGGAAAGAAATAACTTTATTCACCGTGATTTAGTAAGTACAATAGGTCTTCTGAGGTTCTTGACAAATATTTGCAGAAAAGAATGTGCTGTTGCATTTTATGGGACACTATGTGCCCTGTAAGACTTCAGCCCTGCAGGATCTAATAAGGCAAACCGAAACTTTTCAGCTTTTATTTTGCCCATGGAGAGCTCAAAAAACTACTCGAGAGAAGTTTTCCCATTGTAAAAACCCTTGAGAGGTCAGAGAAAATTAGGATACTGACATGGAACTATCTGATATTAGGACATCTCGATAGAAAAGTGATCACAACACAACCAAAATCACAGCATTACAAAAGGTCAGGAACAATGAGAATTTTAAAAAATGAAATCTTTTTCTGTCTATATTTTTTTGGCTCCCTACTGCCATACTTTGATGCTGGGATATATAAGTGGCTTTTCTACCCATAGACAGGGAATTAGAGAAGAGCTTGTTTCTTTACTCCCTGATACTTTTTCAATACTCACATTTGGATGTAGAGAGGTAATCTTCCTTCTCTCCTACCCAGATGCATGAAAAAATGTAAAATCTTGAAAATTACCAGGAGGTTCCTGATTTCTGTAATGAAAACATCACAAAACATATTTAAAATTTACACTAATTGTCCTAGTGTTAATGTTCAGGAAAATATCTGGTTAGATCATTAGACTCTGCAGCCTAAAATTCTTTCACCATTCAAGAATATGTAGACATATTGCAACTCATACTACAAGTATTTAAGCTGATATGTGCTATGTATGTGTAACTACACAGTATGTTCCCTGACTCAGAGACAAAAATTCGCTAATATTTTTGACCAATACACTAATGTCCTTTCAGATATAAACAGTATGAGCTGAAGCAAATATAATCAGCTGCTGTATTTTTCCTAAAGTTCTTCAGCACAGATTTCAGGAATGTTTCTCTCATTTTCCCCAGGCTGCAAGAAACTGTTTAGTCAATGTGGAGCACATCGTTAAAGTATCCGACTTTGGCATGGCGAGGTACGAGGCCATCAACAAAGGTTTTGTGAGCACCTATTCTCAGACAGCTGCAGCATGATCTGTAGTTAACCTCACTGCTTGCTTCACTGGTTTGGGGAATCCCACTGTGGTTAATTTTTGAATTCTGATGAAAATTGTAATGTTGTTAAACCACTGTACCATGAACGGGATGTCATGTCCTCCTCTTGCTCTTGGTGAGCGCAAGATAGGTAAACAAAGTGCCAGGTAAATTTCATAGGTGTTTATGGACAGAGAAATGCCCAGAGTGCACAAGGCAGCCAGAAGCTTGAAAAAAGAAGTTCCCCAACTTTCCTGAGCAGGATGGAGGACAGAAAGTCACTAGGGACAGAACTGGGAGCTGGTGCTGACCTCTCGAGGCAGCAGTAGCTGAGTAGGTGAGGCAGGATGCAGGGAGGACCAGGAAGGTGGGCAGGAAGCGCTCTAGCAGGGAAGTGGTTTTTCTGCTTAGCGACAGAACCAGCCAAAGTGAGGAAAGAGAGCACACTGAACTCTGACAAGCACCAGCCTGAGAAACACAGCTCTAGCCTCACAGCCTTTCCTCAGAGGACACAGCTGAGCACATCAAATGACTGAATGCTACCCAAAGGGGATGTCTCCTTCCTTCTTTCCTCTTGCAAGCCCAGCACAAAACTCTCCACTTCTGTGTTTTACTGGCTGGTTTTTCCATGGGATTAGCAGACTGAATCAGCTCACTTAGGAGGCAGATGAGCTTGAAAGACAGTCAGTGGCTCTGAGCAGAAGGTTGTGGTGACATTTCCCTTGCGGCTGCAAATCGTTAGATCAGCACAGACATGTTCCTTCGGTTTTGCCTCCTATTTCTAACCTCAGGCTTACAACACCCTAGCAGTTCATAGCTAAGGACTTGTTTTTCAAAGGGCTATCCTGTACCATGGTTATACTGCTCCCCAAAAGGGTTAGGTCAGTATCAGGGCTCTGGACTTACCCAAGTGAATCAGAAAACACAGTAAGACCAAGGTGGCTGTCGGGGTCCACCTTAAGAATAATGCACCTGAATGGCTCACTGTGGCCACAAAGTGGAGATCAGTGGTGTGGCTCTAGGACTCACTCTCCTGGGGAGGCTGTGGAAAAGTGATGGGAACACAACCTAATTATTCAGAGCTCACACAACTGCTACTACAGGTTGTTTTGTATTGCGATTTCATATGTTCCTTATTCAATAGCCTCCCATGCTGCTGTGCCTGCACCAAAATGAGAAAGTTAGGCAAAGAGATTAATTATTTCAATGTGATCTCCATAAAAGGTGCTTTAAAAAATTACCTTTATGCTTTCCCTGAGAATAAATGTGTACTGCACATCTGTGATCTGGTCAGGAACATTAGTACTTAGAAAATGTGCCCAGAGTCTGTAAGTATGTAGGGGTCAGCCTAGTAACCATTTAAAGTGTTGCCCTATAAATGCCTGCATTAGGCATATAATTTCATTTTATCTGGGAGGTCAGCTCCTACAAGCTTGGGGAAAAACAATTACTTTAGTGCACCTACAAGAACTGTTGCCTCGAATATGATGAACATTTCTTTGTGTGTTGCTTTGGTAACAACGTCCCTGATACTCCATCTGTGAAGATGGGCAGCAAGAGTCATATTTTGGTAGAACAAGTGGTTGAAAAGGTGGATCCTTTTAAAAATAGACTTTTTAAAATAAAAGCAATTATTTATTGCTGCTGTTTTTCCTGCTAATGGTGAAGTGATGTGTCTTATCAATATACACCCAAAAGATGACAATAATAACCTTCCTGTTAGTCTTAAGATGGTATCAAAATGTTTCAGTCTGACATACTTCTGATGAATAATCCAAATAATTTATTTAAACAGAAATCTCTTTAAATGCATAGCTTCCAGTATGGGTTTTTGTGTGCATTTTATACTTAAATAGTGATATAATTTTGTTGTTTCCAAATTGATACAATTTTTATGGAATTCTAAACCATTTGTGAAAATGTCACTCATTCAAATATATGGGGTTTCCTCTTATTCTTCAGGTATGTCATTGATGATGAATATATCAGCTCCTCGGGTGCCAAGTTTCCAGTCAAATGGTCATCTCCTGAAGTCTTTCATTTCAAAAAATATAGCAGCAAATCAGATGTCTGGTCATTTGGTAAGTTGATTAGGTGAATGTGCAACCACACTTCCCTAAAACTATTGATGTGATTTAGGAAAGTGTAACTTTTTACTCATACTACCTATCTTAAGCTGCAGTTCTTCCCATTTTTCAAATCTTGCTTATAGTGGACAAATGGATTTTTCAGTAGGAAGGTTATATACCTAAAAAATAGATTTTGACTGAAATGTGTATTTTTGATAAGTCCTCATTAGCCAAACATATGTTCATCTGAGTTTCATGGACCTTACCTGACTTTAGGAGAGCAGAATTATATTAGTTGAAAATGGTTTGGATTATATCCTTCATTCAGCTCAGGCTGCCCATATTTTCATGCATTTTTCAATACACAAGAATTTGTGTTTTTCAATACAAAAGAATTGTATTACAAATACAATACAAATACAAATATTACAAATACAATACAAAAAGAATTGTACAAAAGAAATTTGATATTTTTCAATACAAAAGAATCAGGAGTGTTCTTTATTCTCCTAAGGTTGTTAAAAGCTTGTGGGTTTGGCATCTTTTGTTTTGTCCTAAAGGTATTTTGGTTCACTTCTAGGTGTACTGATGTGGGAAGTTTTCACAGAAGGCAAAATGCCTTTTGAAACCAAGTCAAATTCGGAAGTTGTCCATGAGATTTCTCAGGGTAACCGACTTTATCGACCACATTTGGCATCGCATCCTGTGTACAAAGTCATGTACAGCTGCTGGCATGAGGTTTGTTGCCCTTTTTTTTTTCACCTGGGTTATTACTTTATTATTAATTTTTTATGTGGATATAAAAGCAATCAAGGCATTAAATCCTTAATGCACATCTGTGGCATTCTCAGCATCTTCAACTATGTTTTTCAAAAATCACACCCGAGTTTACAAGCCTCTGCTTCTTTTGACTGTTGCAGCTAATAAATATAAAGCACACTATCACTACACTAGGTCGAGACCATCCCTGTGTTGGAATATGCCACTGTTGTCATGTTTCTCTTCTGGGTCCGATGTGATACCTTTTTCACACCTTTGTATCATGCATAGCGTTCTCTAGATCTGCTCTGAATGATAACTGTAACACATTCATATACCAAGTGGATATGCCTATTAAATCTGGATTTTGAACCCCCTTTTTCAAGTGTATAGCAGTATCTCTGTACATCAGTACAGCTCCTAGGCTGCATCCCTTTCACCCTCCCCAAGCTGATTTAGTACTTCATGTTCTTTTGCCATTTGCCCACACCTATTACTTCCTATGTTGGTATCAAAACACTGATTTCAACTTCTCCATCTGATTAATCCCTTAAGGACCCTCCTTCTCTAGTCTCTAGACAAAATGAATCTTTTATTTTAGGTTAAAAGTACTTTCAGAAGAGCTTTGTGTGCGATTTTTTCATGTAAATATGCAGGCATACACAGTGAGTAGCCAGGCAATCTTGTTGCTACCATTGTCTCCTTTATCTCCCACCTTTTTACTCTCTATGAAAGTTTTAAATCCTGAGTAAAAAAACCCTCAAGTTGTGGAAATCTAAATTGCTTCCAGCTTGCTTGCTTACTGCAAACATCCATTGGGGTGCCAGCCAGCAGAGAGATTATGGGGAAGAAGTTCTCTTTTCTGTCTGCTACCAGACAGGAGTTTATTCCATACTGAGCTGCAGCACTTCAAATTATGCAGCAGTGAAGATCCTTTTTCAACAACCCAAGAAGCATTCCTGAATATCATGGTTTCCTGACAGGTAGGGCTTTCCAAAGACATACTGTAGGGAGAAACTCCGTAGGAATTCTGATCCAGAATTGAAATAAGTATAAAGAAATTTCAGGACTTTTTTGAAAAGTACCTATGATCATGCTGCTGGTGTCATGAAAAGCAGATTATTTTTTTTCTCTCAAACGACAAACTTGATCTTTTCTTCTGTATTAATAAAATAAAATGTAATTTTAAAGTGATATCTCATATGTACTTCTATCCAGTTTCTGAAGTCTGATGCTGTAATTGACCAATCTGCTAATGTAAGTTTATCCTCTGCTTTTCTTTTCAGAAACCTGAAGGACGTCCTACTTTTGCAGAGTTAGTAGTGACCCTCACAGATCTAACAGAGATGACATAATCACAGACTTTATACCAATATATTTACTGAAAGGCTAGCATTAAGCATGCCACTAATGTAGCTGGTACAGAAAACCTCAACCTTTTACAGAAGTCTCTACTTAAATCACAGTACCAGCATCCTACATACTGAAGTAGCTGTTTGGTCTTGGCCCAGTTTTCACTTATTTGAGAAAGATACTACAGGAGACTGGTTTGGGACTCTCAAGGCTTTGTTTTCATGATTAGGGAGAAATACCTTCAGTCTGAAAAGCGGTAACCAAGTGTACGCACCTGTGTAACCTGTGTAAGCGGTAACCAAGTGTACGCATGGGTTGGAGCTGAACTTAACTGACAGTTTTTCGATCCAATGGCGCTTCTCTGATTTTGCATATTTAAACCTGCTGGAGGGCGGGAACGGCCTCTTTGAATTCAGCGGGCGGCTGGAGAAGGGGGGGGAGGGGGACAGCTCCAGGCCCGGCCCTGGGGGAGC
>VZRO01002287.1:1791394-1806528 GCA_013397915.1 Daphoenositta chrysoptera
GAATTGAGAACACCCCATGTTTGGATGTTCAGTGCAATGGACTGTCTCCAAACGGACAGACTATTGCGGTGGCAGTTCAGAAACCACACGGAAGCAGAGAGGAGACCTCTTGCTTTTCCTTGGAGTTTGGAAAGACTTTTTAAGAGCTCTAATATTGACCAGAAATTCCATCTTTGTTACCCTCCTTGCTCTCTCCCGGGAAACCTATGAGGAGGCAACATGCCCTGGAGTGATAGGGGCTGAGGGATGGGTGGTGCTGGCAAAGAAAAGAATGTGGTTTTTTTTTTTCCTTTTTACTTTCTTAGTGTTCCTTTCCTTTTAATCCTACCTAGTAACAATAAACTATCTTTATACTCTTTGAAGTTTTTGAGCCTGCTTTGTCATTTCTCCTAATTCATATCTCACAAAAACAAATGAGTGAACTAAATCACAACTACACTTGGTGTTTCAGCTTGGTCACTGAATCTAACCCATTACATAGACCTTTTTATTCATTCTTTTGTTCAGAGCTACACTAATTCCTGCATCAATATTATTAAAATATTTGGTACTTACTATGACTCATGCACTGGGGAATATTAATTGGCAGCAAAAATGATGGAAGAACCTCTGATAAAGCTCTGGCTAGGTCACTTTCAAAGGCAAGTCCTTGTGCACTGCAAAGGACGCAGCCCTGGAGAACCAGAGCAGTGTTTCCAAGGGACAGCAAGCCAAGTGAGTGACTGCTGGAGCAGTGCCCACACGTGTGCCTGTACCCACTGCTTGCACAAAGGCAGGCTAAGGGAGCAAAGGCACCAGTCCTCAGTTAACAGCTCCCAAGTCTCATCTGAGTGACTGGAAAGACTGAGCACCTCTGAAACCATTTTAAACCTGCATTGCAGGTCAAGTTGTCTTCTATTTCAATTCTGAATAACAGAAGGGGAGCAATGATTATTTTATTCAACCTCTCCACATTTTTCCAGTATTTTCTCCCATTCCTCTGCTCTTGCCTACTCCAACGCCCACACATGCCTTAGTCCTCCCCTTGCAAATGCCCAGAATGGTTAATGGGCAAGTTAAAACTGGAACCTGACAGTAAAGCTCAGATGGATCCTATGATACCTTAAATGGACATGTCTGTAACCCTACTTCTTATGTCATTATTCACTTTTAATTTTAAATCTTAACCATGGTCAATATAAATATGTTGTAAGAAGGAAAGGCAGAGGGAAATCATAATTATCTAAAACAAAATACTCAGACCATTACAAATAAATATGTTCTTGAAAATAAGTGGTTGCATTGTAAATTATTTATAGATTAATCCATCACAATATTTAGTTTTATAGGGCTTTGTAGACAAAATATGTACAACATGCTAGCTAAAGAATGACTGAGTTCAGTTTAATTTTTGTCACAAATTGAGTCACAATTAAATTTTCATTTCCAAATTTAAAAAATAACTGTAAAAATAAAATTAAATAGAGCAAACCCCACAAAGTTTTGAATTTCCAAAAGATGGTTGCGTATCTTGGTCAAATATAGTCCCAGCAGTAATCAGTCATCTTTAGTGCAATAGTATTCTTATAGTTATCATTCCTTGGGAAAGGAAATTGTTAGTCCCATTGTTTGAACATTTGGGAGTACCTTCAAACACACTTCTAAAGCATTTCTGCATCAAGTAAAGCATGATATTCTTATTAATTAATTCATGTAATTTGCCAGAAGAATTGCCACCAACGGAAGTCACTGTTTACTTTCATAATCAATCTATTTATGAGCATTCAATCCTTTATCTGACCTATGACTGAATGCAGATCTATACAACTGTTGTGGTTTAATCCCAGCCGGCAATGATGTACCATGCAGGTGCTCACTCACTGCCCTCTGCCCTGGTGGGCTAGCGAATCAGAAAGAAAGTAAAACTTGTGGGTTGAGATAACAAGCGGTTAATAACTGAAACAAAGTAAAATGTAACAATAGCAATTGCAATTTGTGGCCACACAATGAGAAGGAGAAAGAGAGAGCAATAAAACCCAAGAGAAACAAGTGATGCACAGTAGCAGTGCTCACCACCTGCTGACTGATGCCCAGCCCATCTGCAGGCAGTAATCAGCAGCCCCCAGCGAACTCCCCCCTCCACAGTTTATACACTGATCACGATGTTCTATGGTATGAAATGTCCCCTTGACCAGTTCAGGTCAGCTGTCCTGGCTCCACTTCCTCTTGGCCAAAATCGAGACAACAACACCGTACACACATGGAGCTCACCACAGTTTATGCCCAGGCCACGTAAGTACAAAGCTTTTCAGGAGATGATGCACTACAAATGTGAAATTCAAACTGTCTCCACAATATAAAGTACATGGTGACTTTGAATAATATATGAGGCATCTTTTTTAACAGCTCTTGTAAAACTGGTTTGGCCATATTACTGCAAGTTAATATGTAATATGCTACAGCACCATGCAGTAAAAATCAGCACCATTAGGTTTATGTACTCAAAGCACCTTGCTCCTGCTGTCTCACTGAGCTGTCCCATGGTGAATATGCACCCATCCTGGAAACATGCTGGTCTAATACCTGGAGCCAATAATGCTTGCCTACCAGGCCTCCACTTCCCAATATCATCTTCCTGTAGGCTGCTTGGGGAAAATTTTGAAGAAGCTGTTATTAACATTCTGACACAGATAAATTTAACAGCTGCTATCATCAAGCTGACAGTAAATAAATGAAAAAGCACTAGACCATGCTTCAGAGTCAGTGGAACTGCTGCTTGATTGGCAGCAAGAAATGGTCTGCAGTACAAAGGTCAGGTATCTACAGTGTATTTATTTACCAGAACAGCTACACCCTTTAATAAAGACTGAGTAGGCCACCTTAGACCTCATGGTGACTGTGAGCTTAGTTTAAATTCTAACCATATTCTAACAGACAAAAATGGGTGAACAGTGAGTGACATCCTCGTCACTGACCATAGAGGTCTGTTTGCTGGGTTTTTTTAACTTCCATGTGATAAAAATGAGATCTGGAAAAAGCAATAAAGGAGACACCTCCATACAGGGAACCTCCTGTCAAAGGCTGGAGGAGTGCTCAGCATTTGTAAAAATTTATTTACTGTTTCCTGATCAAACATCAGAAAACTTGGAACAAGACTGTATTATGGATGGGAGGAAAAAAGGCAGAACTCGAAGCTTGTGTGAGCCAGCCACTTAGGATACATTTCTTTTCTATAAAAAAGATGCATTGTTGACAAATTGGAATGTAATTTCAGAAAGTGAAATAAATTCACTTGTCAAAAGTGCTCCTGAGAAGCAATGCAGACCAATTACTAGTGTGTACAGTGCTGGTTACACTTGTTTCCAGTGCCATTTGGTTTTCAGACCAATTCCCATCCCTCTCCCTGCCCCTCCCACCCTTGTAAATTTTACAGACGGGAGGCCCTGCAGATACACTAAGGCACATCACCATCACTCCTCCCTCATGCACCACCAGTCTGACTCCTACTCAGCCTCCCAGTCATGTTCTGAACCGTGGCACCATTTAAAAACCTGCCCGAAAGGAGTCAGCTACTGCAGACCTGCCCTGCTGGAAGGATATTTTCTAACACACTTGCCTGTTTTATTTTGCTGGAATTTAAAGAGTGAGAGAATGGCATTTGCTAAAAGTATGCAATTCCCCATATAGCTCCAGGGTGCAACCCTGATGAGTAGAGTTTGAAGTTTTGAATATGTACCCTTTGGGATAAAGATTTTTTACAGCACAGTTCTTTCAAGTGTGGCTGGAAAGCAAAGATGGTAGAACAGATTTCTATAGGAACTAATAACTGATGTATTTCCTTCCAAAATCATACAGATTTTTTAACCTATCCAAGTCTTCTTGACCTACCTGCATTTAGTTGGTGCAGCTATGTAACGAACTTAATTGCCCATTAATTTGTCCTGAGGTATGGTAATAATGAGTAGCTGCCAAGATTTGTTCAGTATCAGCATTTAAAAGCTGTAATTTGGTTACTAATGTATTGCCTCTGAGGTTTGCTTTGTTCTAGTTCTTAACCACTCGCCCTACATACCAAAACACATCTAATTACTTTATATTATGTCCTTCATTTCACTGCCTGGAAAACCTGACAACTCACTGAAATACTCTCCATTGAGAATGGCTGTGAGACAAACATGCCTAATACATCAGCTGTGGGTTTTCTTCTCTAGTTTAGAAATATGAATGACACTCTTTTATCCCTTGTTTAAAAAACACAGACAATTTAGTATATAACTGTGAATAATTTATTACAAGAGAAATATTAGCATAATTTCAATTAAAAAATACAAGTTATTCCAAACTAGTAATTAAATATAAACATTAAAAAAATAATCTCTTACAACAATTTTTTAATACAAAAAGTTAATAATTAATTTATTTCTTAACATGATGGATTTCTTGTGCACCATGAAAATAAGCATTAAATTTGTTTTTTGACATTAAAATTATTTTATTATTAGTTGCTATTTATGTATAATATCAGATACACAGGTCCAGTAGAAAATACAGGAATTCTGTTTGGTACAAGTTAATTATTGCCAGCAGTTGGTATGAAAAGAGTCCCCACCCTTCTCAAAGAAAGTATTATGACATATCTTTAAAAAATGCCAACACACATCCATTCAAGAACTGGACTGGTTGCTTTTTCTTACAAATAACCCACTTGGTCACACCACAGTGATTACCATATAAGCAAATAAAGGGGCCATGAACTATGCTAAAGTATTTCTTTTTCCCTTTTTTTTTTTCTTTTTACAGTATATGTTTTCTCCAGTTATTCTCTGAATTGTGTAATTCAGAGTGAAAAGCAATTCAAGTTGTAGTTAAAAAACAAACTATAAACCCCCCTTCATCTTTAGTTTTTATATTATTTGTGTTACTTGTTTTTAACTATAAAGATTTTGAAGCTTGAATCTGGTCAATAAAACCAAAGTATTCTCTACATTAACTAAGAACTAATGAAACCCTGTTAGTAGATGTTCTTCTCTAGAGCTTCTTTAATACATGCATTTTAAGAGCAAAGAATTGCTGCAAGTCTCATCAGTGAACTGGCTGAAAAATATTCCAAACTGTATACAATGTATACAATGTCATATTTTGAAGGCAAGTACATTTTTTGTAAAAATGTTCCTTTTCCTGGGTAACAGTGCTGCCACACAAACATGCGAAATATAAACAGCAACCCTTTTGTTCTTACAGCTAAATTAGGAGCTTTCTTTGGTGGAACAATTTTCTATCCAAACTGTCCTCTTCTACTAAACCTTTTGAATATTAGAAAACATCTAGTCTGCTCCATGAGAAAGCTCTGCTTGGCATATGAGTCTCAGCTGATTAAAACCAGTTTTTAACTGCTGAAGTGCTGGCATCCTCTGGCAAACTTTCTGGACTAATGCTTAAAAATCCGAAGACTGGAAATACGACTTTCTGATGAGCTTCTCACCCACTTGTCTGATTGCTGAAGTTACTTGCTTACTTACAAAGTGGAAAACAAAGGGGATTGTAATGAGTAAACCATGGACTGCGCAAGCTTTTTTGTCACATGAAGACCAGTGACCACAACTGAGGAATATACTGTAGAATAGATACCAATCTTCAAGGCCTCTGGTAGACGAACATATTGTTAAACATCTAATAGAAGTGAATACTCATTTTTAGAAAAGATGAAAAGGCCAAACTAAAAAAAAGATGTTTTGATGTTTCTTACCCCTTGCCTACAGCCCATCCTTTACCTAGTATTTTTAGAAGTAGTGCATGGATTGTAAAATGGATTTTGCTCTTATAAAAGAATAAAAGTTAACAGGACTGCTTTATTATTAATAAAGAACAATGCCTTTCCAGAAAATGAGGAAAAAAAATTGAGAAGCTTAAATGGGTTTTAATTAATAGATGGCAGGATTAGGAAGAAGTATAGAAAAAAGTAAAGCCCCTTCTTAATCCTCAAAATACTATAAAACAAAGTGAAAAATTTTAATTGCATGTTCTGGTTTTCTTCTGCCTTTGAATACTGAGTTCTATAAGCTCATGTAACTTTTTAAGCCAGTAGCAACTGTTTTCAGGCCTATAATGAATTTTCTTTTTCTTAAAATTGGTCTTAGTTTTGAAACAAAAAGATACAGGCACATTCAGAGATTCACAATCCATTTAGGATTCCTTGGGTAGAAAAGCTGAGAATTATTAAGAATTGTATTTGCTAAAATTTTTTTGTGACATTTAATCCATGTTCATTGGCAGGTCATCAAACTGAAAAAGTCTTGCATAAAATTTTATATTAAAAGCTAAAAGGGTTAAACACTGTTTTCTTCATATTATGTCTCCAATGAATATCCTTCATGTAGAGTACCTACAAGCTCGCTTGGCAATAAATTATAAAAATATAAAGAAAGCCAGAAATATAAAGGCTATTACCAAGATGATAGCAGAGTATCTGTCACTTCAGCAAGGATTGTCTTCAAGCATTAAATGAAAACTTCAAATTTTTTTTAAATTTAAAAACATTAAATGAAAATATTTTAAATGTGGCTTACAAAGACCATTCTTTTTTACTAAAATTTCCTAAGAAGAGATGCTGCATAAAAAAAGGAGCACGTTTTTCGTTGCCTAACATACAATCATCACCAGGTTTCTGTCTGTCATGTTAATTACTGATCATTTTCATTCATTACTGCCAACAGCTGACAACAGGAGTGGCCCACACTTAACAGGCCTCACAGACAAATTTCCACAGAACTGCAGAAAAGTAGAGCATTCTAGTAGATGTGGGTGGGCTGAGTTTGTGATACTTTGATGAGGAATATTGCTTGAGTGTTTCATTGACTGAATAAAACGTTGTCCTCCTCATATGCCAAAGCTGGGTCTTCCATGCTCTCCAGCAAAGTGTGACTGCTTTCAAATTCAAGGTGTGGTAGTGGTTCTTTGGCAACAGTGGACATCAGCTGACTCCAGGTGATGTTAGTGTTCTTGAAGGCGTGCAACAGGAAAATGCCAATGATGATACTGCAGAATCCGCTCAGGGTTCCGATGATATCACCCAGCTCCATACTACTCCACTCCTTGAACAAGATGATGGAGCAGGTCACCACTGTCGTAGTGAAGCACATGTAATAAATAGGTGTCACCAGGGATGTGTTGAACATGTCCAGTGCTTTGTTGAGATAGTTGATCTGAGTGCTGACTGAGAGCACCAAGATGCCCACCAAAACGTAAACCAATGGATGGCCATAGACTGGCTTCCTCTCCAGCATTTGTTTAATGGCAATGCCCAGGCCTTTCACAGACGAGACAGAGAAGGCACCGATGAGTGAGCAAATTAAAACGTAGATCAGTATATTTGTCTGACCTCTCTTTGGAGCCACAACAACAATCAGGACAAGGGCAACGACTGTTAGGAGAACAGCAAATGTAACAAAGGCTGTAAGAAAGAGGAAAGGGAAGGGTGATGCACATGAGATAAAATACCAGACTATGTCCAAGTACATGCTCAGAGTTGTTCAGTGGCCTGGACACTTCCCTATGAAGTGTAGCACGTGTTCACTGCAATTACATACAGACCTGGATCTTGCAGCTTTCTTTCCATCTCATCTAGCGAGGTGACCTCCTCCTCCTCTGGGGCATGAATAACCATGACAGTTGAACCCAAGATGCTCAGTATGCAGCCCAGCTTTCCATGAATATTCAGCTTCTCATTTAAAAAATAGGATGACAATATAGCACTGTTCAGCAAAATAGAAATAAAATGTTCAGCTCCACCAGCCACAAAATACATTCAAAGCCTCTCTGTCAAAACCTCTCTTGAATTTGGATATATGGTAAACCAGCCTGAAACAATCAAATTGTAAGGAATTTTTCCAAGAAAGCTGTTCCAAGAAACACATGTTCCAAGAAAGACAGGTTCCAAGAAAGTTCCAGGTTTCAGGAAGTTTAGCAATCCTGATCACTTCCCTCCAGGTTGTAAAAAGGTCCACATTGCTAAGAAACTTCTCATTCCAGATTGCCTGGGTCAGGGTATGCACTCTCACTGTAGATTAACCACAAGACCTGCTTTTTTTCTTCCAAAAATGGTTCAAAGCATTTCATTTGCCATTATAACCAATGCACGTGTGTTTTGGAAACTGTTCCTCATCCCTCCCCAGGCTTTCCCACCCAGGCACGCTGTCTGCCTGGCTTGCCAGGACTCCCCCAAAACCACAGAGAAGGCACGTCTCCCCCTCCAAAGAGACCAACCGCAGGATCCCCACGGGGCTGATTAACCTAAGGACAGTAATATGGCCCGAATTACACCATTCACAGGGCACAATTAGCCTGTTCGAGCACAACCTTAGGCAGAGACACTGGCTTAATGGTGTGTGAACACGCTCACAAATAGTTATTTAACCCACTGATCAAAATACAGCCTTTTTTTTCACACAAGGGTAATGAGTTCACTGGCATGAAGTTCTAACAACCTCTCTATCTCATGAAAATTTGAACGATTGCTATCCCCGTCAAAGAAGAGGGCAATAAAACTCAAGCTGTTTGGCAAAGCATCAGCCAGTCAGCCAGTTAATCTGCATCTACCCACATGCTGATCCCAGCACAACTGCAGGTGACTGAGTTACCTTAATTTTGCTATGACAGAATGGCTACAGTTTTAGGAGCTAGATTATTGCAAGCATCCTAGAGAGTTTTTTGTTTGTTTGGGGGTTTTTTGTTTGCTTTTTTTTAATATGTGGTGCATGTTGTTTTAAACATAGCGTTTCAAACAGGATACTCAGTTCTTAAAAATCAGAGTTTTGCATTTAAAATACAATAATTTCATTTTGCCAAAAAAATTATTTCCCATAAAATTTTTGTATGCATAGTCCATGTCTTTTCTGCTGCTATGACAGCCACATTACTGTATGTATTTAAGTACTTGGGAATTATTTGTTTCTTCATACATAGGAAATAATATGTCTTTGAAGGTCATTTATCTTTCAAAAGAACCGTAAATTTTAATTGTGGATACTGAAAAATCTAAAATTTTCTTTGCCTTCTTTCCAGAAGGATTTCGAAAAGACAAAACAAGACCAAAAGGTTTTATAAGGGTGCCTTAATATGAAATTATGCTCCTATAAATATAAATGTTTTTGAAAAAAATTGTGACAGAATACTATATCTTTATTTAAAGTTTTGTCACAACTGAAGAATAGGACAACACTTTTTAAAAAATCTCCAGTTCTCTAGGACGAGATAAATTACCTCCTATCAGCAGTACACCTGGTATATGCTGATAAGAAATACTTTGTAATATAGGTGGAAGGCTACTGGGAAGGCATTCAGTGGCCTTTGGAACAAGACTTTTGATTCTATCTACTCAGAGAACTCAGTTCTAAATAAGCAAAATATCTTTCCACCAAGCAACAAACAGCATTCTTAGTCCATAAATTGCTTTTCAGTTTTCCTATTAAAAATCTCTACTTCCAGCCAAAGACAGTATTTTCCCCTCATGCAGTGAGTGGTTCATTTGCCAAGGCTTGCTCCCAACTGGTACTGACCTTATGAGAACACTCAGTGCACCCAAGGGGGTAACTAAGGTTGCAGGTGCAAAGGCATAGGCAGCAAAGTTTGCAGCTTCTCCTAATCCCACTGCAGAAGAAAGAACATTTGGATCAGCTTGGCGGGAGGGATTTAAAAAGGCACACTATTGTAAATATTTTGTATGACAGCTGAGATAGCAAATACAAACCAAAATCTCTTTTGGCACTATATACGCACATTTTCATTTCAAAATTAGCTGCACTACCTCTTCTGGAAGTAATAAATGCTGAAGAAAATTAAACACTTTCCTCCTAAGTACTCCTAGAAGCTGGACAGATGCAATTCCACTGCATTTGACTAGATAATAAAGAAAAGGTGATTATTCTGCAAAGAGCTCTGAAGAGAAAATGCAGTATTTGAAAGATGGCATATCAGAACAGCTTGTCATGAATGTGATTGCAAGGAAACTTCTTTTAAGTGAAGGGAGTGAAAAATCAGGGAATAAATCTCTTTAAAACAATCTGCTTTTTGTAGATTTACATTTATGTTGAGAGGAAAGAGGTGACTTACTTGATAGCAGTCCAGCCCACCAAAGCCATTCCTTCAAGTAAGAATATCCACCTTGCCCTGAAAGAGAAAAAATAACCTCATCTTAGAAGAAACAGATAATCTAATTTCAAGAAACAAAAAGTACAGCTTCACATTCGCACCTCCAAAGTACCAAAAGAGCATGTTATCTGGATGCAACAAGAAGAATATTTAATTTTGACTGACATTTCATTACCACTCTAGTGCTTTGTGACTTGTACTTCTGAAAAATGCTATTTGACTAAATATATACAGAGGGGAAGTTTCAAGCAAAAGTAAAAATTCTATAAAGATTATTGGTGAGTTTAAGAAATGTCTCAAAATGCTTTTCCAGGTCAGATCCAATATATTCATACAGTCAACTGCAGTTTGACTCTCCTTTTACTTTAGGTAGGAAGAAATTAGAAAGAAAAATGCCCCTGCGTACATGAATTTTTTTTAACAGTTCCATACGCATATGAAATATTCAGTATCACAGTTTTTTAAAATAACCAAATTCTCTAGAACAGTATATTGCAGTAAACAAAACAAACAGAAGAAAAACTGCTAATGCTATGCATTTAAATTCAAGCAAAGGAACTTATGAGATTAGTTCAATTGTTCTTTTTCTAGGTCTTCATCTGTTGACTTTAATGAAGAGATAGTTGTACTAACTGTAGAAACTTGTGTAATAAATGTAACTTCTACAACTCATTGCACTTACTTTAAAAAGCAGAGCAAAAACACAAAGCAAAAAGCTAAACCTAGTTACCAGCTTAAGACTTTCTAACTCAAACCAGGGGGAAAAAGATGGAGAAAAGAGAGAGAAAGGCATTTTGAAGGGTAAGATGAATGGAGAATTTTATTTGGTAACTAATTGCTCTCAATGAGGAAATAGCACCAGCTCACTAGATTTAATACACCCTGCAGCTCCTATAGTCCTACGAGATCTGAAGTTCCCGTCCCTGTAATCACACACAGAGAAATACTACTGTCTCCATCCCTCACCAAGACAGGACTTCTGATCAGCACTAAAGTACACTTTTGAACATGTGATCCGTGACATGAACTTTGATTTTGTCAAGTTATAATAGGTGTTTGTGTCCCCAGCAGAAGCACCATTGTCACGACCACTTACCAGCTCGGGTGACTCCTCTGTCTGCCAGTTTCAAAAGTCCCTTCTTCTTCAGTATGAAACTAGAACCAATAAAGATACTGGAACCTATTGCCAAAGCCAAGCCAATGTAGAGGTGGTATTTGTTTCCAGAAGGCATGGAAATGCTCCAGTTTGTTTCATTGCCAGTCCCCTCCATAGAGGTGAGGAAAGGAGAAGGTGATTCAGACACGTTGATGATCTGGCACCATGCTTGGCAGGAGTCGCGGCAAGAAAAAGAGAGCACAGCACCTGGGAGCAGAAAAAGAAGGACAAATGATTCACGACCCAAGCCCAGCTCTGGAAGAGCCCTGTCCTCACTCTGCTCACTCCTTTTCATGTCTTTCCAGAGCACTTGTAATTTCTGACTGTGCAAATAACCCACAAAATCCACACAATGTACACAATGCTGCCCTGGGTCATTACCCACCCCTGTAGTTCACAGGTGCATACACTATTTTATGTACGTATTTTGAAAGCAATAAGGGCAATACCAAGGAATGCAACAAAAATACATTAGCTTCAATGTAAAATTTAACTCAAAATCTTAAAAGCTAACCTGAAACCTCAAGATGAAAGGGCTCTTTTTTTGTGCAGAGACCACAAACATATAACCGAATCCATGGTTTTGGACTTTGCCTGTTAAAGCAAGCCTGCTGTTATTCAAGGCTTCTGTTTTTACATTGGTAGCCGAGATTGGAAAAACAAATGGAAAAAAAGGAAGGAAAATCAAACAGGGAGCAAACTCTCACTGCATATGGGCACTAAGACATTTTATTAAAACAGTTCAGTGAATACTGTGTGAGCCAAGTCTTATTTAACCGATCATAAAATTTTCAGGTGAAGGCCTCATTACATCTCACAGCAAATGTCACCTAACCTCAGCAAGCCCTGGGTGGAGGTAGATCACAGGCCACGGGGGACAGCTCCCCCAGCTACCCCTGCAACACTCCTGGAGAGCTAGCTGATCCTGAGCAGAGACCAAAGCTTCACACTCTCAGCCAGCCAAGCATTATCAGTACCACTATGATGATAGTCTGGGGCAATGACATCGTTGTAATCAGCCTGGATGTGTTTTTAAAGGAAGAAGAGGTACTGCATTTCCAAGAACAAAAGGAGTTGTTATTTTGCCTGGGGAAGCAGGGCTCAGGCAGCAAAACTGCAACAGGGCTTAGGCAATCTAGGCTGACATCTCAGTTTCTCGTGGTGGAATGCATCAGGCAACCACTGTGGATCAGAGAATCTAGGCTGGAATACTTTTAAGAACAACCTTTTTTGGAAAAAAAAAAAAAGTTTATTGTGAAGACATGTTAAAATATGAAACAGTTGGTGCAGAGTACAAAAGCTCAGTCCACTGTGATTCATATAAAGCACAGGATGCATCAAATAGTTTTGCTTTCCATGTTTTCCCTGTAATTAAAATAACACAAGAACAATTCATTCTGAAGAGTTGCAGCATCAGTAATACACTCCCTTTTTCATTCCCACTCCTCCCCCCTCACCCCAGCTGAAAAAAAAACCCACTTGGGGACTTAGTAGAAAAGGATGTGCCTCTGTGTTCACTTGTAAGTTCTGGAAATAACAATGTTATGTCGAAAGTACTTCACTGAAAAATTAAAAGCAAGGAGACTTGGATAATTCATTTAATACAGTTTAACAAGGAATAATTAAAAGATGTAAGGTCTTAAAGATTTCGTAGTTGCAGTTGGCAATGCTGGTATTAACTCTGGGAGACAGCACCCTTTACAAGTAAGGAACTAGAGTGAGTACCTGCTCCCTGTTTTCCCATTCCATACTGTACAACAAACATACTACAGGAAGTTATAATTTGATTTGCAGGCTGTGCAAACACATTTACTCGTTTGCCAAGAGTGTTTCCATATAACAGGAGTTGTTTTGTATTACTAAGTCAGTAAAAATGTTCCCACAAGACGGGAATGTTCATATTCCACAGCTAAAGATTAAAATATTTGAGAACTTAGATCAACATGCTAGTATTACTATTGCATGTATGTAGGATAGATGCTATTCTACCCTCTTATCATTTCTAGAAATTACAGTTGGATAATGTAAAAAAATGGAATTTGCATTTGCACCTGAAAGTATTTTAAAATCCTAAACTATTAACATAGTCTTAGAAGAAGAAAAATTTGCATGTACTTGTTTTAACAAAACTAGTGAAGAATAAGTCACAAAACAAAATTACAGAAAAGTCCTTTAAGCATAAACATACTTTCTCTTAGTAAACACATATCAGGGCAAGACAAAAATGCCCCTGCTCATGGCATGGGGGTTGGTCTAGATAACCTTTAAAAGTCCCTTCCAATCCAAACTATTCTAAGGTTTTGTGGGAAAAAAAAAAAACCAACCAACGCAGAGATGAATGAAATCCCTTAGCTCCCAATGCCTATGCTGATGCTAAACCAGGCTGGTGTGAGAAGTAGTAACATTCCTTGCCTTTAACTGAAAGAAAATATAAAGATAAATGCTCTTAATAAGTGTAGTCTTTCAGCTACCTGCAACAGTAAGGGCAGTTTCTATCAGTGCACTGGGTTTTTAAAGTCGAGAAAATAACACTCTTCTTCCCCTTTTTTTGTGATTGATGTACTTGCATTTAGCTGGAGATGAACGGCAGGCTCATTCCCTTTCACATTACGCTACTGCTACTTTCTATGTGTTCTAAAGTTTTTCATTCCTCAGCATACGAATAAGGAAAATTTAATCATGCCATTTGTACGAAGTCACCCAGTGACTGCCAAAGGTTGTTTCTTTCTCTCTTTTCTGAATTACAATCTTTGTTCCCATTCACAAAGAAACGTTGGATTTGTCACTGAGAAGAGAAATTTTGAATGGTTATGATCTCTGCTTATTGTGCTGAGCAGTTTTTCATAGTTTTAAAAAACATGTCATTTATTCCACTTGCATGAAAAGTGGCATGTCACTGCACTGATCAAAGAACCACCTGAGAGATGGGAAGTGCAGGCTGATCCGGGAATTACTGTCATTTTATTACCCCTGTGAACAGTCTGAGGATCACTTCGAAAGGCTGAGGAAGGTGACAAACCACTCAGGCTGCCTGGCTTGCTCAGCATAGAGTTTCTCTAGCTAAGCAAGTTTCACCTCCCACTTCCAAATGTCAACAAACATGAACCTGTCAGCAGAACCCCTCCTTGCAGAAATAATCTCTCCCAGCTCTGACTCAAGGCTGGCAGAAACAGGAAACCAGTCTGAGCTAAGGCAGCTCCTGTTGTAACTTCTAAACTTTTTTATTGATTCAGCTAAATCCTCTTTTTTTTTTTTTTTTTTTTCCCCCTCAAACACCTAAATATTATCTGTCTGAATAGGGTAGATCAGCCAGCCCGTTGCTACGCACATCTTGTGGCATGTCTAACTTGCTGTCATCCTGCAATCCAGGTCTGACTTGCCCTGATTAGTGACAGCCAACAACATGCCACCGAGGATACTGGTCCTAAGTCATCTCGAAAACTAATTGCTTTGATTAGACACATAATTTGACCGTTTCTCTTGAGCTCACGACTCAGCTCACCCCTGGCAGAAACATCAAAAGCCCTTCTCAGTCACCCAGGAAATACCAAGCCCACCTTTGCCAAGGCGTGGCCCCTCGGCCCAAAAGTGGGCGCACCGAGAAGCAGCAAGGAATTCTTCCCTGGCACACCCGGAGTGGAGCCTCACAAAAGGAGCACAAAACAAAGCCGAAAAGATGTTTAACCCGAGGCAGCCACGGGGGAAGCGCAGGAGCCTCCCCGGCGCCGGCCGCGCTCCGCTCGTCGGAAAACATTTGCGTGATGTCAGGGCGGAGGAAAATCTTACGCGTGCAGGGCTGCGGACACCGCGCCCGCGGAGAGGGCGCGGTGGGGCCGCAGGAGCACGCACCGCG
>VZRO01002287.1:1806542-1824463 GCA_013397915.1 Daphoenositta chrysoptera
CCCCATCGCTGCGGGGCTCCGCGCCCGCCGCTCCGCCCGCCCCGGCGCCGCCCGGCGCACCTGGGCGCGCCCGCTCCCCGGGGGAGACGGAGGCGGCATCCCCGCCACACCTCCGGACCCGTCCTGGGGGGAGATGGGCACGCAGGGATCCAGGAGTGACCCCGGATGGGCTTTCTAGATCGTTATCAAGTCCCAGACCTGGGGAGTTCCGTGGCCCCACCTGAACACTGAATCCAAAGAAGAGACCTCTCTCCTGAAGTACCTTGGCACCATTTGCCTCTCCTGGGAGTTTCTATAGATTTACTTTTCTTCCCCTTTGCGCCTCGGGGAAGAGGTGAGCAGTCTTGATGTGCAACCACTTATGTCTGTGACAAGCTGCCAGCTCTCCTTTGGCCAGTGAGTCTGCGGGCAGGCCGAGGGATCCCCTGGCCAAACCATGCCAGTGTCGTAGAACAAGGGCAGTGCCTGGTGATGCATACCTTGAGATGACTCCCTGTGGCTTAACAGGCTCTAAGTTGTTATAAGAAGTAATTATCTTTATTACCCAATCAATAGTTTCAACGTGGAAGTCTAAGGTCTTGGTTTTGGCATGATTAAGTGAAACAAATTTACAAAATGTAAGGCATAATAAAACATTATATGTTGCCCAGCAAACTTCCTGGGCTAGTCTGCAGACCTTTAACACGCAGAAGGATTTCTCAAAGTAGAGGCAAAATTGCAAATGTAACACACCTCCACAGAGCACCACAGGGACATGCAGGATTGAGGTTACAGCTGTAACCATGCTTTGCAGCACAGCACCAAAACTGATGATCATTGGTTTTGAAAAGTTTTACCACTGGGGCATACAGCTGAAATATGATGACATTATCAGCAAAATAACTTGGTTTTCCTTGCCTTAGGCATTCTTCACTTTGCAGTCCTGTGGTTAAACCAAGAGATCAGTTTCAATGTCTTAGTCTCATATTTTATTTCTTTCTTTATTTTTTAGCATAACCAGCACTCTGTATGTTAGGAGAAAAGGAACATTGCATTTGGTTTTGTGATTCTAATTACCATTCCACTTTATCTTTAGTATGTCTGCATTATAACAGCTTCTATGGAAGGTGGCTTGGATCCAGTGCGAGCTGCATGATAAAAAGACTTTTCTGCTTTAAGATTTCTTTTCTGGTTTAACATTTCCAAAACAGGTCACTGCTAAAAAAAGAGAGCAGTAATTTTAAACGGTACTTGAAACAGTTAAATTAAAATTTTAAAGCACAATTTGAAAGTTTGGGAGCAAACTGTGATCTTCTTGTACAACATAAGCATGCCCATAGGATAGGGGGACAGATGCATGTCTGCAGCCTGCTCCAAATTCCTATTTTTGTTCTGTGTCCTCTCAGATCTGCTAACTCTCTGTTCACACCCGTTTCTGCAAAAATGTGTCAAGTTTTTGCAAGTGACTCAGTTGGCAGATCTGCAGAAAAGGGAAGTGGTAATGTCCGCAAGGTCCTGCTGAAGCCACAGAGAAGGTGGGAGAGGGTGATCTGCCAAAGACCACCTCTTCCCCTGGCACAACTCTTGCTGACCTGCTCTCAGGGCTTCACCGTGGTGCAGTACCCAGAGCAAGAATACTGAGAAACAATACAGCTAACACTTCTATAGAGACCATGGGCATCAAAGTCTATTTAATTAATGAATAAAATCTTTAATCTGATTTACACATTTGTTTACAGCTGGCTGAACATGAACCAGCAGTGTGCCCAGGTGGCTACAAAAACCAATGGTATCCTGCCCTGTATCAGGAACAGGGTGGCCAGCAGGAGTTTTTCCCCCTGAAGCTGGCACTGATGAGGCCACACTGTGAATCCTGTGTTCAGTTTTGGGCCCCTCACTGCAAGAGAGACATTGAGGTGCTGGAGCGTGTCCAGAGAAGGGCAATGGAGCTGGTGAAGGGTTTGGAGCACAAGTTCTGTGAGAAGTGGCTGAGGGAGCTGGGGGTGTTTAGCCTGCAGAAAAGAAGGTTGAGGGTGAACCTTACACCTCTGTATAGCTGCCTGAAAGGAGGTTGAAGTTAGGAGAGGGTTGGTCTCTTCTCCCAGGTAAAAAGCAACTGGACAAGAAGAGACAGCTTCAAGTTGTGCCAGGGGAGGTTTTCCTTCACCCAAAGAATCGGCCACCTAGGGAAATGGTGGACTCACCATTCCTGGAGGTATTTAAAAGATGTATAGATGTGGTGTTGATGGGTATGGTTTAGTGGTGAACTTAAGTGGTGAACAAGGTTAACTTGTACTCAACGATCTTAAGATTACTTTGCAACTTAAATGATGCTATATACTTACTGTTTCTTGGCTGAAAATCTTTACGTGGTTCATATTTTTATGTTGTAATAAACTGCAAAAACCACTGTGAAACCCTTTTTTTTCCTTTAAAAAAAAATGAAGTCACAAAAAACTTGTGACTAACAATCCAAGCCAATGGACAGATGCAAAAAATTTGCGATCTCTAATATTATTACAGAAGACAGTAGGCATAATTCATGGATGAATGTCTCCCTGATGATTAGCAGTTTTCATACTTCACTTGTTTTGAAGAACTTCGAGACAATGTCAGGAAGAAACAAACTACATAAAAGTAATTTATCAACATTGATATATTTTTCTTTATTTTAGATGACATGTAAAAGTCAAATGGGAAAGAAAATAAAGTATTGATAAACAGTCTTATCAACTGACATAAAGAGGAAAAAGATGCCAGTTTACCATTCAAAATGACACTTATGACTGATTTAGAGCAATGCCTGGATCATGAGCTAATGCAAATCAGCACAGACCCATTTAATTCCCTGGAGCTTGCCAGATACAGCTAAGGACAGATCAACCTTTCGTGTATGAGGTAAAAATATGCATGTACTAACAGTCAAAGCAATTTTGTGGCAGTTCCCATTTTTCCAAAAGAGAAATAAGTGTCTTATGAAACCCTGCTATGCCTTTCTGTGTTATTGCACTATTTTCTCCCCATTAGTTGTGTGGAAAATGCAAGAGAAAATTTATGTTAAAATTCTGCTACTTAGGTAGTTACATAACTTCATTAATTATGTAATGTATGAAAGGTTTCACGAAACTTCCCTTAAAGTCAGCAAGAACTGACTTTAATTGTTGGTCTTCAATAAAAATGGAAGCACTGACGGTCTAGCCAATTTTAATCTTTTACATTTATAAATAAAACTCACTGGAAACCTCATTTTTGCCTTAATAAACCCCATCTTTACCTCTGTGTTAGCCATGAATGACTTGATTACCATAATTTGTGTGACTCCTTGGCTTTGTTATAAATTCTTTTATCTTGTTGAGGACTTTTTTTTCTCATATGCACATACATTGAGTTCCTTATGCAGTATTTAATTACATTTTGTAAATACTGAAGATGATGACAACAAGTTTTACCACAATTAGAAAGCCTGTTCACTGTGCAGCTAGTCCAGGTGCAGACATGAAGCAAGATCTACCTTTTTTATTATTATTTAGGAAAATTGCCTGTGGCATTTTAAAATCCTGTCATTGTTGTTCAACTTCCCTGTTCTGCATTACTCTGCCAGCAGTTGCTGCTACATGACAATGTCAAAACATGACCTCTGTTCAATACAGAAGCTACAAACAGGTTTCTTACCTGTCCTGGCATGTAGCCACACAAATATTACTGAAGTAGATTTGTGAGTGAAGCTCTGACCATGGGAACTCCATCTACCCCAAATGCTAGCGATTTAGTGCAGACCTGCAGGAGCAATATATGAAGAAATTAACTTCAACTGAGAAAAAAAAAAGTCTCTAGACTGAAGTTCAAGATTATTAGATTTCTGTACTTGCTGTATAGAGATTAATTGCATACATGTTCCCTTACAAATGCCAGACAGTGCCATCTTAACTCCTTCTATACTACAAAGAATGAATAACATGCAAGGCTAGATTTATTAAACCTTTTATATCCACTGTGCATTTCCTACCACTATTATCAGTGGCAATATCATGTTGATAATTTTTGTTTAAGCAGGATTAATATCAGCTGAATCACCTTTGTATGTGCAAACATTTCAGCATCATTATTCTGTGCAACCAACCAAAATTTCCTGTTATTTTAACTTGAAATAAAATTCTGCTAAACAGAAATACCGATGGTACTGACAGAGCTTGTGGAACTCCTGTAGGGTCACTACAAGTATTCGTTATCCCAATTATACCATTGAATGAAGATCTGGTGTTTTCCAGAGAGTTTTCGGACAAGCCAGTCTTTCTGTTCCTTGCTGGTTTCAGTCCGGGAGTTGAAGAGACATCTCAGGGGAGAGACACCCACTGAACCTGGGAGGCACAAGGATAGTCCTACTGCAGGTTCATCTCAGGGCACAGAAAAAACTGCCGGGTGTGGCCAGATGCAGCGTCGACATTTCAGAAGTGCTAATCCCTGTGCAGAGTAGTCATGCAAAAACTAGGGTCTGGACCTGGAAGATGATGGTGAAAAGCTTTGACAGAGTTTCTGAGCACACTGTGTGGTGCTGTGCTCTGTGCCTGAGAGCGCTTGCAGTCTGTCCAGTGCTTTGTGATTCCAGCATCAGCTGCACGTGGGAATCCAACACACCAACACACATCTTAAATTGCTTCTATTTCACTCTCCGTCACACACCCTAAAGTAAATGTACAGTACCACCTACTGGTGGAGACACTCTTGGCACTGATGGTTTTCCAGCCATCAAGCCTCATTGGGGCCAATTGAGCTTCATGATACTGAATTCTACACAGGAGCATATTAAATAAGCCAGAAGCCCTGGAGTCTTCTCAGCTACAGCACTTCAAACATGACATTAGTTGCAGAAATCGCATCAGCACTAGAAAAGACAGAACAGTATTTGCAGAAAATAAGCCTGCCAAAACTGTGGTCCCAATCCAAACACTCATCTGTTTCCCCAGCTTCAACACAGTAAGGTGAAAGGCAATGTTGTGCCATTAAAACCTGCTTATTTATAAGTCATACTGTGGGTATCTGTAACTACAGATAGCCTTAATAGGATTGAGAAGAACTACAGATGATGACAATGCAAGATGCAAAAATAGATTATAGTTGGCCTACTAAAACAATAATCCATTAGTGCAGTCATTCTCCCACCAGTCAACCTTCAATGGAATACAGAATGACAGGACAAATATGCGTGAAAGAATATTGACATGATATGAATTTCAATATTATATTGAAACTAATATAACCGTCAGTGAAGTCAATAACAGCTATGCAACTGGCTTTTAAAGGAGGGCAGAATTGACACCACTGTGTTGAGCTCATCCAGAATTTGTCCTGCAAACTTCTTCACAGGTTAGTGAGGTCCTGGACACTGTCAGACAAGGAACTGGCCAGGCCTCGTAGGACTTATCTTCCTCTGTTAGAGGGCTTTGAAAAATTCCACCAATTAAGAAAAATATAAGTTAGTGTTGCTTTGCAGGACTGATTATTTTAAAAGAAAACTTGCAGAATAAAAAGTGTATCAACTCTTCTGTGACACACAACAAAGTATATGTCCCAGACGTTTAGTACCACCACATAATCACAAAATCACTGCTCAGCACTGAACACTGACATCTTTCAGACTGCAAGCCAGGTAAAAACCCTTGAGAATGACTGAGGTAAAACTGACCAACATTCAAAACTAGTTGGTTGCAGTAGCCTTCTGAGATTCCTTTCATATCTATGATTTTAGAATAAGAGTTGCATTTCAGCTCCTCAAAGACAACAGTGAAGCATGTGCCAGAATTTAGAAGATTATTCACTCCTTTATCTATTTGTCATGTTGCATATCTTACTCAGAACTGGTGTATTTGGCTTCCATTGTGCATAAGATTATGCATTTCCTTGTTGCCCATTACTGTCTTATTTAAAATAATTTTTATTCTTTAAATTTCAAATACATATTCTCTTTTCTGGAAAATGGACTGACTGTCTTCAGGATTGGAAAGTCGTAGCAGCAGATGCGTGTAATTTGTTTCTGCTGTCAGGAGACTGACCTGTGATACTCAGCTTTGGGTTTGTGATTAAATCTATAAACTCAGTCACCTGGGCTGCAAGATTTAAGTTGGTTCCTATGATTGCTAATGGCATTTTTTCCTGCTGCCCTTGGGTGTAGAAACGAATGTGTCATAATCCTGGAGTCCCAGGGGCTGCACTGCTTTCCCGAATTCTGCTTGTTGTGAAGCAAAGTTAAAATGTAATTCAGTTACTTTTGCTATGTCTCAATTGTGACAAAGATATAAATTCAATTCGAACATTTACCTCCTTTTGCTGCTTAAAAAGCCCTTTTTTTTTTTTTTNGGCCATGTAAAACATTCCAGATTGAAAAATTAATCACTCAAAGTTCAGAGAATATTGTTTTCCTCATTCTTATGGTATCCAGCAGTGAAATACAAAAGGTGAACATGCAAATACCATTTTCTCTTTCGAAGTATATGCTAGGATCCTCATGGGTCCCTTCTTCACTCTCTGGCGAGTACAGATGCACTCTTGCACATTTCTAATGGAGGATGAATGCAGCTACTTAAAACCTTTGGCACAGGCATAATCCATACTGAAGTTAAAGATCAGTTCAGTGTCTTAAAACTTCATCATCATGGTATTGTGCACTAAAAATGTATTCACAATTCACTCGATTTTTTAACCATCAAAATATGTTATGTTATATTATTTAAGAACTTTAAGTAGTTTAAAATGTATTTCCTTTTCTTCAGCCATATGGTATACACATTAAAATAAACAGGAAATTTCCATTGATGGTGTTTTATCTATTACAGTGAAAAACTGTTACTATAGTTAAAAAGCATCTGCAATATTAAGAAAACAAGTGAGCAGGCAATACTGAATATATAGTAATTTACAATATATTTTTTTTCAGTTTCAAAACAGAGCATACTCCAATATTTGTCACTTCTTGTGCTTGTAGATAGGACTACTAAGCTTCTGCTCAGGTGAAGGATAATACTGAGTGCCACTGTCACTTTCATCTCCCTCTAAATCTCAAAATCCATCACTAGGTCAAGGAAATCCTTCTCTGATAACCATATCCTTCCTTGGGAATAATACAGAGAACTGCACAGGGCCTGGCTCTTTGTGAAATCAATCAATAAGGGATTTATTTATGAAATGTTGATTATATTTAGCTTTTCATGGTGGTTCTGCTTATGTAGTAAGGAAATGTGGCTGATATAAAGGACTGAAATCTCAACTAGAGGGAGCAGATTACATTTCCAAGGTAAGTACGCACACTGCTTGTTGAAACTGCTTATTGCAGAACTGCTAAGGACTCTTAGCGTGTTAGAAAAGACAGATCATGCTGTAGCATGCTGCAGATTTCAACGTTAATGAAGATTTTTTTGCTGCTGTTTGTAAAGAAAAAATTTAGATCTTTATATGATGCCAAAATCTGTTCCAGGGTATCCTTATTTAAAGCATTTTCACTATGAAAATAATGACTAGAGATGTCATTGTGGTGGGCCAGTAAGAAAGGGAGAAATATGTAAAATAAAAGAGCAGAAGAGATAGAAGCTGATATCCCACTCACCACAAACCTGTAAAAGGATAATGCTGCTTTCATTTTCTTGCAGCCCTAAAGATTTTGATGTATAGTTATTAATAAAATTAGTTTTCAGGTCATAATGCTTGAAAACTCTGTTGTTTATCATAGTAGTTACATTTTAAAAAATCCAAAGTAGTAAAAGAAAATGATTTGGGATGATACAGTAAAAAACATATGGTAGAAATCTAAAATATCTCTAGAGAAAGCATCTATTACCTTTTGAACTTGCTATCTAAATATGATAATATGAAAATGTGCATCCCAGTATTAAAAATCAGTGTAACAATTTGTGACAATGCATCAGTTTAAGAAAAAGTATGCGTGACTATAGAATAGGAAACATGATGATGGTACAATTTAGTAAAAAAAATTTGAAATGCTTGAAAGTGCATTAAGATGAGTTCAGACCCACTGAGTTTAATGTGACATTTTCTACTGTGCCCAGTATGGGGGTTTTGTTACACAAATGCTGTAACAAGGTAACAACAGTCCCCAAAGTAGACTTAATTACTGTGTCTGTCCAACTTGCACCGGGCACATGCTGCATTAACACTTCTGTATCTTAGACTTGGGAACTTAACTCCCCACAATTTGCTTTGAGACCAGTGGAATTTGAAGATATTCTTGTGCTTACACATCCTGACTGATTGACGAGGAAAATAACCTGGTGCAGCACTCACCTAAGCTTGACATTCAAACTTGGTATTTTGAGACTACAGAGTAGTCCACACTTCAATTTCTATGTCACTTAATGTTTCCAGTGCCTCAGTAGTATGAAACGTCCAGTCCTGCCTCAAATAGCAGCTCCTCTTTCCTAGCAAATCATATGCATGCCTGCCATGGCTGCTTCCCCGGAATACACAGCATCCCACAGCGTCTCCACTTACAATAGTCACCAACAGAGCCAGAGAAATTTGTTTATTTGAAAAAATGCACAGAAAATCCTATTAACCTGAAAAACATGGGAATGCAGAGAATACAGATTTTTTTTCCACAGCCTTCAGATTACATACTCTGGATTTGTGTGATTTTTGGACACATTCTATTTTATCATGCTTATCATCATCTTTAACCTCTAGTACAAGTGCAAATCAGTATGTCTGGAGAGTACAAAGTCAAAGACTTTTTTGTTTTGTTTTGTTTTGTTTTGTTTTGTTTTGTTTTGTTTTGTTTTGTTCTTCAAACTAAAGAAGACTTAAAGAGCAAATTTAAACATGAAAAATGTGTGCCTATGTAGAAATGCTGGAACTGTGAGCCCTAATATGAACTGACTGGATTAGAGCCCACTCTGTTGGAGAAATTATTTCCCTTGGGGTTAATTGTGGGTTTGATCCCTGGTGCTGAGTTGAACACAGTTTTATTTTGCACCACTATTTGTTAGGCCCTGTGGAGGGTATAGGTTTAATCAGGATGGAAATTTGTGTGCCAGCATTAGTAGAGCTTTCAGAGCATCTGTAAGCAGATATAAAGCTACTTAATTCAACCTGGTGTAATTTCAATCTTCACACTTTCAAGCAGTAAGTCAGTGGAAGCCCTGGTCTAGCTTTTAGTCTCCTGATGAATCTAACCTAAAGTTTACCATGTCTTAGAAATTTAGAATATTTTTATATCTATTTATCTTAGACCTGATCCTTGCTGATAAGCATTCAAAGACTGACCAGCAATACTGGACTACATTTAGGACTATTCATGGAATAGCATATCTTAATCTTTAATTTTTATCTTTCTATTTTGTAGAATGTTATATCTCAGTTGGTCAGAGCATGGTTGTGGGTTTGATCCCTGTATGGGCCATTCACTTAAGAGTTGAACTCAATGATCCTTGTGGGTCCCTTCCAAATTAGAATATTCTGTGGTATTGCTGTATTATTTTTGCACCAAGTGTCATTCATGCCTGATGAGTGCTGGAAACATGCATTTCCTCTCCTACTTCCTGTATAAGCGTATTTTTAGTTTCTTTGACAAATAAGGGAAGTCAAGTAAGTCTGGCAGTAATGTGTCAGCTGTATCATTCTGCTTCTCCTTCGTGGTGTGCCAGAATACACTGCTGTAAGACTGACCCATATGGCTTTGACCTCGCTGATCTGTGGTACAGACACTCATTTGTCAGTCAGACATCTCTATACTCTGATTTCCCACATGCAGGGAAATTGTTACTGCAGTGGAAAGCATCTGTTTTATAATGCTCTCTAACTGGTCCTGGCAAGAGCAGATGACACTGGAAGACAGACTTCATGCCTATAGAGTTGGCAATCTCACTGATGCCAAGATATAACTGACAGCATTGTAGGAATAAGTGGTGAAAAAGGAGAGCAGAAGTTAATGACACCAGTGCTAGAAAATTGTGCAGTGGAATGCACTGTATTAGCTATAAAACATTTCCAGGGTTTTTTTCCCTTGAGATGAACAGACCAGACATAAAGAGACACTAACATTTCTATTTAGGTGTTTATATACTACCTGCTGTATGAATAAGAAAACTACTACAATAGTCTTACCCTCTTTTTTACAGAGCCCACTCTTTGGTCTCAACAGAGTGTAAGTCTAAGGTATCAGATATACTGAGATTTCTTTGGACCTACAACCAGGGGATACTTTTTAGTCTGGTTTTCAGGATGTCATCTGTGCATGAATCTGTTTATCCATCTTGATATAGTATTTCAAGCCTTTAGTTCAAAACCAAAAGAAACAGTGGTAGATGTGTCAAACACAATTGTTTAAATATTTTCAAAGTATGTGCCAAAACTCAGGAGAGAGACCTAAATTAATGCTTCCCTAAAAATGTGCACAACGTTCCCTTTAGCAGCAGTTGCCTGGTCATTTTCGTGTCCAGTGGGAATGTCATGAGAGACAGGAAACTGCAAATATTTTTGTTGGTCTTCAGGAAAGCAAGGATGTAAGGGATTCATTTTTAGGGGAAAAACCCCCCTACTTCTTCTACTTGCAAAATTACTTTATTTTTTTTTTCATTCAGCTTTTGTCAATTACCCAAATTAAGACAAACTTGACCATGAAGGTAGGAGTGATTGAGACCCATCACTCCCACACAATTGTTCCCAGTGTGGTAGTGCATGACACCAGTAAGGACCCTGGACCAATGCACAAAGGGGAAAACAGGTATGTCAAATATATTTTGTGTCAGTTTGGTATTTTTAGTTTGATAATTTGCATAGGATTATCCAAGCACAGATACTTGCTATCATATAATTTTCTTCACTCTTAGTAATAAACTAAGTTTTTAAGAATATAGCATATTGCTTATTGTAAATATTTAGGAGATTTTAAAAAAAATTTCAGCAGATGTCATATAACTGTGTTGTTTTGTTGTTCCCCAGGCAACAATATCTACCTGGAGTATTTGCATGCTACAATATTAACAATAATAGTAATAAAGATAAGTAAGTATCTTTGCCATTTGATAAAATAACAGTACTGCAATTTTGATTGTTAAAGCAGAAATTAATAATTATATCTAATAGTTTCTTTAGAAACAGTTATGTCATTCAGGTAAGCCCAAAAGAGACTGCACATACATATCAACTTCATGCATATCAGTTACGATGATCATCCTCATTACCAAAGTTACTGATACTGTACCTATTAATTTAAAAGTAGTTCTAGGTGTATACAATAAGCGATAAGAAAAATCGTTTTTTGGAAGGTCAAACACCTAAGTATAATGTTATCCTTACTGAATTCAGATGCTTCTAATACATAGATGTTGAAGAAAAGGGATGCACATCCCATGAGCCTATCATATTTTTCTTTTTCTTAGAGAGGAGAAGAAAAGGAAAAAAGAAAAGAAGAGGTAAGACAAAAAGTAATAATACTACTATTTCTAAGGTTTTTAGGTTTTTTCTAAATATGTTTTAACTTGGTCTTTTACAGTGGAAAATGTTAATCTATTTTTTAGCAAGCCAGAAAAAAAAAAGGATGGAGAAACACAAAAGAACAAAGAAAAAAAGGAGAAAAATAAAAATAAAGATAAGTTGAAGAAAGAAAACACAGAAGTGTAAGTATTTTTCATTTAGGTCCTGTTATGCTGTATAATAAAACTGCTTTTGATGTAAGAACAAATTCATTCCTAAATGTGCTGTAAAGATGTTTATACTTTAGTGAACGAGTGTACAGACTGCTGTTGTTCTCCCTAGAGTAGAATTGTTTTGACTTAACTTCATATGTGGACAACAGAAATATGCATGCATGGAGGTGATCTGAAAACATTAATCAAGATATACCTGCTTTGGATTCTGATTATCTAATATTTCTTTGATAACATGCTGAGCAAATGATGTGCCAGTATAAAGCAATCTCTTCCACACACAAAGGCACCTACAAGCAAGTAAACTCTTCTATGCTCTAAACGTTGTTGCTTTATACTCTGTTTGGTAAATTCATAATTTTCTGGCTAAGGAACAGAAACTTAAAACAGTGCAGTAGAAACCTGTGTTGTATGATTTCCTATTCTTTGGTTTCTTTATGTAAACTATGCCAATGTTTTGTCTTCTTCAGGGCTAGACTTTTCCCAGTGAGAAAGACATGATTCATCTCAGAATTTATGTTTATTTAAAACTTAGTAGTCACATAATCTCTTCTTTTTTTACTGATAAAATAAATTATCAGACAAGAAAGTTATTTGGGTAGGAAAAAAATAGTTTAAAAATTACATGTGCCACTGTAAAGTGAAGTTAGACTGCCAAGCTAGTTTTGCTCAGAAAAATTTAGATTCTAAAGTTTGTGTCCCAAGTCACCAGCTTCATATTTACCATGGATTTGAGCAAGGAAGTTTAACTTTGATAAAGACCATTTATTTGACAATACTAATTTTTGGAATGCTTCATTCCCCAAAAATTGATATGTGTATTTCAAGTCTCTCATTAAATCTCTTTTTTTCCCCCTGCTTACCACTTAGGAAGAAGAAGGATATTTTCACCATTGATCCAGCAGGAAATACATATTACAACTGGTTGTTTTGCATCACAATGCCCGTCATGTACAACTGGACCATGATTATCGCTAGGTGATGTACTCCTTTAATGACTACATAGAACTTCTGGAAAATCATAATATCCCTAAATAGATTAAAAAAAATTCATTCATCACTGATTCATGCAAGTATTTAATTTTTGTTTCATGGTAATTTACTTCTGTTTTTTCATATTCAGAGCCTGTTTTGATGAGCTTCAGCAAGATTACTTAGTGGCATGGTTTATTATTGATTATGTTTCTGATGCCATTTATGTTGCTGATATGTTTGTACGGACAAGGACAGGTAAATATACGTGATTGATTATTCCTTTTTACATATTTATGCCAGTTTATTTTAAAATCAAAATACTACTACTTCTCTTATCTGAATAGCCTTGATGAGGTGCAATAGTGAAAAAAACTATTGAGATAGATTTCTGAAAGACTGCAGCCTTACTGTAAAAGTAGGAGAAATTCTGATGTAATTCTGATGTATTACTCAAAGGACACATAAAGTTTGAGATATGCAGATACAGATAAGCTGTTCTGCCTGCAGCTGACTCACCAAGACAAAATAAACCTGTGGCGCAGCCAGGTGAGGATCGGGGATTCTGAAAAAACATCACCTAAATCTGGATTTTGTATTAAGGGGAGATTCAAGTATTTGCTTGATTTTCAAGACCATTGAGCAAGCAAGACATCCTATTAACTTCAGCTGCAACTATCTATTTTAAAATATTTTCCTATGGAGCTATTAAGAAGATACACTCAATATGGAACTGAAATTCCTGTGTTCAAATTCTTTCCCTCATTAACCACTCTTCCTATAGCTTGTGGAGGGTTTTTTGGAGGGGAAGGTGATTTTATTCACATGTTCATGATAGTGGAAAAGTAGAGGAAAAGTATCAGAGCTAGTATAGTTTATCTTTCAAAGCTACATAGTTTAGCTCAAGCTGAACCATATAGCAGTAAGCTGACTATTTGGAAATAAGAGATTGAATATTAAAAAGAAAAGTGATGTTCCATATGGAATTTGCACCCAAAATATTTTTCAAAGTAGATTTGGACTGACATTAAACACAACGCCTTTGAACTTGTAGTATTTTTTATTATTTACAATTTTATTTTAGGTTACCTGGAGCAAGGTCTTCTGGTGAAAGAAGAACAAAAGCTACGAGAGAAATACAAGAAATCTTTTCAATTCAAACTAGATTTTCTGTCAATCATACCAACTGATCTCTTATACTTTAAGTTAGGATTGAATTACCCAGAATTAAGAATAAACAGACTACTCAGAGTAGCTCGGATGTTTGAATTCTTCCAGAGAACAGAAACCAGGACAAACTACCCAAATATCTTCAGGATCTCTAACCTTGTCATGTACATTGTGATTATTATTCACTGGAATGCCTGTGTGTATTACTCAATCTCAAAAGCCATTGGATTTGGGGCTGACACATGGGTCTACCCCAACACCTCAGATCCTGAATTTGCCCGCCTGACTAGAAAATACGTCTACAGTCTCTACTGGTCAACACTGACCCTGACTACTATCGGTGAAACTCCCCCTCCTGTAAGAGATTCTGAGTATTTCTTTGTGGTCGTTGACTTCTTGGTTGGAGTGCTGATTTTCGCTACCATTGTTGGTAATGTGGGCTCTATGATCTCCAACATGAATGCTGCCAGGGCGGAGTTTCAAGCGAGGATCGATGCTATCAAGCAGTATATGCACTTTCGGAATGTGAGTAAAGACATGGAAAAAAGAGTTATAAAGTGGTTTGACTACCTGTGGACAAACAAAAAGGCTGTGGATGAAAGGGAAGTCTTGAAGTATCTGCCAGATAAACTAAGAGCAGAGATTGCAATCAATGTTCACCTGGAAACGCTAAAAAAAGTTCGGATTTTTGCGGACTGCGAAGCTGGTCTGCTGGTTGAACTGGTTTTGAAACTCCAGCCCCAAGTATACAGTCCTGGAGATTATATTTGCAGGAAAGGAGATATTGGACGAGAGATGTACATTATCAAAGAAGGCAAGCTGGCAGTAGTTGCTGATGATGGAATTACCCAATTTGTGGTCCTAAGTGATGGCAGCTACTTCGGAGAAATCAGCATTCTTAATATCAAGGGTAGCAAAGCTGGCAATCGAAGAACAGCCAATATTAAAAGTATTGGATACTCAGACTTGTTTTGTCTGTCTAAAGATGATCTCATGGAGGCTTTAACAGAGTATCCAGATGCAAAGGCTATGCTGGAAGAAAAAGGCAAGCAAATCCTCATGAAAGATGGGTTGCTGGACATTGAAATTGCAAATTTAGGAAGTGATCCTAAAGATCTGGAAGACAAGGTTGCCTACATGGAACGTGCTATTGACAGGTTACAAACAAAGGTTGCCAGGTTGTTGGCTGAGTATGAAGGTGCACAACAGAAAGTGAAAAAAAGACTTACACAAATAGAGAAAATATTGAAACCAGTTACAGAAGAGTTTGCAGACTTAGAAGAAGCAGATCCATCCACAGATAAACCAGGATTGTCAAAACCAGAATAAAACCAATGGAAATTGCCAGTAAGACTGAGGGTCAAATCCTTCCTGGGGCTGAATACATTAATTTCTAATCTTTGTAGTACCTGACTATTAATTACAAAGAATTATTTGTTGAGACAATGTCACTAATCTCCTGCAAGAAGCGTGTATTTGACAGGTTTGGGGCAGAAAAAGACGAATCAAGAATGAGAATGGAAGATAACACTTTGCTCTTGCACAAACAGGTGGTATCTCTGCTAATGCGTTATGTGCACTGTCATATACTGCCAAATATTGGAAGTTTTGCTGGCTGTTTTAAAATAATTTCTTTTTGTCTGCTTATGGAAAGAAGGAAAGATTTAGTAGCAATTATATTATTTGAAGTCATTAACCTTTATATTAAATTTGTGTGTAAACGAGCGCATTTTAATATCTATTGATTAACATGAAATTAATTAAGTATGGGATATTTTATAAAGAATTGGGTATATCTACAATGTAGATGAGAGTACTGAAGGCTGTAAGATGTGGAAAATATTATTACTTCATTGGGTCCACCTTGGCTGATTTCTTGAAATATAAGTGGACAGTTTGAAATGGTCCTTTTTTCAGGATAATACATGCAAAGGCTGGAATACAGAGAGGAGAAAATACAACTTTTTGAAAGCATAAATATGAAAGATATAGATGGCTCACAATCTATGTTATTCCCACAATAATAACAAATAATATACAAATATACAAATAATACACACATTAATGTACACATGAAAAATTGTTCTCTTCCATGTAATCGTGTGGCTGCTGAACATGAACTATCAGGCTTTGAAGATTTGTAATTAAAAATGTTTATGTCCCTAATGTAACACTGGTTTATGCTGGCAGAGTGCAAGGGGAAGACATGACAGCAACAGGCCAAATTCTTCCTACAGCATCTTCTGTAGATGCTGTTGGGGGAAGAATTTGATTAAAGAGGCTGCTTTTTCTCACTGATAGAGTATTTCTTTCTTAATAACTACTTCTGAGATAGTAAAATCTATAGATTCATATCCATTTTTCAGCTGCTATAAGATGCATTATCTCCTTGGATTTTGCCCTAATTTGTATCTTTTTTCATTGGCAAAAAAATGGTTTGCTTAGTCATGGTCTCAGCTGGGTATTTGCAGCTGGGTATTTTCAGTAGAATTTTATCATAGGCACATAACATTGGATAAGTTTGATGAAAGGGCATGAAGAAAGGGACTGTAATGAGAGAATGGATAATTCTGTATCTAGGTAAATTTGATTATCCTGAGCAATTGAACTGCCACTCATAAAAAATATGTATGTACATGTTACTGTCAATAATACCTCTACACTTGCATTCTCTTCTTAATGAGATGGAGGTAATATAAATTGGGTATTTTATAAAGTGCATTCCTTTCTGGCTTTTTTATTTTTTGTAATGTTGATGCTTTCCAGGATGCCAGAGATCTATAAATAACTTCTAATTTACTGCAAGGATGAAATTTTATGAAGTACTTAATGCATAGGATATATACGGAACAACAAGGATAAATATAAATACAAAATGGTTGTTTGTGCCCTGTTGATCCTGTGCTTTGAATGACAAATAGCTTAATTAGTTGATAAGGGGAAAGGGTATGCCATCCTATCAGTAAAGATTCTATTCCTGTACACGGGAGCAAGGATTATTCTGGCATTTAGCTATATGGTGAGTGTTGGACTTTGCAATCAGCAAATCCACCAAATTCTTCCAGCTCAGGTCTTGAATGTAATTTGCAATCTGTATGCCAGCAGCAACCAATCCTATATGGCTATTAGGCACTTAGGAAGCACTTTTTTCATTTGTTGAAGTGCTTAAGACTTTTCATTAGATAAATGTGTGATATGATATTTTAATTTTAAAAGGCAGATATCTACTGTTAACAATTTTTTGTATTGATCCTTCAGTCTAAGACATGAATTTTATTCACTACCTGCCTCTTTCTTGAGAATAAAAATTCTTTGATTTAAACCACTTCAAAATAAAACAGAAAAACACAGCTGCCCTCTAGTGGTTTGTTTACTATTTTCAGACTATTTATGGTTGGAAGTCTTGTATAACCTAACTTTTATGAGAAGGTATTTGCTGAAAAAAGGCTGAATGCAAAGTTTCCTACTGGCACACAACATAATGTGTTATAAGGAAATGGCAATAAAATTAAAACTATTTCAACTTGCCTTTATTTGTTAGAACTTAGGAGGCACACAGGTTCCTCAATATATGTTTCCGTGTGGTAAAACTTTCTGGATGTACTTCAGTAAAGTTTCTAAACAGGCTCTGTGGTTTTTAACTCTCAATACTCCAGGAGCTACGAAGAAAATGTCTGCAAGAGCCGCATGCTGCTGGGGCGGCTGCCAGAAACGTACTCTGGAGACAAGGGGGCTCGGGGGGACCTTATGGCTCCCTGCAACCACCTGAAAGCAGGCGGTCCTGAGCGGGGGGCCGTGTCTTCTCCCAAGTAACAAGAGACAGGGACTAGAGGAATGGCTTCAAGTTGCGCCAGGAGAGGTTAGATTTGGGTATTAGGAAAAATTTCAACCGAAACGGTTGTCAAGCACGGGAACAGGCTGCCCAGGGAAGTGGTGGAGTCACCGTCCCTAGAGGTATTTAAAAGCCGTATAGATGTGGCACCTGGGGACATGGCTCAAAGGCGGACGTGGCAGCGCTGGGCTAACGGCAGGACTGGGTGATCCCACACCTTTTCCCAGCTGGAGCACTCCGTGACCCAGGGACGGAGCCCCAGCCGCGGCCGCCAGCCCGGGCGGCTGAGGCGGTGCCCGGCGCGGGCCCGCCCG
>VZRO01002287.1:1824619-1907451 GCA_013397915.1 Daphoenositta chrysoptera
GGCGGTGGCCCGGAGCCCCTGCGGGTGGCCGGGCTGGGGCTGGCCCCGGCGTCGCGGGGCAGGGAGGCTGGCGGGCCCCGGCCCTGCTCCGCGCTGCTCGGCGGAGGCGAGGCGGCGTTCGCCACGTGCCGTGTCCTGCCTGCGGGTTGCTGCCGGCGAGAGACGCGAAGGCCTCGGGCAGTGGCGAGGAGCGAGGGGCTGAGCTCTCGCCAGGGTGCACAGGGTGCACGTTCTTCTTCTTGGAGCAGAAGAGTAAAGTGTGAAGTAATGGATGAAACATATGTTTCTTAGCACGGTTTGAAACAGCCAGGGGAGTTGCTCGCTAGAGACATCGTTAGGTGCGCCGGTCAGGGAAGCACTTTGCTCCCGTCTGGGAAAGGTGCGGGCTTTCGGTGCGCGCGGCAGCCGTGAGTGCGAGTTCATCCTCGGGAGATACACCAGAGGAGTGCCAAAGACGGAGCTCTTGCAAGTGGCAGCATAGTTTCTTAAGAAGAGCCTTAAAATTAAACTTGACGAAACCCAGGTAAATATATTGGGTCTAGTAGTCTAACATGGAAGGCTAGTGATCTCCTGAAGACCTTTATGTCTTTACCGTATTTTGTCTTCAAGGTACTTTGGTTTATTGTGAACTCTGTTTTTTGTTCCTCCATGTGAGAACCTGTCTCTATTTCACATACTGTAACTTAAAAAAAGGTTGCATTAAAAACCCACTCACATTTAATGTTGCTAGATGTGAAACAGCATGAACACTCTATTGCAATAAAGAGTTGTTGAATTTGAGGGAGATCAGTGAAAGTCATTATTTAAGAAATACCAAATGTTTGTTGAATTTGAGGGAGATCAGTGAAAGTCATAATTTAAGAAATACCTAATGTTGGAGAAATACCTGTACGATATCTGCAAATTATAACAACTGTGAATTTGTTATAAACAAACTGTGTGTTTTGTTTTTTCTGTCTCATGCTATGACACTTGTGTTTGTGTGGGATGGGTGGGATTTTTTTAAAGTATCCTTTTCATAAAGCAGCATTGTAGTTGCGTATGTTCTGGTATGTTTGGTTGGAGTTGTCAGCAGTAATTGACAGATAATAATACCTGCTGTGAATTTTATGATAATGCACAGTAAAGAAGTAAATAGAATTTATCTCTTGTGTGGTATTGAAAATGTAGCAATGTAATACTTTTAAAAAGATGAAATCAGCACACTCTTTAAATAAAAGGACAATTTAAAGTATATAGCACTGAATGTGGTGTTTACAATTAACTATTGTGGTATTAATCATCATTGGAATTTTCTCTTAATAGAATTATCTTCACTGAAGAAATTTGATGAAATTAAGAAGGCTAATCAGGCTGCAGCAAAAAAGCTAGTTGAAGACCAATTAAGCTCCTCGTCTGAAGATGATGATGAAGATGCTGAAGTAAAACAGGGGAAGATTTTGGACAAAACATTTACCATTTACACTAGTCAAACTGGTAATGTTTTTCTCATGTATTGACTTTTATTTTGGTATGAAAGCATAAAAAATGCAGTATCATTGCGTATTAGAATTTTTCTGTAATTGGAAGGAAGGCACTCTATCATGATGTCTTACATTAAAAGTATTTTTTCCCAGCAGTGAATGTTGGCTGTACTTCTTGTCTTTTCATGCAGAAGCAATGGTATAGTTTTAAACTGTCTTAAGTGTGGGTTTTTTAACAATACATGACTGGCTTTATTCAGAGAAAAAAGACTTTTGCAGCAGTCTCAATATATACAAAGTAACAGATTAAACATTACTGATTGCTTTAAAAATCTTTGTACATTAAAGATGGAGATGCAAGTGAACTGGAACGTACGAGACAGTACATGAATGAGGCTTTTCAGTCGGGGGCTATGACATGTCTCATCTGCATTGCTTCAGTTAAAAGGAACCAAGCTGTAAGTACTTTACAGTAAACGTCTAGAACAAAACAAATGTAACTGTCTGAATAACTTGTATGATATTATTGAGGTTATTCTTGGGATTGATAGCTTTAAAATGGTAAAAGTACTAAATGCAATATTTGGCATCTTTGGATGTCATAAGTGGTTATATGTGTAGCTTGTAATCAGAATATGTCTTTTGTTGTCATATGTTTGTTATCATAGTGAAAAATAGCTATTTTTAAGTAGTAGCAGGTGACAAAGATAAGTGCTTGAATGCCAGTGCGTGCAGTTGTGTATTCAATAAGCTATGGTGTAGCAAATTAAAACATGAAATACTAGGAAGTTAAAAGATATTATTGCTAGATTTACAGCAGGGAAGCTAAGATAAACTTTGCTGCCCTCAGTGCTGATCAGGTGAAAGGGAAGTGTGTGTGTCAGAGAAGTTTGTCCTATTTCATATGGAGATTTCATGACAAATATTTTTTCCTCTTTCTGTTAGTTATTTGAATCAAAAACATGTTTGCAACTGTATGTTTAACATTAAAAAGAAAAGAATTGCAGAAAATACTTTTATTTCTTATGATAGATATACACAGACTACAAGTACCAGATGAAACTGTAATCAGTAATTTCTTCTAAAAAGAAGTGCAATTTATTTTGTATAAATTCTTAACATATTTAATCCATATTCTTTCAGACCTTAATGAATATGTTTAGCTTGATTTTTCACATTTTGTTGCTCTTGATAGAGTTAATCTTAGCAGAAGTGAGATGATTTGGTAACTTGGAAGTCTTCTTTTATAACTCAGTGGTTTGCTAATTATCTTGAATCTGTATAATTTCAGCCAAGTCTGTTTGTTTACGTAATATCTCCTGCTTAGCTTTGGTTTTGGGAAGTTAGTTGCCATAGTTCTAGAAACTTATGTCAATGACACTGTCCTTTCTAAGTTAATGGGGAAAGTCTCTGTATTTTCACAGTATTATTTCATAACGTTGTCTTAATGTATTAAAAAAATATAAAGTTAAAATTTTCTTTTGCACTTTTCTTACCAAATTGTTACAGTTTTTGGTAAAGCCAAAATAGTCTTTATGGTGCCAGGTGGTGTAATAAGGGACAGTGGCACAAATGGGGTCTTGGGAGGTGCAGATTGGGTACTAGGAAGGTTGTATGACACTTGGAGTAGCTTGCTCAGGATGGTTGTGGAGTCCTCATCCCTTAGGACTTTCCAGCTTTGCTAGGCAAAGCTGTGTCTGAACAGAGCTAAGCTGGCAATAGTCCTTCTTTGGGCATCACTTTGTGCTACATGACCTCCAACAGTGTGTTTAAATCAACATTTCTCTGATTATCTGAGTATTTTGGGCTCCCGTAGCCTTGGCAAAAACTTCCCACGAGAGTCGGAAAAAAGAATATAGGTCTGAATCTATAGTGATAAACCTGCCTGGACTGATCTAATAATGGGTATAATCTGTCTTTGAAAAACCATTTTTGAAGGGAAAAATAGCAAGCTTATATTTCTTTAGATATTATGGATGTTCATCAACGGAAAGAGAAACCTCATTTAAAGCAATTGACACTTGGTGTCTGCTCTTTAGGTCTGGAGCTGTTGTGGATGCTATTGTATATTTCATCTGGTGTGTATCCAAAAGTGGGCCAAGGACAGCCTTTTCCTTGTATCTTCTCCTTTGACAGATGATGATTTTGGGAAGAAAGATTATCCCTGGCCATGGTGAGCTCCTCATGGTACATTTACAAAATAACCTCTGTTAGGAAAATCATTTGAACTGGTGTTACTTTAGAAGGAATGGTACTTATAAATGATGTTCACAACAAAAACAAAGGGTTTAGAAGACTGACTTTTTAATTGATTTTAAAAACTATTTTAAAATTTTCATTAACATGATTCAGAAAAATTTTACAGTGATATTAAAACCTTGCTACATCAAATTTATTTTAACCTCTGAGAAGGTAACTTATCTGTTATGTCTCAGCTTCTGACATTTATTTCTGAATGGCTTTACATATTTTTCACTTTTAAAGTTGGCACCATGAAATAAGTTTAAAAAATATTGTCAAATAGCAAGTTGTAGGGATTTATTATTTATTTTTTTAGTCTCAGTATAATTCAGACATTAAGTCATGTCTTGCGGTTTAGCTTGAGATGATATAAAGAAGAAGGTAATAATGTTGCTGCAAGAATAAAGTTTCCCAAGCAGGTTTGCTTAGGAAATAATGTGTCAGTTGTTGGCAGCATCTCAAGTTGATATTGCCTCTTCTACTATGATCTCGTTTTGTGTTTAAACATAATGTTTATAATGAAAAAAAAATTCCAGGCAAATGGTATTTTGTTTTACATTTGAAGATGTGCTAAAGCTACGCTATCACTACTGAGAAATGGTTCATGGTCTGTAATGTATTATATCAGGGCAAATCGATGTTTTGCTTGATAAAAATGAGTGCATAGGTCTTTAAAATTCCCTGTTCTTCTGTGAGGGGGACCTTCTTGTCTGTGGTCTTTTCCCAGTGTAGCCAGAAATGCGAACTACTTAGTTTCTCCTTCCTTGTGTTGCCTCCCTTGTCCATGGCTTGCATGGGGCCTGTTAGGCCTGTGGCATTTTATAAGTTCCAGACCTCTAGTGTCTACATATCTTTAGCAGTAATGTATTTTTTAATTTCTATCAACATCAAGGGTAAAAAATAAAGGTGTACATCTTGAATCTAAAATCTTTCAGATAAAATTCTAATTATTATGCATAGTTTTAATAGCATTGCTAAACTTTGTTATACATGGCTAATAGACTGCTACTAGTAAACCCCTGGTTTTTAATCCCTTTTTTTTTAACTGGTTCTATTTAAGTAGGTTAACTGTTGCATAGATTCTTTTGATACTGCTTGACATAAAAATTGTTCTGATTTTTGCTGTGCTGAGTTTTTGTCTATATATATTCTTAGAGAAAAGAAATTGCATTGACAGCACAATTCCTTAGGTATTCTAATGAATGTATTGTAAAATCTGACATTTAGAGACAATTCCTTAGGTATTCTAATTGAATGTATTGTAAAATCTGACATATAGAAAGACCTTTATTCTGTGTTACTGTATACTGTTGTTATTTGTTACAATAGTTGTAAAAATGTTAATTGGTAGCATTGAAACAGTCTTGGGAAGCCAAAATTATAAAAATGGCTTTTTTTGTTTTGTTTTGTTAAAAAAAATTGCTTTTCTTTTCACTCCTTTTTCCCTTCTTGTAGTCCAAAATGTAGGTTTGAATACAAACGCTCTGAAACTCCCAGTAGGTATTACTGTTACTGTGGAAAAGTGGAGAATCCAACAGTGGACCCATGGCTGGTACCTCACTCCTGTGGTCAGATATGTGAGAGGGAATTCAAACCTTCCTGTGGTCATAAATGTTTGCTGCTTTGTCATCCAGGTAAATCCTTTGTGTTTCTTGGTTGTGTGACCTGTATTTAGGTACCTGTTACACAGTTCAACTTAAAATCTGTGAAGTATGTTTAAAATTCTCTGAGTAAAAGAGATACAGTCAAGGCCGCATTTCCTGAATGGTCATTAGCAAGATATTCTTTTTCCTGTAATTAGGACCCTGTCCACCTTGCCCAAAGATGGTCACAACAACCTGTCACTGTAAGAAAGCCAAACCAGTGCCCCGAAGGTGCAGTGCCAAGGCGTGGTCTTGCCGCCTGCCGTGTGGACGAACATTGCTGTGTGGACAACATGCTTGTGAGAATCCCTGTCATGCAGGTAGACCAGCCTTTTTAACTTCACAGCAGTAGTTGTTTCTGTTGTTAAGATACATCATCCTTTTGCAATTCCTACTCTCAATGTCACTTTGCAATTACATTCAGGAGATTGTCAGCCTTGTCCACGTGTCAGTAAACAACGGTGTATCTGTGGAAGGCAGACAGCAGAGAGACTCTGTGCAAGTCCTCAGTGGCAGTGTGGTCAGGTATGTTGAAGCTATCCTTTTTAACTGATTTCTCACCTTTATAAAATTTGATTACTTGGTGTATTAAAGATTGGAAAAATGTATTCAGTGAGAAAAAATTATTTTTTAACTTTTGAAAGTGCAATCAAAAATATAAACAGCTTTGTTTGAGAAGAGATTTAGTTTGTGGCTCATTTAATTTTTTATTGTAGTTAAAATGTTGCTCCTTTGGAATTATTAGGGTTAAGCTAGCAGGACATTTAACTTTGTATACTCTTTGCCTTGTATTTGAGGTTGAAATTTCAGCTGTTGCCTTCAAAAATAAGAATGAAACCACAGCTTAGTAGACAAGAGTTTCATGCTTATTTTTAGGACTGTAGCAGAATGAAAGCTTTATGATTAATTCTTTGAAGTATATTTGCAGCCTGTGCTTAAGACCAAGGCTATGTATTGACAGACTGGAAAATATAAAAATAATTTCAAAAATTAAGTGGCGGGGGGGAGGCTGCATCAGGAGGTACTTGGTCATTCTGATCCCAATAAGAAAGGTACTTGACCTCTGTAAAGTATCAATTAAAATGCAGTTTATTTCAACTAACACTACAGAGAAAAGGAGTATAATCTAAAGAATAGTATGTCCCTTTAGATCTCTGGAACCCCAAGCTGTGCAGCATCGAATGGGCCATGGTACATGTGCAGCATGCAGTGCAGACCCCATTTTGGTTGTTGAAGGTATTGTAGGATCTCTTACAAGAAAGCATCCTTGATCATAATTTCTACAGTCAAACAGAAAGGGTATTCAGATGAGAACTTCTTGCTGCACTTTTAGATAAAGGCAAGGACATGCAGACAGCATAATCACTGGTACCAAGTGGGAGCTGCCTCCAGTCTCTTCTGCTACAGGAAGTTTATCCTGTGGCCAAAGTGTATGTTCAGCACAGTGCAGGCCTGAAGGCTGAGCTGTATGTGCAGCATAGCACAGACCTGGGACCACTCAGGTTTTCTGAAACACTAACTCCCCACTGTACTGTGGTCTTTCAGACAGGATCACTGCAGGGATGATCAGTTTTATTTGATGAACTCAGCAAATACAAGATTTATTAACAAAATTCAGAAAAAATGAAATTCCATCCAGAAGCATCTCACTCCTGCTTTTTGCCCTTGGCTTGCTTTGGCTTGGTATGTAGTTCCATTACATTGCATTCACTTGGTTTCTCTGAATTTCTCAGGTGTGTGGGAAATGTTTGCCGTGTGGCAATCACACATGTGAACGAGTTTGTCATGCTGGTCCCTGTGGAGACTGTCCTCGTTCTGGGAAAAGGTCCTGTCCATGTGGAAAAACAAGTAAGCTACTTTTTTTTTTTTTGAATGAAAAGTCCTCCAGGCTTTCACAGTCAGTAGTTTAGGCTGATTCTGCAGGGCAGAGTCCATAAAACGTTCTCATAGTCAACCATGACTGTATATTAACTTTTTTAGCATAGCTTTCAAAGCTTTATTTAGCACAGGGGTTTAATTTGTGATGTGAATAACTGAGTAATCCTAAAGAAGCTTTTAAAAAAACAAAAGACAACTGTCATTTAAACTTACTACACATTGCATGTTTTTCCTAAATATTTTGACTTTTTTTTCCTAAATGTTTACTTGTACTTCTCTCTCTTCATCTAGAGTTTACATTGCCTTGTACAGAAGATGTGCCCACCTGTGGTGATAGTTGTGACAAAGTTCTGGAATGTGGCATCCATAAATGTTCACAGCGCTGTCATCGGGGTCCCTGTGAAATATGCAGACAGGTTGGTCTTACTGTAGCGCATTCACATTTTGTCTGGGCTCGTAAACTATGTGCCTGGAACAGTGCAAGTCACCCAAGGGAAATGAAATCATATCTGTCACAAAATCTGTGACTTTGTTTATTAAAAGCAACATATTCTTTCATTATTCCCCTCCCACCCCAACACAGTTCTGAATAAGTAGTTGAGCGTTGTGTTGAGTTGAGGCTGTACCTGGATGAGTGTATCGCTTTGGCTTGGTTTTGTTTTGTTTTTTAAAATTATTATGTCCTAAAAGACACTTAATTTTTTCTCCATCTTTTCTAGCTTACTTCTGGCTTTGTCTTTCTATGGTGTTCTTTTATTAGTGAAATGGAAGGTGGTGTAACATAACATTATTTTCTTCTTTGTAAGAAAATTAAGTTTTACTGTGCTCTAGATATCTCTGGAGCTTCTGTGGTCTGGCCTGCAAAGCCATTGCTCTGTCAGGTCTCAGTTGTCTCTTCCTGCACCAGCCTTGGCTACGAAGTCTAGGTGATAGTAGTTATCACATGACAGCCATGATGAAAGGCAGATAAACCTGCTCATCTTCTTCTGAAATTATCTGTATATGCTATGGGTGAATCTAGTTGAATGTGCAGGAGAGGTACTTCTTTGTATGAATTTGTTTTGCAATTACACTTGTCATCTTGCGTGACACACTTGCATTGTGTATGCAGCGTAATGTTACTTTACCTTGAACTTTCCTTTCCAGATAGTAGTAGAATGTTTTATTTTCCTTTTTTTTTTTTTGCTCTTGTATTAAAAATACCCTGCCTCTTTTTCCCTGTCTTGATGCCCAGGAGGTTGAAAAACAGTGTCGGTGTGGAAAGCACACCAAGCGCATGCCGTGTCATAAGCCATATCTGTGTGAAACAAAGTGTACTAAAATCCGTGACTGCCAAAAGCACCAGTGTCGGAGGAAGGTAAGGGCCCAGAGATAATCTTTCTCAAATGCATTGTTTAGTTAACTTTTAAAAAAATTTAGATAGAATCACATCAATTTGTTGCTCCATGTCATGTTATTGTATAGAAAGAGGAGGTTTCTTCCGTGTTACTGAAACTAGTTTTCAGTGTACCAGAATTCTCTGAAAAGGATGACATCAGGTAAAACTCATTGGCCTTATGAACAGGGAGGGGATTTTGACAACTTTCCAGTTCCAGAAGGCAGTTTTGCTTTCAGATTCTTGAGTAGTCACCGATGCTTTATGCATTCTGCAGTAGTTAAATCAGTTTATTTCCCTACTTTGTAGGAAGAGCTGGGAATCACTTATAACTTTGTCAGGGACACATTTTTGACAGCCCAGCATTCCATTCCACCTTCTAATACACACCAGTGCAAGCAGCAGTGGTCTGACAATTGCCAGTTGGAGTTTTGTTTCCCTTCTTATTTGAAGTCAAAAGGAATGATTGATACTCAGAACTATCATTTCTGTTTACTCAATCAAAGAGCCTGAAAGTTGCCTGCTATTTGTGAATTAATACATTGTGAAAGTTGGACTACTTAACACAAATGGGCATGAAAAAATGCAGTTTCATTCTTAGGTATTTTTGGATATTACTGTTATATTGAATTTACTTTATGTGAAAAGATTACAAAACAAGTAAATGGAATCTTTACACCTCTATGATGAAAAATCCAGATTTCTTCCAGAAGGAGGGTGCCTTTCAAGTTAATAGAAAAGATGATGTTCTCTCCTGACATGGCATCCACCGATGTGATGGTTTTGTGAAATGTTCTCATTCTTTCATGTTACTAATTTATAAAAGAACAGAAAATAGATAACTGGTCGTGAAGTTAACTGACCTTTACTGCAAAGGTAAAAGGTGTATAAAAAAAAATAGTTAGCAACATTTTTCTGATGGGGACAGTAGAGCATAAAAGTGGAAGAAATTGCAGAGTAATGAGGTAAAGTGTTAGATGTCCTATCTTCTGAAATTATTTTGGATTAAAATATTATAATAATATGAACTTTTAAATGTTCTTATGCTTTTTTGAAGCCCTCTGCCTTTTTAGTGTGTTGAAATGATGCATTCAAATGTGTGTTCTATTGTTGTTTTATAATACAATTTTTTTTTAAAAACCACTTTATGGGTGGCCTTTTTTCTGGAATGAGTTTGAGGAAATTTCGCTGAAGTGCACTGACATTTTTTTAAATAAGTATTGAAAAAATGAGATAGTAGAAGAGGGAAAGTATATACCAGAAATTTCTGTTTACCGTGATTAGACTTTTCGTTGTTTTCAATAGTGCTGTTCTGGAAACTGTCCACCTTGTGATCAAGTCTGTGGGCGGACCCTTGGCTGCAGAAATCACAAATGTCCTTCAGGCTGCCACAGAGGTAAGAACAGGTGAAGAATCCCTGTACTGATGGAATATTGTTTATTTTTGCCAAATTTCATGCTTTCAGGACTGTGTGTGGTGCTTAATAAATTCCATTGTTTCATGTGGGGTTTTTGTGGGGGCAGTGTGTTTGAAAGTGCTGGTTAGAACTTAAGGACTTACATAGTGGCAACCTGAGTTTTCACCTGGTGATTTTGCTTAATATTGCTCCTCTGAAAATGCTCTTGTCTCCAGCTGTGTAATTCAAAACCCATGGATTGACTTCCTTTTCCCAATAACTGTTCACTGAATATGCATAACAAAGTCCAAATACAGAAATGACTTCTGCTGATTGAGTCTGGATGGTTTTAAAAAATCCTAGAATGCAACATGTGGTGGTACAAGTGGGCTTAAAATAAAAATAAAAAAAAGATGGAATTTGAATATATATTGGTATCTTACCAGTAAAAGAAAATAAGAACTTGTTACTGACTATAAGAAAGATAACAAAAACGTTTGCTTCTGAATCCAGTGACCTTGGTTAAAAAGATGCTGGACATGGGCAAAATTACCTGGCAGATTGCTTTGATATTTGCTTGGTAGGGGGTTAAATTGGAATGACTGAAAAATTGTCTGCCCTCTCAGCAATTTTACCCACAGAAGCTGCTGCCCTGCTGAAACAGCAGCCAAGTAGCCTCTGTGATTTCCCTTAGTATTCTGAAGTATAAGTTGCAACAGCTCAGGAAGTAATTCACAACTTGTTCAGCCAGTCTTGCTTCTGAGGCAGTGACTCTTAGGAGGAGAGGACAGGTAAATGTGGTAGTTGAACCTGTTAACTTGCTATTAAATCTGTCCCTGATGCCTTGAAGTGGCTACTTAAAAACAGAGGCTAGACAAGACTAAGAAAATAAAAGTAGATATTTGTTTGAAGGGCCTTCAAAGGTACACCCAGGGCATTCCAGGGCTACACCCAAGATGGATGCTGGGGCACAGGTTCTTCCCCCTTTTATAAGTTTGGTCCATTTGTGTATTAGGGTTAATTCTCCAGTTATAACTTCAGTTAATGATGTAATTACCCCAAGTTTGCCCCTCCTCTTCAGAGGCTTTTAGTTTACATATTTTGGGCCTGGGACAACTGAGATGTCCTTGGAAAGCAAACCTAGAGAGGTTTGTTATGTCTAACCAGCATGTGAGAACAGTAGTTAACAGGCCACACAAAACTTCAGAGTTACACACTAGGCAGTACAGGATTTGAAAAATATAAAAGTTAAAACTGAAGGCATCATTACCACAAACTAGTGGTTTGATTTTTCTCTGTATATTGTGCCCCTTTTTTTCTTTCCCTTTCCTTTCTTCTGCATCCCCTGTACCTCTCTGAAATCTTGGAAATACGTATTTTTTTGTATACTGTCAGAAGAAAACTGATAGCATTGTTTTTCCACATTTAGTTTGGTTGATAACTAAATCATTGAATAAAATTCTGATTGGAAAACTAAAGAGCTAATGCTGCATTATAGGATAAACTTTTATGTTGAATGTTTGTTTATATTTGATGTTGCTTGCATTTTACAGCCTGGCTAAAAGTGACAAAGGTTTCTAATAATTAATGTGAAAACAATAAAGCAATTTCTGTAAGAAAACAAAAGTGATCTTTGAGAATGTAAATATCAAATATACACACTTTGAAGAGTAATTTATCAAAAGAGTATAATTGTCTATTTACTAACTAAAGTCACATATAGTGAAGGTAATGATAAATTTATGATAAATTTATTTACCGAACAATAAATTTATCTTCCTTTCTAAATTCTCTGTGCTTTAACAAAATACAGTCTAGTACAGTTTGTAATATCTTCATAAATGTTTGAAAATATTCCTAATAAAGGTAATTATTTTTATTTTCAAAATATTAATGTGTTTCTCCCTGTATACCAATATTTTAATAGCTACTGAAAGTTATGATTAATATTTTATCTTTAGTGTGTAATACCAGGTCAGGGTAATTTTCCAATGAGCTACCAGATCACAGTGACCACTGATGTTAAAGGAAATAGATGCTTCCTAGAAAATAACTTCCCAGATGGGGTCCTTTAAAAGGTACCTAATCTCAGAATTATTAGAGCTTGGTGATAATAAACACTTGGCCTTTAGCAGGAGTCCCTGAAAAAAGGTAACTTAGATTTTTGCTTATCTTTTTTTCTTAAATATTTATCATGCTTGCTGAAATTTACAATATGTTGCCAGGGAATAGAAATGTTTTGCTTCCTACTGTAGTACATTATCACACTTGATTTGAGAACAGTGTGCTCTCACCTTATCTTCAGGCACTCTGAATCTCTGATCTCTGCCTTTCTGTATTTTTGAGAATGTAGTCAGTTGTCTTCGTTAATAGGGTATTTAAATGAATTGTACACAAATCAGCCACTCTGGGCAGTATAGCTTTAGACCTTCAGTTTCTTTTGCAAAAGTAGCTGGACAAGCTTGAGCAGTGGGCCCTTGGGTATCTCATGACAAGCCCAGGTGCAAGGTGCTGCACCGGGGTTGGGGCAATACCTGGTATCACCACAGGCTGAGGACGAACAGTTTTGAGAACAGCCCTGCCAAGAAGGATTTGGGGTGCTGGTGGGTGAGAGGCTGCACATGACCCAGCCATGGGCACTCCCAGCCCAGAGAGCCAAACGTGTCCTGGGCTGCATCCAGAGCAGCGTGGGCAGCAGGGGAGGGAGGGGATTCTGCCCCTCTGCTCTGCTCTGCTGAGACCCCACCTGGAACACTGCATCAGCCCTGGGGTCCCAGCACAGGAAGGACAGGGACCTGTTGGAACTGGTTCAGAGGGGTGCTAATAAGATGATGAGAGGGATGGAGCACCTCTCTTGTGAGGAAAGGGTGAGAGAATTGGGGTTGTTCAACCCCAGGAGAAGATTCCAGGGTGACCTAATTGCAGCCTTCCAGTCCCTAAAGCAGCGTACAAGGAAGATGAAGGGGGATTTTTTACAAGGGGATGTAGTGACAGGACAAGGGGGAATGGCTTTAAATTAAAAGAGAGTACGTTTAGATTAGATCTTAGGAAGAGATTTTTACTTTGAGGGTGGTGAGGCACTGGAACAGGTTGCCCAGAAAAATTTTGGATGCCCCATCCCTGGCAGTATTCGAAGCTGGGTTGGATGGGGCATTCAGCAGTATGGTCTAATGAAAGGTGTCCCTGCCCATGGCAGGGGGGTTGGATCTAGATGATCTTTAAGGTCCCAGGTCCCTTCAAACCCAAACAATTCTGTGTTTCTGTGTGTGCTGATCATTATATTGTTATTTAATGTACTTTGCAATATAAAAACTGTAGTGTTTCCATCCTTTTGTCTTCAGCAGCCTTTTGCCAGACATCTGCTTCTTGAAATGCTGCTTTTCAGATCCTGCTAACAAGTCAGAATTGCTTAAAAATTTCTGCTGTCAATAGCCTTTTCAGTTGTTTTCTTTAAAATCTCAGAATGCAACATGATTAATAAGCTAAAATCCCATGTCTAAATTTGCTTTTTTTAGAAGATTCATATTCTTGCTGTTAATTATTCAATAATAAAACTTAGCAGTTGGCACTTGGTGAAGAAATGGTGTGGGAGAGTTACAAATTAAAACACAGATCTTTTACAGATACACTTTTTAAATATATCAGATTAGTAACATTAGTAACTTTACAGAGGTGGACGATGTTTTCAGGGAAGCATTCATTATACGTAGGCTGAACATTAATATCATACAAAATCTGCAAAACTTTATTGTACCAATTTTTCAGTGTCCCTTTTTGAATTTAGATGAAAGATGACATTTCTTCATATGTATGTAAGACTGAAATACAAATAGAAAATACCTAAATGTTGTGTGATCCAAATGACTGGGCTTCTTTTTAAAATGTGTGGGGGGGTTATTTCTAACTTGCTTGTCATATTGTTAATATGTTTATTTTTAGGTAGTTGTAATCCATGTCCAGAGACTGTAGATGTGAAATGCAATTGTGGAAAAACTGTCATTAAAGTGCCCTGTGGCAGAGAGCGTACCATCAGACCTCCCAAGTGCAAGCAGCTGTGCAGGTCAGTATAGAAAGTGTGTGTGTCCCCTGCTCTTAAGTGGAGTTTAAAGTGTCCTTGAAGAAAGTAGTAATACATACCTTGAAAGGCAAAAATTGTTCCTTATCTGATTACAGCTAGTACTTTTTAGTCTTCTGTATCCTTGACTATGCAGATGGAGATTAGCAATAATCCTTCCTATCAGATACCTCTCTGACACCAGGGTTTCGTGAGCAGCTTGCCTGCTTCGTGGGGAGGTTCTGTCTCACCCAGCTCTCCCAACTCTGTAGTCCAGCTCATGTCTTCAAGTCATCTCTGGTGTGTTTTGAAGTACCTCAGTGAGGCAGTTTATCTAGAAAACTTTACTAGCAAAAGGAAAAAGAATATTTTCTGCTGGGTTGTAGCAAGATTACATAGTGCAGAGTAGAATTAGGATGGAAACAGCTGTTTGAATATGTAAACCCAGTTTTGATTTTTATTTTTATTTAGAATTCTTCTCCAATTTTATTGTAATGTTAACCACCTGCTGAAGGTGAGAAGTAAACTAATTTTAGAAAAACACCAACAACTTGTTCATTTCAGTTCTTTTTATGTTGAACATACTTGCCCAGTGACTCTAACTTCATATTTCTTGCTATCATATTGATTCATTCTTGGATTTTACTTCAGTCGGCCACCTACGTGTCACCATTCTACCCAGGAGAAACACTATTGTCACTTTGGGAGGTGTCCTCCGTGTCGTCAGCCCTGCCAGAAAACCTTAACGTGTGGTCATTTGTGCCCTGTTGCCTGCCATGACGAAGCACTTGTGAAGCAAACTGGCTTAGTAAGTAAACAGTTAAAAAAGGTGTACTATTTGTGTTTGGAGCAATGAGCATCAGTTTGACCTGAATCTTATGTTTTGAGGATTTTGGAGTTCTGAGTAAACACCTAATCAAGCACAGAGGTATGTGTACCGCTCAGCATGATGCTAAGTGGTTCTAGCTACTTTGTTGCAATCTAAGTGTTTTTGTAATACACATTGAATTGCTCAAAAAATTACAAGATTTTGTTGGAGTTGTATTTAAAACATCTAATTTCAGCTGTAAGCAATTGCTTTTAACATAAGAACAACAACAACAACAATTTAAGTCTGATATTTACAAAACCATCAAATTTTGTGCAAGTTAGAAGTCAGAAATTGTTTGGCATTTTTTAGCATGACACGTGTTATGCACTGAATGATGGTAATTGAACTAGCTTACTATTTGAAATATTTTTACCTTTATTAACTAGTTAGAATTGTTTTACTGGTCTTCTTTGTTTGGCTTGGTGCCTGATTTTTAGCACTAGGAGTCACAGGACTTAATTTTCCTATCCCTAACCAGGCTAAGGATGAAAAATGTAATTTTTTTTCTGTAGGGCGTGTGGGGATTTCCAATAGTAAAAAGCTAGTTACTGGAAAGTGAATTTGTTGGAACTGGAAACTCTTTAGATGATATGTTTATGGTCAAGCAGCTGGTTCCATTTATTTTGTGTTCAACTAGTGTCTTTTGCTCTCAGCATCAGTCTGCAGGGCCTTGGGAACAGCCATCTGAGCCAGCCTTCATTCAGACTGCACTACCGTGCCCTCCCTGTGAGGTTCCTATACCAGTGTAAGTATTAAAAAACCCCAAAAAATTAAAGAGTTTTTATATGGAGAGATATTTTTTTTTTTTTTACTCTTGTAGTGATGGATATGGAATTAACCATATTTGCAGCTGAAAAGGAAAAGCCTGTGTGAACACCAATCTCGTAAGTTAGGAGCACTGTAATAGACATTTTTGCAGTGTGTACTCACTGTATGAAAGGACTGATTGTGTTAGTAAAGGTAAGTTTTACTGATACGTGTTGTGTGTAGTGCTCCTTTAAAAGACAAATATAAAAATTGTAAAGTTTGATAGTCATCAGTGACATGACATTTTCTGTGTATTTTCTATCTTGTTTGGTTTATGGGATCATAATATTCTGCGTAGGGAGTTGCTATTTTGTTTCTCAGTTGTTTGGTTATTATATGCTAGTGAATGCCAGGTGGACACTTTTTATCCCATATGCTTCTTTCCTTTCTATTTTTGACTTGTCCCGAAGGTTCTGCTTCTTGAGTTGAGCTGAATCAACTGTTTCTGTGGTGATGCTGAGGATATAAGGGAAGACATGATGATAACTTTTTTTCACCTTTTTCAATTTGATGAAGCCTCTGTTTACATTATGAAATGAGGACCCAGAATTCAATATTTATTTGAAAAGTGAAATGCTGGTGATTTTGGTCTGTTTTTGTGTTGTGTTCCCTTACTGTTTTTAACTCTGCGTACTTCACAGGTGTTAGTGTCTTCTTGTTTTTTAAAGATCTCTCCTTTGTTTTATGAAGTGAGAACCAGATGGAGGAAGATAATAAAAAGATATATTTAACTGTCTATGTAGATATGCTTAGAACTTAATATAGGATTGTGCTATAATAGGTTCTACTTTTGTTCAAAGCTATGACCACTCAGTACTTCTGATACTTGGACTCAAAGCCAGACTCACAAAAGGTGGAAAAGTGAGATTGTTATGAGCAATCTGGTTTCAGTGTTTGGGTGGAAGGCAGCAGTAGAAGCCATGTCATGTAGGTATTCAGCACAGGTCTTTGTGTAACATTATGCATTATGTAAGGTATATCTCCTTGTTCCTCTGAATTTCAACATCAAAATCACCTCTGTTAGCTTGAAGACTGCTCCCCAGAGGAGGTAAGTCTGCTAAGTGAGAAGGAAACCATACTGAAAAAGTTGTACTTAATTTCCTACCTGGAGGAAGAATCATTTCATTTCATAGTGCTTGGGGCAAATTAAGGTTCTGTTAGCATTAGATCACATTAATTCTGGAATATCCCAACTCTCTTGATCGATCTTTGCAATTGTAATGTTTTGGGTTTTTTTAAAAATAATATGAGAGAAGGTTCTTGAATTAACAAAATAATAAAAACCATGTGTTGCTACAAAGGAAATGACCTGACAACTTCTTAGATCATTAGCAGTGCTTTTAGAATCATTGCTAGAACAATGGTATTTGCACAAGTGTGGTAATGGGAATAGTTTAAATAATACTCTTCTGTATGGATGGATGTTAATGGAGATTCCATCCTTTACTGGTGAGGTTTTGCAGTCCTTTCTGATTTTTTTCCTAATAATTTGGTATCTTTGAGCATGAGCATGGTATCTTTGAGAGATTTGTTGTGGTATATATTTAGTATCTTTTTCTGTAAATAGTTAAAAGGAAGATTTCTATTTGCTCTGCTAGTTATGCAGAATGATTAAAGCTGGAAGTTACCTTGAGGTGGGGTCATCTAGTGCAGCCTCCTGCTTAAAGCAGATCAATACTGAATTCAGGGCATTTTTCTCTAGCTTTGTCCAGCTTGACTTTAAAGCCCCTCGAGTACATCAGTTCTACTCAAAACCTTCCTTGTTTAAGAGTAGGATTGTTGTCTCTTGCATCCCCGCTGTGAACCTCAGGAAGGAGCCTGGCTTCATCACCTTGGCAACTTCCCCTAATTGCCATTATTATATCCCCAGCCTGTAGCCTTCAGTATAGCTGGGATTTAGTCAGTCATTAGATGCAGGACTTTGTCGCCTGCCTTTCATAAAAATCCTCTCAGGGTGTACCTTCAACCTGTTTAGATGCTAAATGGTACCTCTGCACCTGAATGTGTTGATTGTACCGTCCTTTAGCATTATCTGCAAAATTGGTGCAATTTGTCTCTCCCAAGGTACTGGGGAAAAAATAATTAAACAAGATAGGTCCCAAGCTGAAGAATTCCATGTGTAACTGCTGTCCAAGCAGTATACAAAAACTAGATACTGCTATTTGAGCCCAGTGATCCTGCTGGTTTTTTATGTGTCTGGTAGTTCATCTGACACCATTACAGCTCAACTTGGATGCAAGTTTGTCGTGGGGAATTCCTCATCTATAGATCTAGTTACATGGCAGAAGACTGGCTGGTTGAACAGTTTACCCTTGTAGTGGAACAGAAGTGTGCTACACTGGAATGCAGAGGTTCTAGAAGGCAAATTAGCTGGATATAGGAAGATTGTAGTGGATTTAAGGTAGTTGAGCTGTGCGAAGAACAGGCTGCTGTGTTGCATTTGCTGGTTCTTACACTAGGTGCCTGATTGCTCTTGTTAGTAGCCTGCTGTCCTAAACATCATCTGCAGCTCTTGTTATTTTGTGTCAGAAAAGCTATCTGGGATAATTTTTTTTTTTTAAATACTCTTCTGGAAATTTTTAGGAACTGATTTACACATGTTTTACCTTGAATGTTTATTATTTCATTACTTTCCCTTAAAAGATTTTAGTAGAAAAATGAAGGGGAGGACAGGTAGGAAATGAGAGGTAAAAGGAAAAAGATACTTTTCAAAATAACTTGAGCAAAAGATTGATTTCAGTGTTTGAATGAGTCACCATTTAATACCTTTGCAATTCTGATCCAAGTACAGGTTTTCTTACCTAGGAACAGTAAACCATTCTAAAAGGGAGAAAACTGTGAATATAAGAGTAGACTAGATCTCTGAAAAATATGTTGTAGTGTATTAGTAGAGACACAAAAGGTATTTGGAACCAAAGCAGGTTACTTTCTAAGAAGTAACTGATTTAATGTACAACTACAAATAATTTGCACATGAAACAAATTTTGAGATTTTCGTTATAAAACACAGCAATCCAAACAACTGTTGAAAAGGAGGAGGCCTTGAGCTGCAAAGATGGGTGATTTTCTCTTAGGCTGCACTTCTAAAAAATAGGTTGCACTAATTTTTGTCACTCTTTTAAGTCCCCTATACAAATATGTATTTTCTAAATCTCTGATTTTTTTCTTCAACAGGGAGTGTCTTGGACAGCATGAGGTGAGTCATGGAAACTGTCTTATGAAGTGAAATATGGCAAATATCTTACTTTGTGAGTCTGCAAAACAAAAGGCATTAAAAAGAAATAGTAGATTTTTTTAATACGTATTTTAAAATCAGTGAAGTATACTAACACAGGAGCTTACATATTACAGGTATTTTACTTCCTTTCTGAAGAATGTATAACTATTTGTAGAATTCATGGGTGGAAGTTTAAATTCATGATTTGTGTAGCTATTTGTGTTTTCTTGCAGTTGTTTAAATTGTGTTTAAATGTTTTTCTGTGGTCTTCTTAATAAATATTTCTGCTTTTTTCCCCCTCATTCTGTAGTTAATATTCTCTCTGTCACACACTCCTGAGTTCTATGAACTGCTGTGTATATTTTAAAAGGATAAGGAACATAATGTCATACAGGAAAATTCTCATGTAAGTTGGATCTAAGCACACATGGATTAAATCAGACAGTATAGTGGAAACTTCTTTTAGTGTTAGTTACTAACTTGTCTTTTTGGTGTGTAGCCTTCTCTAGTTTTAGATTAAGTCACTGTCTGTTTTGGCTTGCATGAGAGGAGAATCTAATCGATGCTCAATAGCTATCATCATTATTCACAATATTTTCTAAAAGTTACAAAATTGAAGGTCAAGTAATTTTTCTTGATTTTAAAAGATGATTGCTGAACTATTTTTAAAAAAGCTATTGATATTATGACTTTGTCTACTAGTAAATGTCTGGCATAAATTCACTGTCAAATTCTAACTAACAATATTATTAAAAAACCTGGGATGATTTTAAGATAGTAAAAAATTCTAGAAAACACTAAATACAAAAATATTGAAGATACCTCTCTTTTTGTTTTTCTTTGACCTTTATTAAAAATCTCTTGGTGTGTGTTGTAATGGTGGCTTGATTATGTTGTGGCAACATCTTCAAATGTTGTCACCAACAGTCACGTAGCTGCAGTCTGCTTGGGCAGCACGTTCATTAACCCATCCAGGCTGGGAATGCAGCTTTTCCATAGATCTGCTTTGCACCTTGACAGTTGCTGAAGAAAAATGTACCCTGAAAGTGGATGAAAAGAACAACTGTGCATATCTGTTTGTTGTTGAAACAGATGGGCCTTGTTTTGTTTTTCTGCAGTAAAACTTACATGCATATTAGCCAATTTTTTATTGAGTCAGTGACATGGTTTTTGACAGGACGTATCAAATCTCACCCAAACTTTCATGCATTTATGTATAAATGCAATACAAGCTGTAGTCAACAGACCCAGTCTATAACTTGATCTAGACCATACAAAAGGATTGGGTCCTGTTCAGATGTACAGGGTTGTGAAGTTTGTCCTTCCCCATAGCAGAGGGACAGTATCAGTACTCTTACTAGAGAAAATAGTAACAGTTGCTACATACTTATTACTACTTGTTTCAGAATAATTAAAAAAGATATTTCATTTTCTGTAGCACACTAGTCTTAGCAAAATCATTCAGTGGCTTTGGGTCATGTTTTCTTTATTGATTTGCTTAGAAAATAAGGACAAATCCCTGGGAGTCTATAGCTGACTTACATTATTTAGAATTTTTGACGCTACATGCTATTCTCGATGAAATGTTACTTGTCTCAGCCAGCAGGGGGCGGTGCTGCCTTCCTGCTGAAGTGCAGCAGTTCCTGGAGTGAAATTGTCTCCTAATCTTTGAGATTTTGATGGAAGTCAAGGAAAAAAATTATTCATTAATGTGTGTGGGAAGTCTATTTTATTTGCAGTGGATTTTTGGCTCATTGTACATTTTTGTGTTGTTCTGAGATCTCTGGAAAGAAAAAAAAAACCCATGTAATGTCTTTTCAGTGTTTTACAGCCACATGGATTCTTAACAAATAATCTCAGCTCAAGTTAATTTACTTTTGTTAACAACAGAAAACGTAGGAATTTAGGAATGCTTCCCTCCAGTAGAAGTTTCCAGCCCCTGAGGGAATTTTCACTGGGAAATGGGAACTGTTCACAAGTAGCAATTTTCTTACACAGTTTTGTTGTGAGTAGGTCCTTATTGCTGTACTGTGTTACTATTACTACTTATGTTGGACTGTTGTTATATCTCCTATAGTGGAAGAGATATAAAAAAGAAAGAAACTAGGAATGAAGCAAGTTATAAAGTCGTCTTGTGTTTTATCAGGATGCCTGCTGACAATGTGTAGAATAGAGAATAAAAGCAAACACCTTAGGACTTGTATAACAAGCAGATCTGCTGTCTAATTTCTTAATATTTGGACAGTAATTTTAATTTGTGTAGGTATTGGAGTTGGTTGTTTGTTGGGGGGGTTGTGTGTGTGTTTGTTGTTTCTTTTTTTATTTTGCTTTGGTATTTAGTTTAGGAAGTTTTTTTAAAGGATTGATTTAGTTTGAGCTCTTACATGTTCTGGCATTTAAAACAAGCAGTTTATCACTTGGAACAACACAGACTTAAAACTACTTTTCAGATCATGTAATTGTGTAAAATCTGTGCTTAGTGGAAGTATGATTTTACATGATGTTTAAGCTAAAAGAGGATTTCTTTTAGCTGAGGTCTACAGCCTTCTCTTAAATAATTTTACATATATTTAGAAAAATAAATAATTCATCATTCTTCCATTTGTAGGTTCTTAAAAGTAGCTCTCAATCTTGTTTCAGGTTGTGTGTCAGAAAAATCACCTATCAACAGTTCGTGCCATCCCAAAAAAAGAAATCTTGATGTTCTACCTTTTTTTTTAACTGTTATATACATTGGAATTTCATAGCAGTAGTACACATACGCTCTTTTAAAGTCTTTTACAATCAAGTTATTCTAAATCTCTTTTGATGGGAAACATTAATTAAAGCTGATACAAGATAAATGAGGACAAAGAAGGAAGTCTTTACTGACTATGATATGAATTTGTCTGCTGTACATAATTTTCTTGTAGTTGCTTCATTTCATTAAATGTTCTAGAAGACGGAAAATGCTCTGGTTTTGCTTCCTTGATGAGTATTGTAAATATCCTGTAATATCAGGCCTTCTCTTCCTGGGCATATCATTGTGCTCTCTTTCTTCTTGGATTTTTTTTTTTTTTTGGGAGGAATTTAATGCTATGTTTTATTATTCTGAGTGGTTTTTAGTTCTGGTTCGTTCACAGGAGGAAGACCATTACTCTGTCTCTAGGTAAAATTGTATGTAAAACTTGATGAGATTCATCTTAATGGCTAAACACCTTATAAAAATTTCTAAAATTTCCTTGCCGTGTCAATTTTGTTTTTATATTCTAATTGATGTATCTGTTAATCACTTTTATTCATTTGGGAGATTTCCTGGAAGGCTTCTGAAAGTTGTCATATATTTTTTCCCCTTTCCCTCCTTTCCTTGTTCTGTCAAAGACTTGTAGTCTGAAAATGATGCCTTCTTATTTCTTTTTTTTTTTTTCCCCACTCAGCTTTCATAAAATACGGTTCTCATCTGCATTCTTCATTCTCCAGCTCATCAGCCTCCTGGAGTTTCTCTCTACTTTGATGTTTGTCTTTGTAGCAAGAGTTCCAGCCTCCATTTAGCCATTTCAGAAATGCATTCCAACTGTAGGAAGTAAACTTTATTTTGTTCTTTGGATTTACTACTTAGATCCACAAGAGAGAAATGGAGAAAAAAAATAAAATGGAGGTTTAAATTAATTGAAATTTTTCAATTTTTGGCTACAGTGTCAGTTGATTCCAGAAGACTGTTGTATTTGATTGAGCTCAAGCTGAAGCGATGCTGGATGCAGCCAGAGGGCTGGGATGTTCCCTCCAGTCAGCCATCTGAAAGCTGCCATTGTTGCCTGGCTGCCCTCTGTGCTCCACTGCCCCTGCCTTTGTTTAACAGTGCCTCTCCTCTGTGTGCTTGAGGGGTGCTGCTGGAAGGGATGCTCCACTTCTGCCTAAGTGCTTGGCTCTAACTGGAGCTAGAGGTTGTGTCCTTATCCGGTGGAAGACAACTGGTAAAAAAGAGTCTCAACAGCATTATGGAACAGTGCAGCCCTAGAACTAATTGCTACTATTGCCCCGATCTGCTGTCACTGCCTGAGCCACAGCAGAACCAGTAGTCATTAAAAACTGAGTGGCAAGGGGTGACCAAGGAAAGGTAGAGAAGTGGGCGGATTGTAATGTTTAATACATCTTTTCTTTCATTCTTTTACCTTTCAACATCCTTTGACTGCCTACATTGCTACTGAAAGGATGTTGTGCTCTGTGAGGAGGGGAGATGGAGGAGGATGTGAAGGGGTAGGATATGAGGAAGATTAAAAGCTTTGGTAATTGGTATGTGCATTCTGGGTATAGTACTATTCTCTGCCTCAGACCCTGTTTTTGTTAGGCCTGCAACTTGCTGGCTTTTCCTCCTTTGGTCACCAGAAACATCCATTAGAGACAGAGTAGGATGTTTGGAAGGGGCAGTAGGAACCAGGAGTTTGACTACTTGGTGTGGTTGTTGTATCAGGGCCAGCATTAGCTTCAGCTCTGACACGGGTGTGAAAGTGGTTGGATGCGATAGCATCAGGCTTTCCTCCTGTGTATGCTGTGCTTGATGTTAAGCCTGCCATGCAGACTTCTGTTCAGCCTTGGGGAGTCAGGATGGTAAGAGGAGTTCAGAAGTCTTCTGAATTAATTGGATTTTGCAGTGATGTGATGTGAAGTATTTTTTGGGTGAAGCCCAAAGAAGTTTATATAGGCAAGTGGATTTAAATTGTACTTTGTGATTGAGGGAGATCAACATGGACAGTGCTGAAGGGAGACTGTCCCTCACTCTGCCTTGTGGGGCCATCTCTCTTCTTTCTTTTCAGTTCCAGTGTTCACCTGTTTGTATGGCCAAGCCACTGGCAAAAGACAAACTTTTTTCTATTGATTCCTTTTCTTCCGTTTTGATTATTTGAATCATCTTGCTGTAAAGAGAGATGTGTGATAGGACTTGTTCAGAGTGGTGTGAGTGTGCAGTGAGGACTGCAGAGTTTGAAGAGAGAAGAGGAAGGGAGTTCCCTGCAAAGCTGTTCAGTCAACTACAGTTGCAACATAAAATCACACCCATAGTGTAGTCAAAGTGAGTTATGTCACATTAGCCTCTTGCGTAATAACATCACAAACAGTTTGTTTTTCTCTGTGAAGTGATCATGAAATAAAGAAAAAAAATCAATTTTTTTGACAGCATCACAGAAAACTAATTTTTTTTCATGTGAGTATTATATAATGGTAGGAAAATGTTAAAAGTGAGTTTCCTCTAATCCTTTCATGGAAGGGACTTGTATTATTCAACTTTAGGCAAGTAACCTGATTAGGAGTTTACACTGGTTTTTGGTACCAATGAAGAGTAACGGCTTCTAAGTAGATGCTCTGAAGAGTACTACGGAGTTCTGTTAACTGCAGTGTTGACCTCAAATTAGAAAGTAAAAATGTATCATAAGACATTAAAATCTTAGTCCTGTTATGGAGCCATTTCTGATTCTCCTTACCTCTCCTGGGAGTTATATTTGGAGTAGTAAGTGTTTGCTTTTTAGAATTTCTGGCTTGAAGGTTTGTTTTCTGTTTTTCAAACTGTAAAATATTTTGGTCTATGGTGACCATAACACAATTAGCCTTGTGAAAGCAATCTGTAACTGTCTTCTGCAATAATGGTAAAGCACTCTAGGAACCTTTAATGGAAGGCATGAGTGTAATTCAGAAAGACTGAACAAGTGACACTAGGAGATTTGAGCATACAATAGTCTTTCAAAAAAAAAAGGGAAATTATGCTGCAAAAGTTAGCTTGTTTAATGAAATGTGCTTTTTTTCCTGTTATCATTGTAAAACATATTGGTGTGGTTACATTGTTTTGTGGACAGGAACCCAAATGATGCTTAAAAAAAAAAAATCAAATAGAATTTCACTGGTGTTTTTTCTTTTACAAATATACTGGAGAACCAGAACTTCTCTGTAATAATTCTGTGTCAGTGTGTGTGTATGTAAATATATATATTTCACACACTACATCTGTGCAATGTCTGTATATATATCCCACCTGCATATCTATATTTATTTATTTATTTTTAACTTTTAGGTTAGTCCCTTACCATGTCACTCTGCACATCCCTACTCATGTAAGAGATTTTGTGGGCGGCTTCTTGATTGTCAGAATCATACCTGTATGAAAGAATGTCATCATGTTACTAAAATGAACAGTAGTGCAGATGGAAAGAAGGTGGGTTAATTTCCTTTTTGCTTTTGTTTTTGTGTATTTTATATGGATATGTGTTGTCTTCAGCTTTACTTGGAAAATAAAGAATTTACAGCTGGAAGATACAGGTCTATTCCAGATCCCACTGGGAGACTTACATGTGTGCTATTCACATTGATGCTGTGACAGTTAGCTAATCTATATTTCCTTAGACTATAAGTCTAAAACAATACTACATTTTTTGCAAATTCTATAACGTTTTGTGTTTACATTACTTCGATTTCATCAGAACCTTACTTAACACCCTTGAGAAGTCTTATAAAGTTACTTTTTGTAACTGTCAAGGTCAAGGGAACTACTGATAATCCTTATATACAAATACATTTGCAATCTACTGGGGAGACTACTTAGGAGAGCTTAAATGGGTTGAGGAGGCTGGCAGACCTTTAAGAGAGCACTGGAAATATTGCAGAATTGCTGCAGACTTTTCAAAGTACTGGGATGATATATTCATGGTTATCAGTGTCTACTAGAAACTGTCCTTTATGCAATTAAGAAGTTTTAGGTGTTAACTGCTGAAGATAACATGAAACGAAAGTATAAAGCTTAAAATTGTTCAAGTTATGAGCAGCCAAAGCCACGTATGTATGTGTGGTGATTTGAGAGAGTCATGATTTGGAGGAAAACAGCTTTGCAAGTTTTTTTTAAGCATTACTTTCAAAAAAGTTGCAACGTGGGCAGTCTGGGCATTTAGAAAACACAGAAGCATTCAGTTGAGTACAAAGCAGAAATGTTATGTTTTAACTAGCTGCTATATTTAACTTAAATAGCATAATATCCCTGTGGATTCCTGTCCTGGAAGTGGTGGTGTTGTCATAATAACTCTATATTGTAGCTAACACATTAATCTATTTATGATGGTGGAAATTTTGTCTGAGGAGTATGGGCTGTTAGTGCAAATGGTGGAACAGTAACTTGCAGCAATAGAATGATACCAGTAAATAGTCAGAGTGACAGTTGAGCATCCCCAGTTATGACTCTTAAGAGGCTGCCTGCCTGCTGCTTCAGTTAAGCCAATTAAAATGGGAATGAGTCAGGACTATTCCTAGCTCCATTTTGAATGAGGCAATACATTCTCAGAAAAATGGAAGTCTATTTACCTGCAAAGTATGGGTAAATCTCATTTCTCAATTTTCTTCAATTCTTACAAACTCAAGTTGGTGTTGACCTTTAGAGCTTTTGTTCTGTTGTTTTGATAGACTAAATGTAGTCAGGGCTGATTAAATTTCTGGCTTATACATCTGAGTAGTGATTTTTCTGTCTGGAATTTCAGTTCGTTCTGCATGTTGTGTTAGAAAAATGTTGCAGAAAGGCCAGATGCTTGTTTTTACCTACCATTAAATGTTATATGACAGTTTTCTAAATGGTTTTAGTTGCTGTTTTTTTCCTTAGTTTTGAATTTCTGTGAGTTAAGTTTTGTAAACCATCATTGTACAAAGGTTTCTTTTTAAACTTCAGCAAAAATTGTTCAGCTGTAGAAGCAGAAGGAACGGGGACTGGGAAAAAACTATTAAAAACTAAAAATTCTTATGCTCTCATTTTGAACAGTGTAAAGTGAAACATTGGTTTGGAATAGTCCTATTGGGGAAGCTTTGTGTAGCTTCATTCTTGGCTAAATTGGCTTTACTTTGGCTGACTTCTTGGAAACCGAACATTTGAATGTGATAGTGGGCCTTAAATAGTGTGCTGTGTAGGTTCAGTTGGTAAATCATGTCAGTCTGCCTGGATGTATTTGATTACAGACTGGGGTTCTGGAAGTGTTGTTAAGAATATGAGTAGAAATGATGTTCTGTGATGTTCTTCACTTTGTGCCAATGATCATATCAGCTGGTTTGAGAGTGACATCACAGCTCCGGTAGATTTGTGTAGTCTGTGGAGTAGAAGCAACACTTTAGGCAGCTCCTAGGATATACCCAAGTTAATAATCCTGTTTGGAAGATTATACAGAATATCATATGTGTATGGAAAAGGAATGACTTTAAGTTTGCTTCTTAAAATCAAGCAAACCAGTCTCTCCACCCCTGTATTAGAGAATAGTAAGTAATGACTCAAACATTACAGTAACATGGTGAGTGGGATAAGTTAGTTTTGAATATAAAATTACTTCCTTTTCTAACAATTTTCCTTAGAGAATTAACAGGGCTTATGGTCATTTACGAAAGCACTAATATATTAAGGAGGTTCTTTTATGCCCAGGATAGAAAATAGAATTCTCTTCAACTGACAAACGTTGTCATTTCTGGTTTTCTCTTAAAAAACGTATTTTAATAATTACTCTTGCTTGTGAAATACCTTACTGAATAGCTTGATTCCCATAGCAAAAACTGTGTTTGGGGAAAACCCCAACTCTTTCTTGTATATAAAAGGCTATTAATGAGATCTCATGAAACAAATATTTGGCACCTTCTTTAGTACTTTGTTTTTATTTTGTTAGGCGGGTCCAGAATGTTCACAGTGTGAGGAGGAGTGCACCAAGCCCCGGCCAGCTGGCTGTCCTCACCGATGCGTTTTGCCCTGTCATCCTGGGGATTGCCCATCATGTCTCCAGATGCTTAAAATAAAGTGTCACTGCAAGCTATCAGTACTGTATATTGAATGTTTGTAAGTGTCAGAACACAACCCAGCTTTTCATTTAAATGCTATTAACTGGAAATAATTTATAATGTCTGGGGGTGGGATCTACTCTTACAGCAATTTATAATATTTGTCTTGATTATAATTTCTAAGGTAATGTTTTTTGTATTTAAATTTTGCAAGTATTTTATTTGGTATTACTGCTAAAATTGCTATAAATGCATGGAGTCTCATGAACAGAAATTGTTTTTCTAATACAGATAATCCTTTGAATTATGCAAATATATAGTAATCTACATAACATTTGTTCTATATGTGCTTCTTTTAGAGTATGTAAAGAAGAATTTCATGCAAGTATTAGGATTAATGTAGTTAGTGTAAAAGGTCTTTGTCTTTGCAGTTCGTGCCCTTCAATATCTAACTGTTTTAATTGAAAAACTGCTTAGTAAGCATTTGTACACCTTTTTGATCATTTGTGTGTGTGTGGATAGAGGGTAAGCTAGACTTTACCAAATATAAGATGGAGCTTGGGGATTGTTCTGAAAATACTCATCATATGCAATTATGTTTTCCTTTGTTCATTTCCTTTAAGGTACCTCAAGTCCTCTAAGTTTATGTGGTTTTTTTCTGTAAAACAGGGCAGTTTGTATTAGTCGCTCAGAATGTGGACAAATGAGTCCACTTTTCTTTACAGTGAAATACACTGAAAATACACCCCCAATTCTATTGACTTTTGTTGTTTTTAAATTGAAATTTTTTTAACATAAATACATCTTTCCTTTTACAGAAAATTAACATGTGCAGATTTAAAAGAAAAGGAGCTTCTTATTTCCTGCAAAAATCAGTGTCCGAAAGAGGTAAGCCATATTAACAAAGAAATACTTGAGTTGATGGCTATGTGGAATTTTGTGAATGTAGGCCAAGCTAACCAGAGAAGCTTAGTCTAAATGAATGTTAAATGATAGATGTGAAGGTGTTTAGTGAACTGTACTTGAAAGACACGTATTAATGTATTGCTGTCAACTAGGAGGGTTATGTTAAAGGAACAGAGGTTTGTCTCCAAGGCTCTAGTGGCTTGAATGTTTAAGCATGCAGATGAGGTTGTATGTGGAAGAGTATGTCCTCTCACGTGGTTTAAAAACTGGTCATCAATTTATATCTCAGAAATAATAGGATGCTGTTTGATTGGGAAAAATGCTATGAATTGTAATTGCTGTTCTCATCTAAGTGCAGGTTTAGAATCTCTAACTGCAACAATTTGGGGGATAAGTGATTTTATACTTAATAAGTAATGCCCTGGTGTGTTAGTGAAACATATGTTAAGTAGTGTAAAATAGAAGACAAGCCAGTTAGTCTCTCTGCTGTACCTGGGTACATCTAAAGGTTTGCTGTGAAGAAGAGAAGAATAATATCCTTACTACATGATGCTTAGACTATGAGCCAATAGCATCAATAAAGGAGATTCCTGTTGAATACTACTTTTGAGTAATAGTCTGTGGAACAGGACAGGAACTGGTTGGAGAAGCTACCAAATTTTCATCAGCAGCAGCTTAGACATGTTTCAGGATTTCTCTTACAGCAGTGTTACCCACAACTAGACATGTGGGATGGGCCAAAGGACTTCGTCCTTGTCCCTCCCAATACTGTAGTTGTGTGTTGCTTGTGTGCTTTCAGAAGTCCTTGCATTACTTACTATTTTATGTTTGTTCCTTAGTTGTCATTAACGGTGCTGAGAGTGACCATTAAATCTCTTTCTTTATTCCATTTCTGGAGGGTTAGAAAATGTGGGAAGTGGAAAAGCAGGAATTTCATTATTGTCCAGTGTCAGAAACTTCAAATATGAATCCTTGTCTTTATTAGAAAAGTTTGGTTTTTTTTTATTTTGAGTAAATGCAAAAATTTACAAGATTCCTGCTGCTTTCCCAACAGTGTCTCTTCCTCTGCTTTTCAGACAAGACTGTGTTAACCCCAGCAGGAAGGCTGTGCTCTCTACATACTTGTGTCTTCTGCTTTTTGACCTTGTAGATGCCTATCTGATGGATTTTTTGTCTGTAAATGAACGTGCCTGTTACAATTTTCCCATCTGGATGTCTGAAAGCTCTCTTCCTGGTGGTGGAACACTTTGGGATATTATTTTAATTGTCCATTTACCTTTTAATTTTGTCCTTTCATGTACCTCTCTGTTACTTTGCTTACTTGCTCCAAGACTTCCTTCTCTGTATTTTCAAAAGTGCCTATAATCTCTTATTGTGAACTATATTTCAAGAAAGGCTGAAGTACAGAACATAATTTTTTTCCCCACAGCTTGTTTTTGACTTTGATTAATGTAACTGTTGTGATTTTTCTGAACATATTCCCCAGACTTAGTCTGAGATTTAAAATCCACCTAGTAGTGGTCCCAAACTCTAACTTGCAGTTCAGAATTGCCCTATTCCACAGATGATGTCTTTTTAACTTAATTTGGTGGAATGTGAAACAAAGAGTATGACAACAGAATTTACATTAGTTTTATAAAGCTTTAACTTAGTTCTAAAATTCTTACTCCTATAAATGCTTTGGAAGATAAGGTTTTTTGCAGCTTCTGCTATCCAGAGATTTGTATTCGTGTAATTGATGATGTAAAAATGCATGTTCTTCCTTTCCTGTGATGCTAGCTCTAGCTCTTACTGTCGTTTATGAAATATAGAAGCTATTAGTTATTAGTACCTTCTTGCTTCAGATAGTTCATATCTTTGTGTTATAGCTCATCCTACTTTCTTCAGCTCCTTCTTTGATAAGTACATGTGTACTGTATGGGGTTGTTACCATTTTTTTGTCTAAATGTTCCCAGTTCTCTGAATACTGAACAGTTCTAGGGATGTTTCATCTGTTTCTGTTTGATAAACAAAATACATCTCTGCAGCTTTGAGAAAATTAGCTAGCAGTGTCATAATACAGATTATACTGATAGTTCTCTTTTAAAGAAGTCATTGATAAACACAATTTGAAGGGGCAGCCTTAACAGACATCACCCTGCCACTCCTACCACCACCTCTCCCTAGCAAATATAGGCCAAGCCCATTTTCTTGTTTGTAAGTTTTTGTGTCATGAGACAAGAATTTAGAAACAACTTGGCCAGAGATAAGATGGATAAAACTACTGAATTTAGAGCATTTAAAGGTTGGAAATCTGAAATGTCTGCCCAAAACTGATTTGGAAGAGTTTTTGTGTGTAATTCTGGAAGCTTCAAGTAAATTTCAAATTAGTGTTTCATGAGAATTTTCTTATTCAATGTCAGAAGCTGACATCGAGTCTTTCGCAGAGCTCAATGAAGTTGATGATTTCTATAAATCAGTATGCACTATCATTCCTAGCGTACCATAGTGCAATTTAAGTTCAATAGAATGCAGTATTTTACTGCAGTTGTCATTTTGAGATGTTTTTGGTTAATGGCAATAGCAGTAGACAGTATGCTACCATATTTCTTTTACAGTTGCCATGGTACATTTGGGGATAAAGTTATATTGTCTTGTCCTTTGAAAAAATACTACAGAAACTTGAAAAACTTGAGTAGGTTCATGCTTTTTGTTTGGCTATGGTAGTATAAAACTAAAAAAGTGACTTCCAGCATTACATAGTACAGCTCACATTTCCTTTCTGCTTTAGGGAGAAGCAGTGTCTTTAATGCTGCCACAGCTGTTATATATGAGATATTTTAATTAAAAAGTTAATTCTCTTGTTTGGTAATAATAACAAGATATCCTGTTGAAAGAAATTTAACTTCTTTTTTTTTCTTAATCAGGGTGATTAAATTCTTATGATCATGCTTGCAGATGTTTTGAGACAATTCTTACATAGAAATTTTAAGTCTATCAGTTTTCATTGTTTATGTTTTTCTGTCAGTATTTGTGAATCTCTATTTAACACTTTATTCCACATAGTACTTTTTGACAAAACAGCCATACTTTGCAGTTTTACTGTGTACTCTGCTTTTGTCTTGATGTGAAATATGGGACCCCATTATTATAAATTTAATTTAACATGATATTGCATTAGGGACAATGTAATTTTTCCCCCTGTACTCAGCACTGGTGAGGCCACACGCAGAATCCTGTGTTCACTTTTGGGCCCCTCACTACGGGAATGACACTGAGGTGCTGGAGTGTGTCCAGAGAAGGGTGACATTGCTGGTGAAGGGTCTGGAGCAGAAGCCCTATGAGGAGTGGCTGAGGGAGCTGGGGGTGTTTAGCCTGCAGAAAAGGAGGCTCAGCAGGGACCTGATCACTCTCCACAACTGCATGAAAGGAGTTTGTAGAGAGGTGGGGATTGGTGTCTTTTCACACAAATGACAGTAGAAGAGGAAATGGCCTCGAGTTGTGCCAGTGGAGGTTTAGATTGGATATCGGGAAAAATGTCTTCACAGGTGGTCAGGCATTATACTAGGGTGCCCAGGGAAATGGAAAATGGTAGAGTCACCATCCTTGGAAGTGTTCCAAAAAATGTGTGGATGTGGCACTTGGGGACATGGTTTGGTGGTTAACTTGGTAGTGTCAGGTTAAGGGACCCAGTGATCCTTAAAAGTCTTTCGCAGCCTTAACAATTCCGTGATTCTATAAATTTTAAAAGTATGCATATGTTTTTGGGTTTTTTAATACATTAAATTAATTAAACATTCTGGAAATAATATTTAATTCTATAAACATGCACTGCAAATGTATGTGAATTACAAAAATTTAATTTTGTCTTTGGAAGTGGTAAAATTGTCTTTTGTACTTAGCTTTTGGGATCGCTGCTCAAAAGTGCCATTTTCTTTAGTACCAGGGTATTTTCTTTATTACCAGATGTGTATTAATTTAATTTGGTCTTTGGAAGTAGTAAAATTGTCTTTTGTACTTAGCTTTTGGGATCGCTGCTCAAAAGTGCCATTTTCTTTAGTACCAGGGTATTTTCTTTATTATCAGATGTGTATTAACAGGTTGTGTTTATTACCTTCTGTTGGAGTTCACTTAAGCCTCCATAAGTGTTGGAGTTCATCATTATCAGGTATAATGTTAAGATTTAAATGCATTGCATATAGGAAAACTATTTGTAGGACAATTTTTGTTTGTTTATTTTTTTTCCAGAGCTGTGGATTAAATCCCTCCTTGTAATGGCCTTGCCATCTTAAACATAAAGCCTGTTCAATTTGGGCTTTAGTCCAGAAGTTATTGACAAGAGATCTTGTATGGTAGAAAAGGATCTAAAGAGGGCACACACCTTCTGTTTTAGCACCAAGTAGTTCAGCACGGATACTTAAAAAGAAGCAAAAAACCCCCAACTTTCTTATTACATTTTTTATCCAGCAGAAGCAGCAGAATGATTGCTTTTGTTTTCTTAGATCATGGGGAAATGTTGTTTTGCTACTTATTTCACAGCTTCTCTTGGTACTTTTCTTAGTGTAGGTTTTGCAGTGAAGGGAGTAAGAAGAAAGTTCACTGCACAGAGATACAGGACAAGAAAAAAGCTGGCAGGGAAACTAACTGTGTACATTTGCTTTTCAGTATTGGATTAAACATACTCCTGTGCTATAAATATTTTGGTCTAATGGTGTCTATGAATTTTATTGCAGTAGCACTTAGAGGTCGAGGTGAGGGTTACTGACTTGAATTTGTATCTCTGACATGTCAGTTAGGACACGACTGTTTGGGCTTGAGACTGCTAATGAAAATGTGCCTAATTACTATGGAAGAGTAAGCTGGAAGAAATAGTTCTAGCCATGGCTTCCTCTGGCCAGCATGAGGTGACTTGCAGGTGAGACTAGATGGCGTTACTGTGTATGATGCTGTTGTGTAGGGAGCCATGAGATGGGCCCTCCTACTGCACAGTGTTCATGGAGTAACAAATCGGTTTTGCAGAGATTGTGGTCACTAGTGAGGAGACTCAGCCATTAGACTCCATCTTCTGGGTGGTAGTCTGACCTTGGTAGCATACAAGGCTTAGACAAGCTTCTCCCCTCTGATTTTCAAAATGAGGCAAAATAATTTTTTGATTTCAGGGAAAAATATTTGCTGATGATCAGTTGTGCCTGAAAAAAACAAAATTCCTTCTTTGATAAGGTGACCAATTTATGTGTTTTTCCCTCCAGTTAAGATGAATAGATGAGATCTGCTGCATAAGACATCAGCAGAGTGAGTGCGTCAATGCTACTTAGTGAATATCTAGTTCAGATACAGGAGAGGGTTAAGCATGAAGGTGGCCGAAAGAAACAACTGTATTTGATTATCTTTTGAAAAAACCACTCAACTGCCTCCCCCAAAACAACAACAAAACTAAAGAAGAAGTTGGAGCAAGAGATATTAACAATAAGGAAGATTTCCCAAGGACTGAACTGACACTTGACTTTGCATTGTTTTCATTAATGACCTTGGCACCAAAAAATGGTCATTTTTTGATGACAAGTTGTAGGGTGTTGTCAGTGTATGAGAATTGAAGAAGTGCATCTGTAGAACACATGTATTGGGGCCATGTTATTAAATACAGGAAAAAAAACCCCAGTAAGACCATACATGTGAAGCTAATAATAAGCTCCCAGGAAACAGCAGATAGTCTTATTTTCACAACATGATTAGCTGGAGAGAAATGCAATGAGAGCTGAAGATGTTTTGGGGAAAGTACTCTACTAAGAATGAGGTGCAATTAAGGCATTGTACAAAGTCCTTTCTGCTGAGATGTCATTTGAAATATTGCATACAATTCTGGCTATGTATTCAAGAAACATTGATTTAATCATGGTTGAAATTCAATTAAGGGAATACTCTGGTAGTAAAGAGCCTTTTAAGAAAAGGCAGAAGTACTTCAATATGAGGATAAGAAGAGTGTCTTAGACTTGCTAGAACAAATGTAGGAAACTCAAAAAAAGCTCTTGCTTTTTGTATTGAGCTCCTGGAGGACTCTCCTTAGTGAAACAGTAGAATAGAGTCAGGATGAGGGACTGTTTTCATGGTAAGCTTTCATCCAGACCTAGAAGGATATAGGAGGTATGGTCCTGTAGGAGGACTGGATTTCAGGACTGAACATGGTGACTTAAAGGTTCCTTCTAATCCTGTATGAAATGTGCTGAAACAGTAACTAAAAAACTGAGCTGAAACCGCGAATTATCTATGATAGCTTGTGACTGTCAAGGACATGAAGACATGTATGTGTGTTCCATAATTTTAGTTGGAAAGATTCACGTTCTGTTTAGGTATATGTTTCATGATACTAGCTCAGATGTTATGCCAGTTCCAATGGACTTTTGAGAATCCCGATTTACTAATCAAAGTGTACCTGCCTGGGTTTGATACTTATTTACTATTCCCATTCTTGTGGATGAAGTGATGAAGTATGTATACATTTTGAATTTTTAATAAATGTGAAAAATGTATTTTAGAATTATATGTCTTAGAGCATTTTCCAATTTGTGTTAATCCCTTGGTGACAGTGAAGAGGTGAAATTTCATTTTTAATAAAGAACACGGTCTAATGCTATTTTAAGTAGTTGGGAGATTTAAAACTCTCTGTAATTAAATTGCTTAGATGTCTTCTGTGAGATTCCACCTTCAGTTATTAACAGTATTGGGTTATGTAATTGAAAATGAAAAATTTTATTGTGAAGACTTCTTATGGGCATGTGTTATGAGCAAGGGATATTTTTAGTCAAGTTCTTAACAATGAAAAAATTTGTTTACTTTCTTGACATATTTGATCTAATATAATGCCGGGAGCACTGCTAAGTTCTTATCAGTCAGCATACTTAAATTAGTAACTCAATTCTTATACGGTAAATAAATGATAACATTTTCTTTGTAAGTTAAAAATTGCACTTGCAGTAAAAAAAGTCTTTATCTAGATGGCAGAAATGGGATAATCTGCCAAATGCAGAAATTTTGGATTTTGTGAAATTATTTTAGACATGGTAAGACTTTTAGTGACCTTTATTTGACTTTTGCATAGTTCAGATGATGCTTACATACAACATTTCTTCTGCGGTATTTTTGTTTCTGATTCTTTCCTCTTTCTTTTATTACTCTGTCTAATCTACAAGTAGATAATCTACAGTACACTTAATTCCAGTTTTCAGGGGTTTTTTACCTTATCCATTTGTATTTCCCCAGCATAGGCATAGCTAGGGTGATTGTTGTATATATTACTGTGGAAATTACTGTTCTTGAGACATGTGAAAGGAGAAACTGTCTTCTAATCAGGCTGTGCTAATAAAAGAGAAATCATCCTACAGGAACTGAAAATCAGTAATAAGAACCAAACATTTCTTCCCCCCAAAAAAAAAGAAAAGGAAAACCAATTATTTCACAAGTTAAAAGACTGATTAACTGAATGAGTTTTCTGTTAAAATGTTGTGTCTGAAATAAAACCAATTCGTAGATTCTTGGTAATTTTACAGTGTTTTATTGATGTGGGAGTTTCATTTGTGTTTTGTTCTTTACAGTTGCCCTGTGGTCATCGGTGTAAAGAGATTTGCCATTCAGGTAGCTGTCCTCTTAACTGCAGCCAGAAGGTTAAACTCCGATGTCTCTGTAAGAGACTGAAAAAGGTAAATTTATAAGTTGCAGTTTTTGAAGGATGTATATTCTTTCCATGTTCCTGGGCTTGTATGGACAGATTATTCAGATGCTGCAGATGGGAATAGGGCCAGTTACTATAGTAGAGCTGTAACAATTCACATCAGCTGAAGATCTGGGCTGCTATATCAGAATATTCACTGGAGAATATAAAATCCTGTTAATTCTAAAATACGTTAGCTGCATGATTTACAACGGCTTTATCTTCATGCACACTTAAATTTTTGTAGTTTTGTGGAAAGAATACTCAGATGACCTGGAGTGATTTGAGAATAAAAATTATGTTTTTATGATGATATTGGGAAAATATACAGAAGTTGGAATTATCACAAATGTTGTGAAACCCAAACAAATGTAATTAATTAAGGTTCCCTGTAAACCTAAAAGCAAGTACAGGCATCAACATCCTTAGCTTCTACTAACAAAGATCAGGACAAAATAATATAACAAGTTTACTATAGCTGCACACTATTATGAGGGGACAACAGAAATTGATATGAAGTCTTGAAAAATAATAGTGTCTTAATGAAAAAACCCCCATGATCTATCTTAATTAAAAGCAATTTAAATTAGTCTTCTGGACCCAGTTAACTTCTGAGCTTTCCAGCATGTTGCAGTTCCCCAAAGTCCTCAGCTTCTCCAAAGTATGTCTTGTGCATCCAGAAGTCTTGCAGGTGGGATGCTCAGCAGGAGAAAAGATGACAAGTGCTTAAAATTGATCAGCCTCTACTTACAGATAACCACTTTGTTGTTTTTTTATATTTCTTCAATACTAGGAGAAATGGAGAAAGTATGAGTGAGAATTACTTGATTTCCCTCCCCCAGCATGACCAGACTTTGTCCTCTAGTCTGAGCCAGTTAAGATAATGTATATGAAATTACTGAGACTCTGAATGCAAACTTCCTGCCAGAGGTTTAGAAGGTCATCTTACTTGTCTAAGGCAAACAAGTGAGTAAAGAGGAGAAAAATTAAACTGGATTATTGATTTACTCTTCCTTTCAGCTTAGTTTATTAGAAAGAAGGGGAAAAAAAAGGACAACTGAATACATAATTACAGGTTCAAATAACATTTAGTCATTAGCTTTATTTTATATGTAAAACCAATGTTTTACTAAATAAGGAAGTTTTATTGTTTTCATAAAGAAGTTGGCATCTAAAATCTTATATAGGGAAATGATTATAGGGAAATGATAAAAGTCAAATTATCTTTCCAAGGAAGTACAGTGCGGCAAGATAAAAGAAGGCCAAGTTTCACTGGAATGTGATGCATTGTGCAAGGAAATGAAGCGGAGAGCACATGAGGTAATGTATCCATTGTAGCTATAATTTCTTCTCAGAGATTCAAGAAAATTAGGAAAAAGAACACATTATTTTTCAAGGTAGTACCTGCAGAAATGCAACATAAGTGGATGTGCTGTTGAATAGTAGCTATTTTTTCAGACTTGAATTTATGAATGGTGTTAATTAACTCAGACACTATTTTAAAACAGTATTATGTTATTTTCATTTTTTTTTTCCTTTAAATTGATTAGAACTGATTCTTTCCTCTTTCACCGAGAACAAGTGATGATCAGTGATGATAAAATAGTCATTAATGCTGTAAGATCAGAGTCAGGCTGCTTCACAGGGCATTGTAAGATGTGTCTTTCCAATGAAGGTTTTGCAGCCTAGTCTAGGCTGGCTTGTCCAGTGTCGAGTATAATCCTGCCACATGGTATTAGTTATCCTATACTGAAAGAATTGAGAATTTCCAGCAACTGCAGAATACTATTTAAGCTGCTGTAAACCTGACTTCTCCCTAGCGCAGCTGTTTTATGAAGTAAAGAATTTACTGTGTGCTGTCACACAGAGAGGCAGGATATGATCCTTGCTCTTATAAAGCTTTTAAAAAAACATAAAAAGAATTGATGCATAACTTGCTTGGATTTTATCAGGTAAGTATTAGACGTGATAACCGTACAACCCAAGAACTCAGTGGGTAAAGCTGACAAGTCAACTTCCACTCAGATTTTCAGGATTGATTGACAAGTTCTAACAAGTATCACACTGACCAAATCCTGCAACTCTGCAAGCAGGTTGAATGCTAAAACTCTTGGGATATGCCTTTAGAAAATCCCAGCCATAACAAACAGTTCCAGTAAGATTGTGAAGGTAAGTTCATAGGATATGGAGTCCTTCCCTCAAGCAGAGTGAGCTCACAGTACGACTGCCTGAGCTGAGAGCCAGCGGCATGTCTCAGTGTGGTGCAGTGTCAGTGTGACTGTAGCAGATACTACTACCAATTTCTCACCCCGATGTTGTAATCCACAGGGAGAAATGGTCTAATGCAGTGAGCAAATGGCTACAAGTTTCTCCTGTAAGCAATGCCACAGACATACTGGATGGCATAACCTAGCTATGTGTACCTTCCTCGCAGAAGAATGTGTATTTACTTGTTTTGGGGTTTTTATATAAAGTAATGAAGTTTTATTTAAATTCTTTCTAGGCACCTTTTGTAGCCTGTGTTGACTTACTATGCAAATGACATACTAGAATGGTCTCATATTATAGGCACTTGATGAAAGTAGGTTTTTTTTTGTGTCTATTAGTGTTTAATGTGTCCAGACTGGAAAAAAAACTGTTGAAAACTGCAGACATTTACAAAGATAAATTAGTTTGCACATTTACAAAACAGCTATTGATTTCCAAAACCAAGGTGCATTAATTCTTAAAAAAACTTTCCATGTCTGGCACCTAGTGAGTAAATACTTCTTACTAGGTGCTTAGAAATTGAATGTGTCTTTTACTGTACATTTTATTAAAGAAATAGTTCTAGAAATATTTTCCCATGCTGTGATTTTAATAGTTAAGGTTCCCTTTATCTATGTACATTATACCTATGTATCTTATACAAATAAGACCACACCAGTTTAAAAAGAAGCTTTCCTGTTGCTCTTTTCGACATTTGAAGATCACTTTTTCTTTTGTAGCTGAAGTTTTGCCATTAGATGGCAGTGAAAAACGATGGGGCTCATTGTGTGTTTTTTTGCACACCAGACTTTCAGATTTCAGATGCACATGGCTGAAAAGGTCCTTTACACACATTTCTAAAGAGACTCTGCCATTGTATCTAGATTAATTAAATTCTCAACAGTGTTTTTATTTTATATGAGCTTTAGTAATTTAAAATTTTGTCTGAAAACCTCCAAATAAGACCGTGCTTTTGACCTTGCCCTCAGTGCCTGCTGTTTAAGCTAGTGTGCTAAAACATGAGCTAGTGTGCTTTCTCCTTAGCCATCAAAAGCTCTTGAATTGGAAATTATTTATAACCAGTTCTACCTGTGCAAACAGTATTTAGTAAACTATTTTCATTGTTAGTATGCAAATCATCCAGCTACTATGATCAAGATTTTTTTTCAAGTTATTAATAGGTTTTTACATCTAACTTTTCTAAGGTAGTGATTCAGCAACTGAATGCTAAAAGCCAAAAAAATGTATAAAAAAGGGGAGATACATAAACTTCCCCCATATACTCCTTCTGTTACTACTATTACTTAGTGATCACTAACTGTGAGAACTTAAGAGGGTGAGATTGTGTCTTTCTGTCTAATGGCCTTTGTTGGATTTATCTCCTGTTAGCATGCCTGGTTGTTTTTCAGTTGACATAAACTTTTGGCATCTACAAATGTCCTGTAGCACTGAAATTCTAGATTTAGCCAAATACTCTGTGGGAGTAGAATACTTTCCTCTGTGGTGAGCCAACCTCCTGCTAAATGCATTTTATGCCTTTGCATTATGAAAAATAATTATTGATGTTTTATCCCTATTTGGCATCTGCACACTCTTCAGGGTTTGGTGTCCTGTTATTCACCTGATGAATCCTAGTTATGCATCTCTTCAGATGGAAGCCACTCCATCCTGTTGTCTTTTGTATGTGTTTAGGCTTCATATTTATTTGTTATTGTAGGACCAAAATGGAATGCAGGTGCTAAGATTCAAGTATGTGGCATGTTTACATATTGACAATTTTTTCTGTACCATCGTTTTCTTAGTACTTTCTAGCATTTAATTTGCTTTCTTGAACACTGCAAGATATTTCTATAGAAATATCAATTGTAGCTCCCATGACTTCTTTTCATATGACTTTTGGATGGTGGAGCTCATATGATGGAAAGTTTGCACACTTTTGCTGAGAACCATTCTGTAGGAGTAATTATGACTCTGTAAGAAAATAGGTTTAGCTGCTGTTTACAACAGTTTATTATAACTTTGTATGTCTGGACAGATAAAAGAAGCAGAAGCCAAAGCTGCTCTTGAAGAGGAGAAGCGAAGACAACAGGTATTAACCTTTCTTCTTCCTCATCCACATCCTCCTCACCTTGTTCTTGTTAGTAAATAATGTAATTTACATGCAATTAAAGATGTATAGTTTTTTATGTGGTATGCACAACTATAGCACAGTCATTCCTGTCAGCTGTTACCAACACTCCATGTGCTCTAAATTATTTACAATGGTTAAGAGGCCACATTTTCCCAAACCATTTTCATAATTTTGTGCAAAATGGTAACCTTGTATTACTATAACTTTGTATAATGTAATTTATTTTTAAAATACTAAGTATGCTTTATTTTAATCAAAATGCTTAATACAGCATAAACACCACAGAATACAGAATAGCCTCTGCAAGACTTAAATATTGGGTGAGACTCCCCTTCCCCCTCCTGTCATGAAAGAACAAGGACAGCTAGATGAGTCTTTATCCTTCAAGGTCTCCGGGGCAGGGCGGGGAACGTGTATTTACTGTAATTGCTGTTGTGGCGAGGGTATGTGGTTGGCATTGTAATCCACAAAGCTGCTGTGCCTGCTGCCTGGAGGTGCTGGTACTAATCACCTTCAGGCAAACACTGTAAGCTCAGTTGGTGGTGATGGCTAGGTCAGGTTTGTCATCTGGAGTCTGCCCGCCTTCCAGCCAGTTCATGCATGTGTACCTATGCCTGAGTGAGCATTTGACATTAAATCATATTCCAAGTCCAATGTGTGCTGACTCCTTTTACTCAGTTATCACAGCATCTATGTATTTAGCTTACACTTGTGTTTTCACCTGCATGTCACACTGTTTTTATGGGAGATCAGTGGCTTACTCCCTGTTTGACAGGGAGGGAGCAAGGGAGGCTTACAGAGCAGATCCACTTGTGCCATTTCCCGAATCTCATTAGGATAGACAGTTTCTCTGTGCAGCACAACTTCTGTTACACACACTTCCTAAGTTCTCTAAGCAATCAATGGAAGTGTTACATCTACAGTGCTCTGGCAAGGCCTGTTTTTGTTTGTCAGAGGGGAGCTTGTCTTCTCATCCTGCAGGAAAAGCATGGTTATGCATCTGTTGTCCAGGGCACCAGGCACTGTTTTGTGGTCATCCTGCAATGTTTATTGCAATATTCATATCTCAGCTGTCTACAGTATTGAGCTCATATTCCCTCATATAACTCATAGACAGTTCATCTAATTCTTCTTGCTCTCTAAGCTGACTGTGGAAATGTTACTTCTGGCATATAGGTCAGGAAGTTTAACTTGTGTACAGATGTCTGAAACGTGTTGGGCAGAGGAAATCTGTAGGTGTTGGTTCTGCAAACTAAGTACTGAAATGTGCTAATGGGCATTTAAAAATGTAAAGAACAGACCTACGGTTCTAGAGCTAGAAAGCTAAAGTTGCTGATGTTCATCGTGCACTGAGTGTTTTCATGCATTTCAGAAGGCATCCCACCCAATTATTAGTGATTTCTACTCAAAATCACTTAAGTTAGAGTCCCTCTAGTAAAGTCTCAGTAATGAGGCTTCTCTGAAACAGTAGCAGATTCACTCCATCAACATAGTGTGCTGGATTTTGGCTGGATTCTTCAGCAGTGATTTTCCCTGCAGTCACACCTCCATTGCTTTCTACTTAGACATTCTCTGAAGTCTCATAGTTCCAGCCCAACAGTAGTAACTTTTTGCAATATATGGCAACTGCTTCTGCATATGTGTTCTGTGATGGATGCAACTTCAGGGATAGAAAACTTCACCTATACACAATGGACCCTATTAAAGAGTTGCTAGTTATATACTGCATTAGGAAGCAGTAGGACAAAAACAGAAAAAAAAAAAAGGACAAAACAAACTGTAAAAAAAGGGACAGCTGTAACTATTAAATAGGCTCTAGAACTGCACACAAGTACTAACCTCAACTACTGCAGCCTTTTTATGTAACATTGGTTCCCATCCAGTTTGAACTTATAGTCTGCCATCTGTTGATGGAAGTTGGAGGACATCACTATTGTAGGGTGTTGAGTCACATTAAGAGTATATTTTTGAGTATACTCCCTTCTGACAAAAGTTTGCATCTTGTACCACCTTCCTCAATGTCATTAGCACATTTTTATAGAATCTGTTCATCTATTAGTCACAGTTTCTTAAACCTATTTTGATTAATACTTCATTAAATATTTTTTATACCAATTAGTGCTCTAGTAAGTCTGTACATTTACATTTTGGTATTTGCTATATTTGGTAGCAACTTTTGCTGATACCATTTACAGATGGAATCAGTTGTTTCTTAGTGGAAGAGAGGGCTTGGCTAGGCTTCTTGTCATGGCCTTAGCAGCCAAACTTTCCCTCTGCTTCTAATTCAGAGGCACCCTATGAGGCCAGAGTTTTCACAATTGCTAGAGGTGGAAAAAAGATCAGTTCTTTGATTATTTAACAACTCAGTCCAAGATCTCTCTGTCCCTCTCCATTGTAAAAGTTTGGTTAAGTTTTCAAGCTAACTGTTTAGAGTTTCAATACTGAAATTAGGGTCTTGAACCTGAAATGTAATTTATTGAGTTGTATGAAATATTTTGTTTCCTTTTATTTTGTACAAAGAAAAAATTTTAACAGATCCTTAGAAGCTAAAAAGTCAAGTGTTCCCCTCCCCTATTAATAAAAATATATCCTCGCTTTCAGAAAATACACTTTGTGACTGTATAGTCACTGTTACTTGCATTTATTTAGCTACATTTTCCCATGGGAATGCTAGTTCTTTCAGTGCAGGAAGAATATAGTGAGTAACACATGAAAGAACAAAATCCAGTGCATGAGCAGCACTAAACTAGACGTTTTGAGTATACAGTTTAAATAAATAAATTTAATTTTATTTTTAATATGTTTATATACAAAGAAATTAGGTTCTTATCTAAATAAAAACCCTAGGCTTGTTTAGCTTGAAGAGTTAAGGTTGTTTGGAGACTGGGCACAACTATTACTTGAGAGGTCATTAAGGTGGCGCTTCAGGAATGTGACAGCTACACAAAATCTGTAGGTAGCTTTTCAAGGACAATGATGGCTTCTCTCTCATATGCTGTGCCTACACATCTTTTTCATTCTGTGTTTTGGGTTTTTTTATTATATATTTATTTTTAGACAGGTTTTTACGTAGTTCACTAGGAAAGTAATTCAATAGCTATTACATAATTTTCTTTGTGCCCTATATTTTAATTCAGATTATTGCAATTCATGGAGTTTTCTGCCTCTAAAATATACCGATTCCAAGTGTATAATAACTGTAGAAGCCCCAAATTTTACTTAGTCTCTGTCTAAAATGAAATACTGCCATGTTGTCTACAAAACTGTAAAAACTACCCTTGCCTCCAGATTTTGGATTTTGAAACAGTTTCATTAAAATACTTTGCTTTTCTAGGGGAGCATTAGCTAGTTGAGAGTAATCTTGTTTCAAATAGGCTGCGTGACTTTGTCTGAGCTCTTCATCGGAGAAGTGCCAACAGTTTCTGCCTTTATTAGGTACAAATGAATAGACATCAAAATAGGTCCCTTTCTCCTGCTAACAGTGGTATCTGGCACAGGAAGAGAAGAGCTGTTTTGTGAAACTCTGACAAATATTTGCTGTCAGTGGAGGAAGACCTTGAGGGTTCTGAGGGAAGATTTTGTTTACTGAACTGGTACTCTGTCCATTTCCCAAAAGTCTTATTCTCGTTTCTTTAATGCACCTACTGTATTGTCTTAGTCCCTCTTCCTGGCAGCACTGCAGTAGTAGTCATGTAGATTTATTTCCTCTCATGGCCAGGCTTTGTCTCTGTTCACTGTCCATGATTCCTCTGCCTCAGCTCACTCTTGTGCCTTTTGCCCAGCCAGTCCTGGCTTGCTGCACTCTGCTACTCCCATCAGTTTTCCCTTTCACTCCATCTGGTTTCTCTGCTCCCTAGTGCTTTGTCCCATGTTTTCTCTAGTAGCTGACAACTTGACCAAAAATCCAGGTAATCGTCAGACATTTTCTGATTTTAGTCTGTCTCAGGTCTTAGAGCATCTTTTCTAATTCTCCTAGCAATTAGATGGCTTCTCATTGAAGCCTCATCCTAGTCTTCACTCTTTAGTCTAGGCTGCCTAGTTCCAGTTTTATTTCAGCTTTGTACCCTCAAATGAATTTTGTCTGTGTCCTCTTGATGCCCTTTTAAAAAAATGTGGAGGGGGATGAGGAACAGGATTAGAGGATCCTATTGTTTATTCCAGACAGGACCCTTAAAGTGCCATTCTTTGTTGGAAGCCTGGCATTCTTACTTTTGCAATTGCTTTGCTCCAGTTTTGGGCCTATGGGCACATGCTTCTTATTGAAGGACATTATATACCTCCTACAGTCACATGAATGATTAAATGTAAAGTTGTAACACTTAACAAATGGAATAATTTTGTACATATCTAAGATTATAGCAATTAATCTAAAATTTAATGAGCATGCAAATATAAATAATTGAGGGAAATAGGATATATTTTTAGTTATTTATGTTTTTATAATTTATTTTTACCAGAGTGCATCTTTATTATGAGGGGAGGTCTTTGAAGATTTCAGCCTATGCTCTTATATAAAAGTTAGTAAAATAGCTTAAATGCAAATGTGTTTTTTTAATAGGAAAAAAAATAATGTATTTTTAACATATTTAATGGAAATAACAGTCTTATATTAGCTTAATATATTCAGCCTGAGTTGAAAAACTGAGCATGTAAAACTTCAGTTGTTTGCATTTTTGGCAATGTTTTTTATAGGAAACTAAACAATGGTTAATACTTGAAAGCAAAGTGCTTTGTACTGTGGGATGTAGTGCTACCCTCTCATCTCCGAGATGTGGAACTTCCACTGGCTGACAGTTACTTTTATTAAATGTTATTTGGGAATGTTACTTAAAATCTTCACATTTCCTTGTTTTTAATTCTGACAAAAATGTCAACTACTTGTGGTTCTCTTTATTTAGGCTGAACTGGAAGCTTTTGAAAACAGATTAAAAGGGCGAAGAAAGAATAAGAGAAGAAAGGATGAGGTAGAAGTTGAACAATCATCATGGCAAAAGTACAAGAACCTCATTATGCTGCCAGTGTTCGGAGTTGCTGTTGTGATGGTTGCATGGCTCATGGTCTACAATGACTGAAAACAACTCAATATTTAATATACCTCAGTTGGACTTTAGGTAGATATTATTTCTAGAATGTTAGTCTGTGTGTAACAGAACTTAATATGCATAGATTATATATGTATACTATTTGCTGAGAAAAATGCAGAGGAGGGAAGAAATGTCACCTTTTGTGTTACTACATACACAGCATAAAACTGAACTCAGACACTGAAAGTAATAGTAGATTCTAGTCTACACTGAAGTGCTGATAGTTTGACTGAGATCTGTTAACATCTCTTCTATTGGTAATGTTATTTTTCCTTGTCTCCATAATAAGAATAGCTTAGTATAAAATGCTTTATTGGATATATGTTTCCTGTAAAATCAGCTTAGTGGTTTATTGAAGGTTAGTGCTAATCTTTATGTTGGATCACTCTATAATAATTTCTGTGCTTCACATCAGTTTTAACTTTGATAACTAACAGGAAACCTTGGATCACTTAGGCTTGACTATTCTGGGGCCTTGTTCAGAGCTTTGTTCAGAGAAAGGAAATGTGAACTGTCTTTCAATACCACAAACAATACAGTGTCCCCCCCTTACAAACTGGAGGGTTTGCTTTTTCATTGTTTCACCCCACCCCTTTCCTCAAAATTGAAGTAACTGAAAAGTTCATTTAGTGGACAGATACACATGCTTAACATGGATGTGAAGTAGTTTCAGGGTACATGGGTGCATTCTTGCTGTTGTCCCAATTGCCAGCAGCAGAAAAACAATTTGAAATTAAAGAGTATACTTAAGAGTATCACCTGACTATTTGTATGGATAAATGTCACAGCTGGATATTTGCATAGGCGTGCAGAAGCGAAATTGGATAGTGCACCAATACAGTTATATGTTGTTCTGAAGCCATCTGGATGGTGCTTGGTAGTCACATTTAAACTATCTAGCTAAACTTCTAAATGTTTAATTATTTTCTTACTGACAGTTTTGAATACCTTGCTTTAGGTTATCAGTATTGGTTGGTAGAACTGGAAGGTTTTCATCTGGCTTCAGGATTATCAGAGAAGCTATGTAGTCTCAGCTGAGAGACTGCAAGTTAAATTCAGGAATGGGGAAATCAGAAAACTGAATTTTTAAACCTCTGCTGGAAATTTTTTGCTGATACTTGAACATTGCAAAGTGATTACAAGCTGCTGCAAAAATTGGAGTGCAAAGCCAAAGGGTATTAGTAGAATGTCCTTGTAATTCAGGCATATAATTTCATCACAAATCCTGCAAAAGCAGTGGGACCATTTGTATGAGTTAGTAGAAAATAATGTAGTTTGCTTGAAAGCTCTTCTGGTTGATTTTGACTTACTTGTAAAGGGACCCAGTATTAATTTGAACAGATATCCAATTTTAGTTCTGATTCAGCAGCAGGAAGATAAAATAGTAAAGCTGCAAAAAGGCAGAAGTTTTTGATTGCATAAAGAAAACAGGGAGAAAATCAGGTTTTTTTCAATTTTTCACAGAAGTTTGGGAAATGAGGAGAGAGGTAGGGAAAACTTGGCAAAATTTAGCATGGATTGATGATATTTTATAGTACTTTTTTTTTTTTAATTGACATTTTAGAGAGGCATATTAGTTATGTGTTAGACCATTAGTATTTAAAGTTGTAGAATTAATTGAAATTACACTATGCAAAGTTGCATCTCCATTGTATTTTCTTATTTTCTAGTATAAGATATAAACAACTTTTCATATTGCTGCTTTAACATTTTTTCTATCATACTAATGCCTGGAAGATAACTCCAGATAGAAGTGTATTTTCTTTAACATAGTGAGGTGATGCTATTGTGTGACTGCATATGCCAGTAACTCTTCTGTCACTAAGAGGAAAAGGAGAGATATTTTTGTTCAGATGAAGTAAAATGTGATAGGTTATCAAAAAGTACAAAAGGATACCTTTCTAGCTGAAATATGGAAATCAACATGAATGAAAACTTCGTGGAAACAACTTTTATCTTGCATGACTGTAACTAATTTTTCTATTTACCGCTAGCTTTTTCTTTAGAACAACTACAATGGAAAGTTTATCCTTGCTTCTACAGCAAAGAGAAGAAACCTCTCTCTAGAGAGTTATACAGGTTAGCTACACTTGCTATATGTTTAAAGGAGTTCTTAGTATTCTTTTCTGCAGGTTTGAAGTATTTGTGTGAAATACCGGAGAGGAAAAGGCTTCTCATTGATCATCTTCATTAAAGATTGCAATGCTTTCTTAATTTAAAAAGTCATTCTGTTCATAGAAAGGTATGTGTGAGTGGGCATATTCCCTTTCTTAAATGACTTATATCTCTTCTGAACCTTGCATATGCAAGACATACCTATTTTTGAAATTTTATTCAAAATAATTCTGTATATCTTATCCAACCATCTGAGTCATTTGCACTCTGTTGGTCTGCCTGCTGAACCAGATATTTATTTCTTGGCATAAAAAAAAGTGTGGGGGTTCAGGCAATCTGCAGTTTAATAGATCACTAGATTTTTGTTTGTTTCTTTAAAGTATTTTTATAGTTACTATTTTGCCTTTCTTTGGTTGGAGCTGCATGTTGTCAACAACCTTTGAAGTAAAAGGTACAGACAAAATCACCTTTTATTCAATATTGATGAAAGATGGTAATTGTAGAAAAGAAATATTGAACTGAAGGTAGGGTTTATGTACTGTTACATAATGTAATGAGCAATTATTTTGAATGTTAACAGCTTACCAAAAAAAATGCACATTGATAAGTATACATCAAAACAAATTATATAATCTGACCTGCTGTTGAAGGGAAACTATAGCAATAGAAGCCTGATGATGACTTAACATGAAGAATATTTAGCTATGTGTAAAATGAAAAAAAAAACTTGGGGCTTTTCCTGATTCTGGATGCATTCTGGTGAGAATTCATCCTTCCACTGAGCCAAGGTTCTTACAACTTGTTGGTATGTTTGGGATTAGAAACGCCTTGATTAAGTTTGTTCCCTGTAACAATATCAAATCCGTTAAGTGCGTTAATTTAATGTAAAAACCAAGTCAGACAATAAAAGTATCAAAAACAACTTGAAAAATTGTTTGTTCTCAAGGACTGGTGTAGTGAAGCAGCAAACTTCCCAGGTAATGATGGCTGACATACTGCAGCCCAAGTTTTAGGTATGCTTTTTGTCCCCTTCTCTGGCAGTGGTAGTTCTTATTGCTCACATTAATGCTGGAATTATGTAATTGTGTTCCTTCATGTTACTGCTCTGACGAAATTGTGAGAGTGGGTTGGGGAAGTCAATTAAGATAAAACAAGTGGGAATGGACTTAGTAGCTGATTTTTTTGGCCTCATAAGGAGAAATACAGCTGATTTATAAGACATTTCTGCTGACCTTAATTACTAGAGAAGGAAATGTTACTAAGCAGATAGCACCAAAATTTGTTCATAAAAGCATCTGTATTTGATTGTGGCTTTAAAGCAGTGAACTCTGGGTTTATCATCTCAGCAGTAGTTCAGGCTCCAAAACATATCTGCTCTGTGCCAGCTTTCTCTGAGTGATGAGCTTGTGTGTTGTGAGGTTGGAACACAGAGGTGTTTGGTCTAAAGTGTGTTCCAGTGCCAGGCAGTGGAAGCTTGATGTATGTGGCAGCTGCTCTCTGGTGTGTGCTTTAGGGTTGAGCATTCTTGTTTGGACAGTTCATGCGTGACCCTGTCCCCATTTTAATTTAGTTTGGATATCCCTCTTCTGCTTTGGTTTCAGCCTGTTACCAACTTTTATCTATGAGCATTTAAATTGCACCCTTTTCTTGCATCATGAATATAAATTTGTATTCCTGTCTACTCTTATTCAAGTAAATTAGTCAGTTGCTCTAGAGAATTAGAAAATGAAGAACCTGTAGTGGTTTGTATTTCCTAGGAAGGGAAATGCAAGGTAAAAATTAGGGAAAAAATCAAATGAAGTCAGATTTATTATAAGATAATAAGATCTGCTTCTTCCCACAAGTGGTTAAATGTTAATGAATTATTTGAACACTGCATTAAAATGTCTGTATGCCATGGTACCAGAAAACAAGTCTGTGGTATGGATAGTGTATGAATATGAACTGTGATACGTCAAACGCAGCCGAAAGGAAGGCTAATCAGCAGCTGTGTAGAAACAAGTCATACTCTGAGGGAACTGTGGCTTGATTCAGCCAAGTATTATCTAAGCTAAATAATTGTTGTGCATGCAGTGATTTCCATAAAATCACCAACAAAACCAGAACTCGGGCTTTCTTTGTGTGCTGCTGAATCTATGAAATTCCCATTTCAGTGGCTCTCCTATTGGAGGAAATCAGTTTAAGATTAGAAGTCAAGACTGGCTTGGGGTTTGGAATTTACAGTTCTGCAGCTGAAGAGAAGCCATCCTCAGCCAAGGCCAAGATGGCTTTGCAGTCTGAATTATGTACTGCGCCTCTTAGATACAAATTTTCATTTATTGTTATTAGAATTTTTGACACGGCTACCTAATCTCTGCAATGAATCATGAATTACAGTTTGATTCCTACATTACAGCACAAAATATTTGTTCTTTTACATTAAGCAATATGATGATTTTCCATAAATGGTCTTGCTTCTCTCTCTTTCCATGCTTTTCCTATTTTTTGTGCAATTGTTTCAAAATGAACACCACTGTTTTCCTCCAGATGTTGGAGGTTGTTTTGCAGAGGTGTTTGGTGAGTTGGGTAAAAAGTGCAGCACTGAATTACCATGAGCAGGAGCCTGTTAAGTACATTGGCATCCAGAAGCACAGAGAACCCTGTCTGCACCATAAAGTTTGCACACAAAGTAACAGGGCCTAAATCTGAAGTATGGAAAGGCAGACATCTGGAAAGGAAACTGGGGAAAAAAGGTGAGAAATGTTCATCTTTTAAAATATTTATATATAAGCATATATAATATCATGTGTTTATATTTACAAATATAAACACTGCTATGAGAGGTATCACCCTCATGGATTTTCAAGAGTGGTGACAGGGCTGGAAGCCATATAGGTGGTGGCTCACCTTTTCTGGGGTGTTTTCTGATTCACATTTTGAATGGTAGCATTTCAGAAGCACTAAATCATGCACAGTAAAAACTGGAAGCCTTTCTGGTTTACTAATGTCATCTCAGAACCCAGCTGTACTGCCAGTGACATCTTTCTGTGACTCTTGGAAGGGTCCTGAACTGTTTCTATTCTGGTAGGACCCACTTCTTCCCATTTTGTACTCCTTGTTTTGCCTTTGTCCTGTTGACTTTCTCATTCTTGAATAGTGCTGGTGGGCTCTGTTGTGTGCACGGACCGGGGCTTCAGTCAGACTTGACATCTTTGAATGCAGATACAGGGCAAGGGGACAAATACATCAAATGCAGGTATTAAAAGCTGATATCTCATGGGAATGGGCCATTTGCTCTGTCACTTGCAGCTCCAGGCGGCACTTCTGCAGATAGGCAACAACCAGGACATTCCTCCAGCTCCGGATCGTTGGGGCCGGGACCGGCGCGGGGACAAGGGGTAACGTGGTGGTGTCGCCGCTGTCCCCCCGCGCAGCGCATCCTCGCAGGGGAGGGACGGGGCACGGCAGGCCTGGCGCCAGGGGCCGGGGACCGGAGTCCTCCTGCGGGGAAGGAGCTGGAGAAACCTGTCGTTGGCTCCGGGAGAGCTTCCTCCTGCCGGAGCTCCTTCCCCTCTGCTGCTGCGGTGCCAGCGCCGCTTTCAGCCCTCTTTGGAGCCTTAGGGGCTGGGCTGCCACAGGCCAGCCTCTGTGCTACAGAGGGAAGCGCTGCAGCCCCTGCAGGCGCGAAACTCTCCGTCCCTGGGCTGAAAGGAAAACCTTTGCCTGAACGTAAAATAAAGCGCATCCAGCAGGCAGGCGCGTCCTCTGGCGCCCAGGGAAGTCCACCCGGGAACCGCAGATGAATGAACGGACCCGGGAGCCTGGTCCTCCCTTGGCAACCTCCGCTCTGAACTCTGCGCCTCGACTCGCCGGGCCGAGAGCGCTTGCAGGTCCGTGCGTTTGGCTGGCTTCGGACCGCTTCAGCCGCAAGTGCGCGTCCGGGCGGCCCGGGGGCCAGGGCGCGGCGGAGCCCCGGCGAGCCAAGGCAAGGGGTGCGAGGGACGAGCTTGCCCCTTACATCGTCTCTGACTCAGGCTTGTCTTGCCACCTGAAGCCCTTCGCAGCGTGACGAGGCGTCCCTTAACTGGGGGCTAGCGGGGGTGAGGCGGAGGGGGGCCCAAAGGCTGTGCCCACTTCATCTGCCCTCCCCCGGGGACGTCTTTAGGGCGAAATGAGCAAGTGGGCTGTCTCTCAGCTTCTCCCCAAGGGCTAGAGCCTAGTGTGCGAAAGGGGTGGGGATGTGGCTTTTTCTCGCGGAGGTTTATTATTATTGGGTGGAGGAGCGGGGAGGGGGAGTCTGCAGAGCAGACAAAATGCGGAGCCCTCACCGCAAGTGCCTGTGCGGGAGGCGGGTAGCGCGGCTCGTCAGAGACCGAGGTAGAGAAGGGTGAGGGGGCGGCCAAAGTGGAGAGGGTCAGCAGCAGCCAGAGCATGCTCTCCANACACCCCCGGCCGCCGCCGGCCCGGCGAGCAGCTCCCGAGCGCGGCGCACAGCCCGCGCTGCCGCCGCGGGGCGGAGCGGCAGGTTGCTCGGGCAAGCGGAGAAGGGACAACCCGCGCTCCGAGCCCGCCGAGCTGCTGTAGCGAGAGCGGAGCCGTGGCTCGCAGGCAGGGACGGGGCCGTGCTCCCCGGAGGCGCGGCCTGGGGGGCGGCTGGGGACAAGTGACCACCCGCGCCCAACCTGCCGCGATGGGGCCGTCCGGGAGCGCTCCAGTGTCGAAACTTGCGGGGACGCTCCGGGGACGGCCGCGTTCAGAGGCGCGGGATGCAGGTGAGCCGCAGCCAACAAGCGCTCGCAGTTGGCGTCTCGGGGAGAGCCGAGCGGCGCCCCGGCCCCGGTTTTCTCACCAAGTCAGCGCGGAAGATCAGAGGGGCTGCTGTGCCCGGTACATGCTCTGCCGCTGGAAGGAGCGGCGAGGAGTTGGCCGAACCCGACTGCGACAGGTCCGGCCAGGATTTGCAGGAGCAAAGTTTGGGCTTAACCTCTGGTAGGAGTGTCATGGCAGCTCCATCGGCGGCCGGGCTCCCGGGGAGCCGATGCACCGTAACCCTGGCGCTGGAGCTGCCTCCCGGCATCAGCTGGAGCTGCCTTTACCCTTGCGTCGGTGCACCTTGGGGTCGGGTGGAGGGACCCCCACCGCCTCCCAGGGCTGTCCGGCAGGCTGGTACGGCTGGCCGCCACTACCCAGGGGAGGAGGTTATCCCGTACAGGGTCACAGAGGGGGCAGTTGATCCTTCCAGGCAGAGCCAGCACGCCTGTGTGCTTTCAAGTGTCCGAAGGGGATAGCGCGGGTGTGGGCAGTCTTCCAGCACACACCTGGGAGGAGGGATGAGGGGGTCTGCCCTTACGGGAGAGGCTGCTTAAGAGAGGGCGAGAGGGAACTTGCAGAAGGTGGCTGCCGTGTTCGTGCCAACTTGCAGGGTCGGTCCCCCCAGCCTGCGCTTCCCTCCGGGAGCCGGGGCGCAGGTGTCTCCCCAGTGTCCCCGGCGCGGGTGGCGCGGTCAGAGGGGCAGGCGCGGCGGGGGCCGCGCTGCACAGCGGGGCCGGTGTGGAGCGGAGCGCACGGCGAGCGAGAGGGAGAGTCCGCGGGGAGGGACCGGCTGCCCTCTCCCTCTCCGCCGCCGGGAGGGACCGGCGAGGGCTGCGCAGGAGTGCTGAGCCTGATGCGTGGCACTGGCGGAGAAGGCGACGGAGCTTCTCGCGCTGTCACACCGATCGTACGCGACCGAAACGGCACAGCCGCGGGTTTCACAAGTTTATAAACACAACAGTATACTTCAGTAGTATCGTTGCTCCACTTGATTTAAAATGCAGAATCCTTGGATGCATTTCATGGCAGACGATTAATTAATTAACTTAAATTACTAGCAGTCTGGTTGAGATGGTGGAACTCCGAAGTGAAATCAAATATCTAGAGCTTTTAATGCATTCACGGGATCTCTTGGGAAGTTTTGGCTTTCAGCAGTAACAGTATGGTAGCGGATTTTTCCATATGACTGCGTACACCCTTCCTGTGTTCCTAAAAGATGGACCAGTCAGCAGCACTAAATTCTTTAGTTTGTTTTTGTAATGGGTGCTCTAGTTGGAGATCTCTGTTATAAGCTTCTTGGGCCTTGTGGCACAGAGACGAATTAATGTGTCACTGAGATAATCCAAGTAACTAAAAAGTGGTAATACAAGAAATTAGAGAACTGCTCTGCCTGTATCCCTGTAGAAGCTGGTGGCATCCCCAGAGCATCTTGGACATCCAGATTCTGTAGAAAGATGGGAGCTCCTCCAGGTGAACAAGGGAATCCTAAACAGTGTTCAAAGCTCTTTTAGAAATGAAATGTTAATGACTTTTCTCCCTCCTCCAAAGGCCATTTATGGAGTCTCCCAACAGGCGGACAGGTCTTTTTGCCTGTGGGCAAGCCTGGCCCTTCAAGCCCACATATAGTCGTCACTTAGCATGCATTTTTAAGGAAGCCACCAGCACTCATTTTCCTGAGAAGGCTCTCGTGGTGGTGAGCCAGGCAGCACAGCATGCTTTCCCATATTAGAGGAGTTTCCTTGTGCTCTTCATATCTCATGAGGCCATCAGGACAAAATATTGTTCTTCCTGAGTCTTTTGGAGCTGGAACTATAAAATACTGAAGAAAACATTCACTTCCTTTCCACAAGTCTTAGCTGGCACTTGACTGTATGTAGATAACTTGAGTGTCTGGTGAATTAAAAGTATTGTATGCCTATGGTTTGAAATGTGTAATTATTGGAGGTGTTCTATAAAATGTGCACAGGGCAATTTAATATATTTCTATTATTGTTTGGCTGTTAATTATGTATTAGATGATGTCTGCAGATACAAGTGAAAGCCAGGACTGTTAACAGTGCCAGTAATTATTTTAAAATGTGGGTTTACTTGAATGTAGGAGTTGCCCTTTTTTTTTTTCTTTTTTCTTTTCCTGCTAAGCTGATATACATGTTTAGGTCTTAGCGCTCAGCTCCCTTGAGGAACATTACTGTCCTGCCATTATATTAAGTCCATGTATTGCCAGACACATAATTTCTTGTCATTACTCACATAGCCAGACAAGGAGTGTGTGCAGAGGCTGAGGTGGATAATCACCTAGACAGAAATCTCATTTGTCAGAAAGAGAATGGTCCTTTCAAGAGAAGGTGGAACAGGCAAGAGAATAGTGGGATGGTTGTATCTGGCAAAGAAATCCAGTGGCTCCTACTCAACTACTCTAACCAACAAACCATAAACAAACCCTTCGTACACAAGCAGGAAGACAGCACTTCAATCAGTGTGGCTAAGTGGCTGATTGAGCTCTGTGAATCTTTGCCATGCTGAGGGCCAGCAGATTCAGATCATCCCAGTCCAGGAGACACAATATAAGCACTACTGGTGCTTCCTTAAGAGGTGCTGTGGCTTTGACCCCACCTGGACCAGGAGGCCCTGGGTACCAGGTCATCTGCTTTCAGGCTGAACAGGTCATGCTGTTAGGCAGTTACATACAATGGCACTGTCTCCTGGTGCAGTCAGGTTTTAAAAGATGGTGGCTATAGCTACATTTTGTGGGAAGAGTCTGAATCCTGTCAGCGTGTCAGGTATCCTCAGCAAGCACTTCCAAGGCCAGATGAATGTCTTGTTTCTGAACGCCAGCCAGGGTTTGGCAGGGGCGGATGTCAGGCCACTTGCAGCAGGGCAGTTTTAGACTTGCACATGCAGCTTAGGGCCTTCCAAATGTGTCTGCCAGACACCTCCTGATATTTAAATGCCTTCAGGATGAAGCAGCTAAGTAAGCAGCAGGGCTTGAGGGGGGCGGTCTGATTACAGTTTGAAATACTGATGCTCGTAGTCTGTCCCAGTTTCTTTCCCTATCAAAAAGAAATGGACCTCATAAGTGGCAGGCTGGGTACATACAGTTCTTCAGTGCCAGGAGAGAAGGGTGGGTGATAACCCACTGTGAAGTGATGGATTGTCATAGTAGGACAAAGAAAGCTTAAATCCTTGTAAAGGTCTTCACACTCAGAACTGTGACTGAACACAGTATCAAGATAGCTCCAGCCAATACTCTCATTGCCTCAGAATTTTTAATTCTCTTGCCCCTCCGCAGTCAGTTGTCTTGTGAGTGTATTGCAGTTTCACCTAGAACTGTCCTGACCCTCAGTCTGGGTGCCAGGACACAAGAACCCCCCCCTGTCCCCACTTGCTGGGACCTGTGACTGCGGGCGCCAGCACCTGCGTGGGGTGCGCCTTTACTCCCGAGAGGCTGCATGAGTTAAAGTGGGGGAAAAGAGGGAAGGAAGAGCGCCTGGGCTTTGTCCCTTTGCTCTCGTGGCAGCAGCCCCCGTGTCCGGCGGGCTGTCCCGGTGTCCAGCGGGCTGGGGCTCCCGCACCACGGCCGCCTTGCCTGGCTGTGCTGAGGGCGAAGCGGGGGCTGCTCCAGGGTGCCTCTCGGTCCGCAGCCCTGCTGCAGAAGAATACGATGCCGATCGCATCCTTTCCCTCAGTCCCCCGCCCTCTATAAATAACTCTGGCTGAGCTGACCTGTCAGATTCCCGCGGCAGAGCGGATCCCCTGACCCGGGCCGCCTGCAGTGGAAAGTCTGAATGCAAAACATACCGTAGTAAAAATAGAGCGGCCGGGGAGCCCCGCCGGCAGGTCCCGGCAGCTCTCGGTGCCGCACCGGGCCCGGCTCTCGCTGTCCCCTGGGCGCTCCCGTCAGCACCGGGAGCTCCCCCCTGCTCCTGAATCTGTGTACACTTTTATACCCCAACGGTGAACGCTTTTCTCGCTGTCAGATGGAAGCATAATTCATTTTTGCTGTGGAACAGATAGTTCCCTTTCCAAACAGCGTTTTTAATTTCAGCTTGTCTTTCTACCCAGCAAAGATGAAAGAAATATGGATAATGCTTTAATATCCTAAATGTAAAAATAATAATGAGATGACTGTCAAGCAGGAGCTTCTCATTTCAAAAAGAGGAGAGAATGCTGCTGCCTCTACAGTCTGAATTAGATTCCATCCTGTGCCTACCTTGTGCAGACAACTGCTCCCCTGAAGGGATAGATGCTCCTTGGCTATGGTTTCAAGCCATTATAATTTAAAACAATGCTTGTAACTAAATTGTGCATATGTTATTTCTTGTTGTTTTACCTGTGAAATTTGGACATCTGGAGGTTAAAACCAGCAACACACACTAGAAAGTACTGTCTGATGCTGCTATGCCTTGTCCTTCTGGTGCATCCATGTCACAGTTCTTGGCCCTCAGTGCCCACCACAGCACAGCCGACTCCGGGAGTGGTGGTGGGGTGGCCTGGGCCCACAGCCAAGCACAACACAGCCATTTGCTCTCTCCCTACCCTGTCCTGTGGGATGGGGGAGAAAATAGAAAGAATGAGAAAGCTTGTGGGTAAAGGCTGGGAGATCACTTCCTGATTACCGTCATGGACAAAACAGACTTGAGTGGAGTAAATTAGTTTATCACTGATTAATACGCATTGACTGATTCAGATATCATGAAACAAAAACAAAAAAAAAGAGGCAGGCATTAATAGTCTTAAGGAAAACACCTCTCGTTCCCACTTCCCAGACTTAGTTTCACTCCAGACTCCTCTCCTTCCCCCTTGTTATCACCACAGGTGGCACACAGTCCCTTCAGTGAGGAAATGAACAGCTAGGGAAGGACTGTGGTTCTCTTCTACTCCTTCGTTCTTACTCATCCTCTGCTCTGGTGTGGATCCTCCATGGGCTGCAGTCCTTTTGGGAGTATTTGCTCTGCCATGGAGCACATACTTCTCTGACCTTGGTGTTGGCACTGCTGTTTCTCACTGTTTTTCTGCTTCTCCGCCTGTGTGATGTTTATGCCCTTTCTTAAATACTTTTTCACAGAGGCACCACCAACTTGGCTGATGGGCTCAGCTGTGTCCTGTGGTGTGGATCCAGGTGGAACTGGACATATCTGGCACACAAGAGCTCCTGCTCTCTTCTCAAGGAAGCCAACCTTGCAGTTCCCCCACTGCCAGCAGCCTGCCACCTACATGGGTGTCCATGTAATTGGGGCAGAAGTGGCGGCCAGAGCAGAGTACTGACCAGAGCATAGGTGTTGCCTCTGTGGTTCTCTGCTTCCCTGTCCCTCTTCCCCTATCCCCGAAGCATGAAGGGATGAAAGGAACCCAGCCCATCCTTCAGTTCGTTTTCACCATCCCTGTCATTAGAGTGGAACCTTTGCAGCATCTGCTTGTTTGGGTGCCACACAGTTTACAGTTCTCTGGTTTTGTTAGAGTTGTTTCCAGCATAAGGCAGTTTCTTAGCATGTTGAATAGAGGCTGAAAATCAGATACTGACAGTGCTGCTTTCGAATGGTGAAGTTTATGCTGTGATGGTTCAAGCCCTGCCGCTAGGGGACAGCTCCTGTAAGTCTGTGGAAAAAAAGACTGTCAAGTAGCATCACTGCAGGTGCTCCTGTAAGCAATTGCTCTTCCAAAATTCCAAGGCTAACTTCTTGCAAAAGAAGTATTTTGTGTATTGGACATTTAATTCATCTTCACCTAGTCCTTTAAGGGAAAGGAATTGAAGGTAGAGTTTCCTTTTTTTTAGGACTGCATCAGATTTCATCTGCTCCAATTCATGTGTTGTAGTTCAGGATGGTGCTCTTGCTTTGGGACTGACTGGTGAATAATTGTCAAAGACTGCTTTCCCTTCTTCCCTTCCTAAAACCTGTAACACTCAGTTCTGCCATATAGAGAACCTGGCGTTTTAAAAACTAATGTGCTAGAATCTTTCACAACTGATTTGTTTGATGGCAGAAAGAGATTTGACTTAGCAGTGATTTAACAGTACTAGTAACTGCCCAGAGCAATTCCTGTTACTGTTCATCACCTCAAAGAACTCCTAGTTTCAAAATAGCCTAAACTGTCACTCCAATATTATAATATTAAGGAAAGAGACTCTCATTTTGCCCCTTTCCTGCCTCTGAGTGAAGCAGCGAGAAATTGCGTATGTGTTCCCTGCATTGTTCATCTCATTAGATTTCAGAAAGCAGACAGGTCATTCTCTTGGAAATAAAACCACTGGTAGGTAGCATTGAGGAGTTTTACATCCCACAGCTCTCAGTCCTGCAGCTCTGCATTCATGTAATAGTACAGCATATAGCTGTAATACACAATTATGTCTTCTCCAGACTTCCAAGGGACAGTGGGGTGAAATGGAGATGGAGAGTCTTCCGTTGCTGCTGCTTTTGCTGTCACATTTTTTTGCTGGGTGGATTATTTTGCCTTTTCTAAAGTTGTCCTGAAACCAGTGGCACCTGGAGATTATAGAAGCAGCACATGCTGCAGTTCTTAGGCTTTTCCCAGCTTCCTCCTCCATGGATTTTCACATCTCCATGAAGAAACACAGACAGCTGAGCACCCCTTGCCTTAACAACCTGTGCATTTTTGCCATGACACAGTATTGAGGGGCAGATCTTGCTGAGAGATACTTTATTGTTTGAAAGATGCTAGTTCTGTGCATCTGCAAATACTGTCTAAATTGATAACATATCTGAAAGAATATTAGGAACTGTAGAGTAAGTAGCTATCTTTCTTCTTCTCTTTTTATTTTTTTTCTCACATTGCTTTTTGATATGTAGCAACTATGTAAAAAAAGAATTAAGTAGCAAATGCCTTTTCTTAAGCTTCGTTTTGTCCCTGCTCAGCCATTTTAAGGGTGTTAGTTTAAATAATTTGTAGTGGATGTAGACAACTCAGGAAAGGAAGTCTGAAATGATGATTGAATATGTTTAAAAGTTGTTAACCAATCATTTTCCCCATAAAGTGAGAGATATGGAATAGTGCTGATGGTAGTCTGGATGGTTTGAGAATCCAAATGGTTTCCATTTGCTTTTTCCTTATCATAGATAGGATTATTCTATGACTCTTGGAGCTTTCCAAAGAAAATGTCAATGGAAGGAAACCTGACATCTGTTCGAGGGATGGCAAATTGAATATTCCTAACCATAAATACAGTAGGATTTTTCTTATTTGGCAAAATAATTCACCAGATTGTTATTGTTTCAGTGAGTTAGATAGATGTTTTTATCCCATAAATCTTTATGTGATCCATAAAACTTTAGTATTATATTAAATTCATAGTCAAATATATACACCAATGTAAGTGCCTTGTTAACCCACTTAATCTTGAGTTTTCTGTATCAGCTCATTTTTTTTGCAAGTTCAGCAATATTGAATAGGTTTAATCTCTAGTCACCTCTCCAGTTATTTCTGTCACAATGTCCTGGTAGTTTCAAAAATATCCTTCTCTTTCTTTATTTTCTTTTACTGAAGCAAAATGTTCAAAGATGACATGTTTCTGAACAAAGTGGTATTCTACTGAAAAATGAATGAGTGACCTCTAAATTTTTTAGGTAGTAGGTTATTGACCTTTCAGACACTGTGTAAATCCATTTTCATCTTTGGGAGGAGGTAAAATAAAAATCCAGCTATACTGAATAAATAAGGCTTAGCTTTGACACTAAATCATGTCCTTTCCTTTGATTAATATTGCTGTTGGCCTTATCTTTGGTCCTAGGGTTAGTATCTTTTTATTCAAAATTCAGAAAAAAGTAAAGTTAACATTATACATTCAGATCCTAAATTTTAATTTCTTCTAGGCAGATGTTTATAGTTTAAGAATAATTACGCATTTTAGTGAAAAATTAATAAGAAATGCATGAAACATAAAGAGACAAATGCTTCTAAGAAGATTCCTGCAATATTTTATCTTGCATACTAGTTTACCATCCAGTTAATGTAATTGAAAGCTTCTGATTTTAAATGGGTTAAGCAAGTGTATAATCTGCAATATGCATGGCACAGACATGATGTACTGGTCACCTCCAAGTTCAGAGGGTTAAGCCTACTGATGAGGCATTAACAGGAAAAAAATGTATGTCCAATTATGAGCTCTAACTGCCTTGTGTGAGATGGGGCTTCTGGTGGGATTTCTACACAGGCAGTGGGTGACTGATGCACTGAATGGGAGCCACAGGATAGGCAGGATTTCTTTCTGCCCTTTCTAGTTTTCCAGGCTTGAAAGATTCTTTTAAGAGGAGGTTTTCCTCTAAAAGTATCCCCCTACCACCTCAAAATGTTTTCGGTTTTTTTTCCCAAATCTTTTCATTCTCAGAAAGTAGGCCACTAAGAATTTTTATGGTTTTTTTTATGGTTTCCAGTTTTTCTTTCTGGTGCTAATGGCTCTTCTGCAGACATCTGCTCATTGAATTCCCAGCAAGGCAGGAACCTGAAGGGGGTACTGTGTTACTCCCTGCCTGCTGGGTTGTGATTCTCAGCAGTGTGTAGCCAGAGGCTTGCCATCACTGTGCAGCCTGGTTAGCTCAGTGCAATGAACATCTGGGTAGTCAGGAAAGCATTAGAACAGCCTCTCCCTCTGTTCACAAAAACAGCACGGCACTGTGGAAACTTTCATGAGTAATTTTTGCAAGCCGTAGCAACTTAAAGAAAACTAATAACCCCTAGAGCATGCATTCTGCATTAGTCGAAGAGTACTTTCCCCAAAATAATCTCCCACTGCTTGCTGAAGTGAGCTGAGTCGATGTTCGTGTTCTGGCATTGAGAAATATCAGATAATGCTAACCATAGTCTAATCCTTAAAATTAATGTCTTTCATGCACACTTCAGTTTTTAAAAATCTTTGCTATCTTCCATATGTTTACCGAACCTTGCTCATCTTATGAGGCATGGCAACATCACACATCTTTGCCACCAGCTGTGAGTAATAAAGAAGAGAGAGCTTAGAATTGTAGTTAGTTTGCCATCGGCTGTACTATTTGGTAATCTGAACATTCTATAAAATTCAACAAAGTTCCATTGTAAATGTGGGAAGTATCCCCATAGTAGTTGCAAGCTTACATCAGTCAAATTCTAAATAATTGTAAATATGTACAATATATAAGTAAATATGTAAACAATTAACATTTATGCCAAAGTGGAATCATTATTCAACAGCACCTCTTTATAAAAATGAAGGGATTGCAACATATTAGTATTTAAGAGTGATACTACTGTTCTCTAGTAATGATAAATATCCTTTTTTTCCCTGTCTTCTAATTTGAATTTGGAAGACTGATAGGTACTGACTGTATATATTGGCTAATGGTGTGTCTAATTCTTACTTATAATGGGATGGAGAACAGTTATTGGTATCACACATGGAATTCAAGAAAATCCTTTCTTTTTCCACTTCCATCTTTTGTGTGAGGTGTTAAGCATAAATTACCTGTAATGGAGAATCAAGATCAATAGTTTGCTTGTCAATAACTTTCTGATTTCTAAATAAAATATTTTCAGGGAGAGCAATTATTAAATTATTAATTTATATTTATTTTTATATGAAATAGATGTTTTTCAAGGTGCCTTTATAATCCACTACATTGCCAGGATAGAAAAGTAGATTCTTTCCCTGAAGAACTAGATGAAATGAGAATAAACTCAGAACTCCAAATTGCCTGGCTGCAGTGCCTGTGTCTGAGTGGCCAACTTGTTTCCACCTCCCTCAAAGCCTTAGAAAGGGAAGAATGAATTAATGAAGAGAAGTTGCACCAGAAGCAGGCTCTCTTAATTGTGCATGCACTGTAAAGATAATAACTTGGGTGCTGGCAACACCAGCAGCAGCACAGCGTTCATCTGTCATCCCAGATAAAAGCAGATTTGGAAGTGTGTATTGGTGGCCCTGGGAGCTGCTCGTACCTCAGAAATGCGGAGTGAGGGTGGGTTGTGCAGGAGGTATCTGCAGCCACCCTGGACAGCACAGCAGGCACAGCCACAGGAGCTCTGGCTTGGCAGGTGGCAGCGAAGGGTCTCCCACACACAGGTCAGTGCCACACCATAGGTGTGTCTTTGGATTTGGTCTCAGCAAACTCTCCTCTGGCTCGCTCAAACCGAAGCTGGAGCTGCACAGGAACAGCGTTGTCACTTAATGTGGTGAGACACACCCGAATGTCACCATGTCCCTTCTGAGCTTCTCCTGCATATCTCTTCAGTTTATCAGTTCCAAAATTGTTTCAGTGTCTCACAAAATTGCTGAAATTATCAGGAGTCAAGAACCCCAAATTTGTGCAACAGAAATGACGGAAAGAATATCACATAAACATTTGTTTATCTGAATTGGTGACTGACTTCTGGTGATGTCCAACTTGGATTTTTGCAACGCTGTTTCTCAAACTGGATAACAATAGCTTGAAAAGTCTCCTGAACAGAAGTGGACAGTGGATCTCTATGGTAGTCTGATAGGCAAAAAATCACCCTTATTTTATACCTTACATCTTCTTCAACACAGATGAAACAACACTGACACAGTTACACTTCACTTATTTTAAGTGCAAATGTACATCAGGAAGATTAAATGTGTTTTGGCTTTATGCTTCAACCAAAAGAATCTGGCTGTACTTAGCATCTAGCACCAACCAAATATTTATTTTGGAAAGATATGCTCAGCCTTATATGACATATCCCTTACTGGGATACTGTGTATTTCAGATTGATTGATTTCATGGAAGGGAAAGGAGGTCTGATCATCAAAATGAACTTCTAATGAATTATGTCAGCAATTTGTAATTTTTCTGAGGATATGAAATTCCCTGGGAGAAGTTACAACATTACAGTGAACTTGGACTATCAGGAAAATAGTGCATTTCACTGGCAAATAACAATTCATATGGTAATAACATGCTTTTCATGTTCGCTGATTCACTGTATGAAAAGGGTTGTTTGTTTGGGTTTTTTCCTGCCTTGCTGTATGGAAAGGCATTTGGGGTTTTTTTGTTGCTTTGCTGCATGAGAACTTTTTTTCCTCTAAGTAGCACTGTTTCCATTTAGAATAACTATGACACTTCTGCTCTTCTATTTGTGTACACTAGAATTTGAGTACTGCTTGTATTTGCAGACAAAAGCTAGTTAGTGTCCAGTTTCTTATGCCACCTTAACATTCATTCTTCAGGGTCCATTTCAGTTTGGCTCTCTAATTCCTCTAACACTGAAAATTAAATATTTTGCAACTATTTGCCTGTTCATGTTTTTAGCATGTGACTTTGTACCTTTGGAGGATTTATCTTACACTTTCTACTTGTTACAATGACTATTAAAGTATGGTGTTATATTTTTTTGACAATAAAGTAGTCAAATGGAGGTGCATCGCTGACTCCTAATATTCATGTAAACAGGACAGAACTGATAAAAAATGTAGACCATTTTCAGGTTCTGTTACTCATTACCAGGCATTGGAATATTATGAGTTGATTAGAAAAGGCTGTAAGAATGAGCATGCTTAAATTTATATTTATATGGTGTTTTGTGCTTAAACATTGACAGTTCACATGTTCAGTTTTTTCTCTGTGGCCATAAAAAGTGGGAACTATCTTCCTTTAATGGCAAAGGGAAAGTTGCAATGGCTGGTATGGCCATGTCAGTCCAGTATCAAGACATTTAAGACCAGCATCATAGGAGCAGATGGAATCACAGGAGCTGACAATTGAGCACTGCTTCAACATTAGAAGAGGAACAATATCAAGGATATGGAAAGAACTACAGATAGTTTTTATAATCTTACATATTTATTGCTTGGCTGGATAGCAGATTCCTCAGTGGCGTTATGAGGACTTCTACAAGGTCACCTGTTTACTGCCCCCTAATGACATTCTTTCTGCATTTCATGGTAGTACTTCTTTCCACTCCTTTCCAGTAAAAACACTGCATAATGCTTTGGTGTATGGCTTGCTCAAGATATATTAATGCTTCTGATCTAAGAGGTGTCTTCTACATTTCTGTGTAGAGACCCATCATGCACAGAAGATACTGGCAGTAGGCAATTAGCCCTAATGATGCTTCTTTATTGGGAGAACATCTGTTAGTTCTGTGGTGACAACAGCAGGAGATATTTTTGTCGAGTGCTTATACCATGATTCAGGCTGTTTTATAGACCAGTAACTTAGATACTTTTAGTATCTAAAAGGAAAATTACATGCTACCATAAGCTTTTCACCCATAAATCTTAATGTAATCTGTCATTTCTCTGCTTTAATATGACAGGCATGTTATTGAAATGACAGCCATGAGATCAGATCTTTCCACGTCTTGCAGAAAATAAGCTGTGAATTTTGGTCCAATTAATTTTTAGTCTTCTTGTAGTCAGATGGGACTACATACTTTTTTCCATCTTACTTTTTTTTCTGCCTCTGTGGTTCTAGAAAATAAACTGAGCAGTCTGATCCAGCAGTCCTAGATAAACCTAGAATTTTTAAAAAACCTGTACTGAAATTAGCTCAGAATATCTTTTTCATCTATTTCCTTTATTGCAGTCATTACTGAGAGAATGCCACTCAGATAAGCAGTGGTTAATGTAATTTCATTAGGGACAGAAATTTTTAGCTGTCAGAAGAAATTATCTGATGCTTTTAGGCATCCTCTCTTCTGACTATATTCTTGTTAAATACAAAACCTGTTCGTATTAAAAGCAAATGACTTCTTGCCTTAAGAAACAAACACCCATATTTCCTAACTATAGTGCACATAGTATTGAATTCAGAAAAATATTTCTTAAATTGAGTTTTCTAACAACAGTGGTAGGAAGAGAGCTTGCACCAGTATCCTTCAAGTACAGAGAATATGCTTTGGTCCAGTGCTATAGATTTTTGGCTAAATCTATTTTATGCTGAAATCTTTAGCATTTAGGGTTGATTTCTTTCAGTGGGTTCTCAAGGATTCTGCTTTTAAATCTTCTTGTCCTTCCCTTGGAAAGGGAGATAAATACCTATCTACCAGGTACCTCAGTCTTACAGACTTAGAAAATGAGTCAGAGAAACAATTAACTACACAGAGAGTTGAGGGAGACTGGTGTCTCATCTTGGTCACTAACCTAAGAGCTTGAAGTGAGCCAAGGAATAAGAATTTTGTGCCCCCGTTTCCTTCCACAGGCCCGTTTTTATCTGAAGATTCCATTATTTATGTCTTTAGTCTATTATTCGTGCCTCTATTCCATTATTTATTAGAACTGAGAGAACAGAGCGGATCTGACATTTCTGCAGATACCATTGTCATACTAGAGCACTTAAGCTGGTGCATGCATTCTTTGTGTATTGCAATATTTGGTGACAAGAGGAAAAGAAACACTATCAGGGAATATATAAACAGTAGGTGTAATGCATTTATGTTTATCTATAGGACACTTTATTAAATTCTCATTGTTGATATAGGAACCAGTAATACTATCTCTAGTTTTAGTTCATATTCATCACAGAAATTGACAGAAAAAAACTCGTGTAGATGTTAAAGTGATGGAAAATGGTAAAATTGGGAAACTGGAAAAATTAAGCTTATGCTTGCATAGTCATTGATGATGATTTAAACAGGTTTAGTGTTTTTCATGAGGTCTTTTCCTGTAGAAGTGAAAAATACAACATGGTGTTTAATTGCCTATAAGTATCTACTTTGCAGTTCTACAGAACAAGCAATTCATGATGCTTAGAGAAGCATGTCTTTAACAATACAACATTATTTTCTGGAGCAGTCACTGGAAGCAAATTTGGATACAACAGCCCATTTTGAAATCTGTGGCAGTCAGTTGTCAATACAAAGACTGAGATTTCTTGCTTTCAGGAGTGGACAAGAAAGAAAATGTTTGATGTTCTCATTTAGTATTGAATATTTATGTAAAGTAAGTAGTATTCACAATGCCAGTAGACTTCAGAAAACATTTGTCACAGAAACAGAGGATCACCAGAAGCTCACCACTTTAATTGGCACACATTTAATGTTTCTGCTAGGTTAACTCTAAGGCATATGTACAACAGCAGTGGTAATTGCTCTCAGTTAAACACTCCTGCTTGAGATTATTAAGAACTCATGTACCTCCAGAATATTCGATATCCTCATAAAAAGAGTAAAAAAGTGATGATGAATACTATTTCTGAATGTTTTTTCAATTATTTGAGAAGAAAATTTTGTTTTTTCTAGGTAAGTTTTTATTCCTAAGACAAACTCTTTGTGGAGTCATGGGTCAGAATTTACTTCGTATTACACTGGGTAGAGTTGGACACGTCTGCTTGGGACTTGCAAGAAGTGCATCTCTTGGTTGGGAGTAATTTCTTTAGGAGAATGAGCTGGATCTAAAGTTGTTTGTCTTGAAGAAACTGAAAGTCAGCTCCTGAGTGCCCTGATCTCTGGGCTGTGTAGTGATGGTCCTGCTCCCTGTTGTCTGGCCCAGAAGAACCGGGTTCTTTTTTACAGAATATCATTATTTCAAGGGATGGCATGCTCTGATTCAAGAGGAGTCTGTGCTTATGTGGTTGTGACAGCCTACTGAGTTGTAGATCTAATTTTTAACTGCTTCAGGCAAAAGAGGATATTGAACTCGATTGCCCCGTTCCCTGTGGGAGCGCTTCATCTCCTGCACCGTTGTCTGTGCTTTCAGAAGTAGTTATGGCAGTGTTTTGGGAGATCTGTGTTCATAGCAGAGTTGTGTCATTCCTCCGTTACCTGTGCTCAGAACTCACAAGGGGGCCGAATACAGGCTGTGCAAACCTAGGTTGTGGACCTCAGGGAAGCCTGCAATGAATACAGCAGTAAAAGCTGCTGTATTCCAGCATTACCAGAAGCAAAAGGTCAGGCAGACACTGAAGACTTTAATATAAAAATGTAGACAAGTGTGGACTGCTGGAAGTCAAACAGGTATTGTCTAAACATCACATGGATTGAGGTTCCTAATCTTCACCTAAATTCTTAACTTTATCTGTGCCTGAATGTTTTAGATGTCACTCATGAATAAAGGCAGTAATTAAGCTGAGATATCCTAAAATTTTGGTTTGAAACATTTACAACTTCTGAATAAGCTGTTGATTAACAAAAACTTCTGAAAATTAATTAACTCTCTCCAATATTATTTATATTTCTCTTGTGGAAAATGAAGATAAGATTACAGACCTTGTCATCTCACTCAGGCTGTTTCAACAGATAAAGCTACCACTCTTTATTCTCATCCTGAGCTGGCTGTTTCAGATTTTCAGATAAATCCAACATCTTTAAGTTTACCATTCTGCTTGCTAGATAAACCTGGTAGTAGGACTGTGTTGAGACTGAATCACTGGAATAGGAGTAAGATTATCAAGTGAGATACTGCTAGCAGCTCTTGCTATACCAGTACCATATGCATTTTCAGTGTTAATGTCTTTACTTTGAACAGTGGAAGTAGGAAAAGAAGTCAAATGGGACACTGCACAGGATGAGCCTCAAAGTGGTCAGATGACATGATCCTTAGCAGTGTCAGAAAAGATACATACAACTTCACAAATGCAGTTGTCTTAGTTTCTGCTGTCTGTAGAGGGTCTTCAGTGTCCAGTAACCAGGGGTATCAAGAATAGTTGATAATTCTGTTATCAGCAAGGAAAATTTCCATCCAAACAGTCTTTGTGCCATGCTGGAACAAGAGACATTGCAGAACGATGGAAAATTATTCTGCAAATCCTATTTATGCCTACAGGCTTCTCATTCAAGGCAGTAAATGGGCAGTGAGGTTGTGGGGGTGGTATAAATCCAGTCTCTTTGCAGCAATTCCTTAAGAAATAGTTCAAATTCTGTTTGTGCCAGTCAGTCTGACAACCCACTCTTTACAGAAAGGCAGGTTCAGCAGAGCCAGCCAGAGGGAATACCCACAGAGACTGGCATTTACAAGACTCATATTATTTATGTTGTGGACTTCAGTCTCTCGAGGTTCTTTGGGGAGAGACTGTCAGGGTAATGGATGCATTTACTCCTGTGTCCTGACACGACCAACTTTGATGTGATTGATCTTCCTGACAAAGAGGATAAACTATTAGTCATTCTTTGGGAAGACTGTCTGGAATTAATACACCTATCATCCAATTTCACCTTTTCATAGGGAAAAATTTATTTATTAGTCAATTTCAAATAAAGGGGCATTGACTTCATAACAGTTTCAATCTTGCTATTAAATATTAATTTGGAATTTTGTTTTTGTTCCTGTTTAAAAAATATGACATTTCTCCAGTATATGAGATCATAGTCTTGATGGAGTTAGGTTTTAAAAACATAAAATACACGTTTAGGCATTTGCAAGGGTTTGGATTTTTGTAGTTTGTGGAGCTCAATTGAATTCAGAAAACAGTTTTTCTCTATTCTTTTGTATTCCACTCATAGAATAGAAAATGTAATTTGCAAACTCTACAGAATACTGTGTTAAGTTACAATTTTATAAAGTACTTAAAAAATTAGACAGCATTTTTGTGCATAATAAGTCTTCTACTGTCACTTAAAACAAAGATTATAATAGTGCCTTGATTCCTTAATAAAAGAAACAAAACATTAAAGCTCTTGAATAATTAGTAATGCATTATTTTTAATTATAAGATAATTTGTATTTAGCCTTATTCCTTAAGTTTATTATGTATTTTACACTTTTTTCAAATGAAATGCTTATCCAACTTGAGTTAATCAGAAATGTTTAGAAATTTCAATGAAGCTATAAGTCTGTGAATATTGGGTAAAGTTAACTAAATTATATGAATTGTGCTAGGCTGTCCACCAGAAACAAGATTTACACACAACTTGTCATTAAGAATCTATAAGCCATTTACAGCATATATTTAAATCATGTAGCTGTGTAACAGGGAGGGAGGACTGCTTTTGAAAACGTCGGAGTTACTGATGGACACCAGAATGATAAAATGGCTTTTTTGTTTTTCAGGTCTTAGGAACAGATGAGGATAACATGGGGGATGGTTGCTCTCAGAAACTGGCTTCTGCCAAGTTCCTTCGACTTTTGCTCTTGATACTGATTCCATGCATCTGTGCCCTTATCCTTTTGCTGGTGATCCTGCTTACCTTTGTAGGTGAGTGCTTTTAATTAAGGAGATACTTTTTAAATTAAGGACACTAAAACTATGACCACATTCTCAAGTGCTAATATAATTGTGGACATTAGACATACATCTTAGCACACCTACTTAAAAACTAATCTACCTAGTGACTGTTTGTTGCAGGGAAATAAATATGCTATTTAGATTTGTATATTTAAAACATATTTAAAGTATCAATGAGGAAACCTTTTCTGATTTTCTCAGGGTAGACTTTTGATGAACACACTACCTTGAACATGTAGAATGTAGATAGTATTCAGCAGTCATTTTACAAGCACAAAAGATACTTTTGTTATAACTTTAGATCACTGTCAGTGGAATGGAATATTTATCCGTTTGTGTCACAAGTTCATATGCAAACCTGAGTCTTATTTTCAGGTGAAATTTAATTTATAAATAGCCACAATTCTTTCTGAACAGCATACAAAATATTACTCTTTAACTAAGGAAAATGATGTTCATTTCTTCTACATACGAAATACGTATCAATGCAGAACTCTAAATATGTTTTGTGGAAACTTGTTCAACATATCTTAGATTTCATAATAGCTTAGTCTGTTAAGTAATTTTCTGTGTATGTTTTCCATAATTAATAAGTGTTAATTTATTACCATCAATTTTTTAAAGTCTTCCCTTTGTTACATTTAGAAAAGCTGACATATCTTATCATTAAATTGCTTCAACTATAACATGAAAAAGACAGCAATACTAGGTTAAAGCATTATTTTTTCAGGAAAAAAATGTAAAAAAAGAAATTTCTTTCAGTGCTGAGTGGTTTGGGGATTTTTCCCTTTTTCTTTTTGTTAGTGAGAGTATGATCTAGTTGAGCTTTTTTAAGTACTTCAGAAGCACATCTGAAACAAGTGGGATAATGTATCCAGTATCCAGATATAAATCTATTTTCCTATTTTAAATGCTCCAATTTCAATACACATCAAATAGTCAAACAGCTAGCATAGGAAGAAACTAAACATGTCTCAAAAGCACTGTCAAAATCATGGCAATTAAAATCTGTTTTCTCAATTCAGTCTGTAAAGGATATGCAACAAGACATTGTGGGCCTGTTCTTTCAATTTAGTTTAAGTTAAGGAAGTACAAAAACCCCCAAAGCTAGTGAATGTTATGATTGACAAGTTGTATCTCTGAACTAAGAACAGTCTGAAATGGATAAGATCAGGTAAGTCTTGCAATCAGGAAATATGAAGCCGTTAAATTTGCTTTCCTTATGTCTAGCATTCCATTTGTATCTTTCATATCCTCTGTCCTAGACTTTCATTCTTTGGTGAGAAAAAGATAAAAAAGCAGGTGTATTAACATCAGCTCTACTCAGTCTCCTCCTGAGGCATGTATTGACCTGTCATTAAAATGTATGAAATCCTCAGGGAACTGGGGCCTGTTCTGATCTTACTTACATAGCAAAAATCCTGACTATCTCCTCTTAAGTCAGTGCAATTAGTGTAGGGTAAAGAATAAGGCTTGGTGTTACAGCCCAAGTCTAAAACTGGCAAAGGTCCCTTCAGAAGCAGCTTTTGAATTAACATATTATAATTTACTATTCTTCTCAGCAGCTTTCATTGTCTATGCATTGAGAGCCTAGATGCAAATATATTTGATGACCAGAATTAGATGAACTAATGCTATGGACATCTTTAAAGGGTGTGTAATATAATATAGTCTGATTTAGTAACTGAGAATACACTGTATCCAGAATAGCACTTCATATTCATTTCAGGTTGATAATAACTGAATTCTAATATTGGTATGAAGTCTTACAGTATAAGAAATAAGTTGATAGTACTGACCAGCTAATAGAAATTATTTAATATATAGGGAATTATTTTTTTACTTTTTTTTCACGAAACAGAGGAGTTAAATTCTGTGGCTGTGATTCTAGTATCTTTCACTGGTGCATAAAACATAAATAGAAAGCTCCAGTATATAGTTTACAACCTTATGAACTTTTTTGATTTGACTTTGATAATCAGCTCATCAAGAAATTAGACCTTTTATAGTTTGCTAGAAAGTATTTTGTTTCCTGTGGTAAATTTTTAGGTAATTATTCTTCTCCTTCTGTAATATTGTTTAATTAAGGCATATACACATGAAAAAATGTGCATGCACCTGAGAACTTTTCTATGCATTTTCCCTACCTCTCTTTTGCTGCCTGCACATCATTGCAAGCTCTGATGTGGAAGAAATAGAGAAGTTGGTGTGGGTAGAAGGAGACAAGAAGAGCAATACAGTTATATTGTAGTAATGAAGAATATCCTACTTGAGATGTCGTGGGGCCCTGCTTTCAGAATACAATGTTAATCAGTCTTCCAAAAATTATTTCCTATCTGAGTATTCAAGACCCAAAGCCTTGAAAAAGTAATTTTGTTAGAACTCTGTGCAAAGAAAAGACAAACTGTCAGTAGAGATGTACATTATTTTGAGTAAAGATATGAGAGACTTTTATGGTCCATAGAAGAGAATATCAATCTGAGATGTTTTGCTTTGATTTCCCTAAGTACTTACATTCTGGCTCTGCATACTTTGCTGTCTCTCACTAGGAGTATGGTATGCTTGTCAACTTGTAGAAGAAAACTTTGTAAGGAATAAATGTTCTTTTCCTCGCAGAGAGAAAGTGTTCTAAACCACTTTAAAAACTCCTTCACATACTAATAAGCATTATACAGAATTAATTTTTTTTTGATTGTACAATAATTACTTCCCATTTCAGTTATTTATCTGGGAAAGGAAAATCTTTTATAGTTACAGTTCCACAAAGGGGAAAGACTGAAAGACAGAAGACAGAAAGAAAGAAAGAAAGGAAGGAAGAAGGAAAGAAAGAAAGAAAAAGAAAGAAAGAAAGTCTATTACTGCATCTTAACTGATGTGCAATTGTTTGGTGTACTATGGGACCTTCATAGCATCAGTAATGTGCCCATTTCTCCAGAGTGCAGTCATAGGTACAGACCCTGCAGGAGAAATCTCAGTTCTTGTGTGCTGGCCAGTTGCAGTAGTGAAGCAGTGCTTTATTTCCTTTGCAAGTGCCTCATCCATTACCCATACTTTGGTAGGCTGCTTTGCTCTTTTTCATTAGCTTTTAAACAGACTTGGTCTTTTTGAGCTTTCCTGCCCTGAACTGCTAGAAATCTTCCTCAGTTTACACTGCCAGAATCACAATTTACTAGCCTGAACAGTGTGACTATTTCTTAGACCTCTTAACTGTCCATTTTAAAGTAAACAGTCAATTTTAAAAAACCTGTCTATATCTGAGCAAACATTAATTCCCCAAAGTAAACAGCAGCTGGAAAATGATCAGTAAAACTGCTGCAAAGCTTTTCTTTGAACTGAATGTGTCTGGTCCCAGTAGGTCTGTTTTGTTCCAAGCACAATGAGGGCCAGCATACTGTATGTTTCTGTCATCTCTACATGCCCAGCTGTAGCTGGAGATACAAATCCAAAATGGTGACATCTATTTCTCAACTAATTAAGTATCAACTAATTAACTATCTGGCTTGTGATTTACCATCTACAACTCTGTATGAACTCAAGTCTGAAGAATAGTTGGATACAGTGTGCCTGTGTACATGAATAAAATGCACATTCTGTATGTGTTGCATGTCTATTAGCAAACATTGACAGAGAGTAATTAACTTCTCTTCACTGAAGAGATTAAAAAAGAACAGATTGTTTTAAAGCATCACTCTGTTTTCTTAGGTATCTTGGAATTTAAACATAGATGCTATAAAAACATATCCTGTAAGCTTAATTTAAGATTTAAGATATAAAATAGTGTTTTTAGGGGAAGGGTGGGGGGAAGGATGAAAATCAAAGTAGGTGGGAGAGCCCAACCCAGACAGTGGACTCTGCAGCCTAGAATAAAATGCCTAAGTTCGCTGTGGTGCATTGGTAAAAGGAGAGTATAGGAGGAAAATGTGGGGGAAGAACGAGGTGACTCATGAAGGTGACCCAAAACTCTTACAAACTAAGTGGAAACAGAGCTGTCATCTAGAGCTAGCAAGTGGGGAATGCCAGAGGCCTACGCCTGCCTCCCTCAAGGGTATATGTAGCTGAGCCAGACTGATGTTATTTTGGAGGGAAAAAATGTTAAAAAAAGAATTTTAATACTACTCATTGTCAGCTGAGATGATACAATTAGGAAGTCCTTTTGTGTAGAGGAGGTTCATTGTGTGGTCCCCCTGTTAAGAGGAGGAGTTGTTATCACTAGGAAACTGTAAAAATAGAACAAAAATTGCTATTGTTGGAAAGATGGGTTGAAGAAGCAAACAAGCATTTGGGGATCTCAGTGAAAGAAGTCAGTGACCTTATGGCAGTGACAGACATAACTATTACTTGTTGTTCCAGAAAAAGAATGAAATAAGTCTGAAGTGAGAAGAGGATAGAATCCAGTGGGTAGCTTCAATATTTTGCTTCATAGTATTTATTTGACCACTATATTAAACCAAAGGGGGTTTTCAAACATCTTTCAAGAGTTTACTTCTCTTGTAATGTATTGCCTCTTATTCTGCTGAGTGATATATAAATAGCTAATCATTTTAACTTTAATTTTAAATCAGTATTAGTAGCTCTTTGGGACCAATGTTTTACAGACTTTTTCTATTTTTATGCTGAGTGGAGGAGAAGAGACGAGTCTAGGGAGGAGGAGAGAGAATGTGAAAAAATACCTTAAGCTATTCTTGAATTATGGAAAAATACTATGCACTTTCCCAAAGAAGTTAAAAAAACTTATTTTAACTTTTTGAAAACTGCAAAAAACCACTAGTTAAGTTTGAAACTAGAAACAATGTAGGCTTCTGAATTCTAGACATTCAGTGCTTTATTTGAACACAAATATCTGGTATCCAAATGAAACTACATTTAAGTGAGCACAATTTCTGAGCACAACCACTCACTCTTCCTTAGACTTTACCAAATCCTATTAATACTAGTCCCTATTTGTGAAAATGCAGCAGATTCATTCTTCCCATTTGGTTTGACCAGAGGACTCAAACAAAAAAAAATGCTGCCTAAATATTTTGCAGGTGGGAGATTTTTAGTTGCTTCTGTAAAATACACACAGTAAATTCCTCCAAACACCAATGATATATGAACATCTGCTGGTGGAAAACCAGAAACCTTAACATTTATATATATATATATATAAAGTTCCCCTGGGTTTGTCCAGTAGAAGTTAGACATAAAGATTTACTCACAGTTGGTGACACTGAAGCCAAAAAAATCCAGGCTGGATAAACGAGGATATGGTAAATCTCAAATGGTAGCTGTTTCATTGAAATTCATTATTTTTCAGAAATTTCACAAGTTTTTCTTCCTGTTTCCATTTGCTATACTTGAAGGTTACTCAGGTAAAAAGAAAATGCTCACATTGCCCCTCTCAGCTGCTCTACTTCTCTTTTATCCCTACCTATAAAACTTTCCAACCCAAAGTCACTTCAATTGGATTCTTCTGGCATTTTTAGTTACTTGTAGCTGTGATTAATAAACATTTCCGCCTGCCGAGTCCTTGAATTTCAGAGCAGTTAACTGATTTATTCTAGCAGCAGAGTGCATGACGAAGTGAGAGGAGGAATCCAGTAAGGGGAATGGGCTCAGGATACCCTCTTGGGCTCTGTGTGGTGCCTGGAGCTGGCAGAGGGGTGAGTTTGTCTAGGGAAAGAGCCTGGGGTGGTGGGGGTGTACAAGGCCTGACTGAGAGGTGATGGTGCAGCCAGCCATTTTGGTAAATGCAGTAACCAAACTGAAAATGAAGTCTAGGAGAGATGGTGGTGGGTGTTCTGTGGACTTGGGAGTCATAGAATCATAGAAAGATCATCTAATTCCAACGCCCCTGCTGTGTGGGGTTCATCTGTACCAAGCAGCTACTGAAGGATCAAATAAACATGAAGAGAGGTTATTAAAATTATCAGTTGTTGCCAAGGTACTTAGAACCATTTGGGAGACTTCATGTTTTGAGGATTCCTTTTAATTTTTTTTTTTTATAATCAAGTCTACATGAACTGTGTTTATTATGATTGTTAAGCTCTTTTACATGACCAGTGGCAAAAATTGCTTTTGCTATTTACCAAAAATTTCCTATATTGTAAAACAGAGTGCTTCTCTTCTAGCATTAAATATGACTCTAATATATTTGGTTAAAAATTTTGGGATGGTATTTGTAGTTTTTATTATAGATAACTAAGTTATATGTTCTATATATGTTTAAGGTGTCTTCTTTATTATTTGGATTAACGGGTTAAAGATCAATTCTCTTAATATGTAGTTTAAATTCCTGATGCTTGTGGGATACATCAACTTAGTGTTATGCAGCTGTTTTGATTTGTGAATTACTCGCAACTATTCAACACATACAACTAAGCAAAGTCTGTTTTTGTCTATAATATAATAAATGATCAAAAAATAAAGCCAGAAAGTGACTAAAATTTTAGATAACAAGTGTATATTTAAAATCCAGTATCAGAGAAGAATGACAAAGAACTCATGGGCCTATATTTAGCAGTGGTAGTTAAATTACATAATCCTATATAGAGAAAACAGTGCCTCTTTCAAATGTACAAATTTGTGAATATGAAATATATTAAAAATGTGTTGGTTCCCTTAGAGCTTCAGAATTAGATTTCTGAAGACTGTGGTACTATGAAAACAAGAGATGATGCAATTTAAAAGGAGAAAAAATAGCATTGTCCATCTTGTCAACACAATGATAGAATGAATGCATGTTGGAGCTCCTTGAAATTGCACTCTGTAGTTTTAAACATGTAAGTATTCAGTGACATACTATAAATACAATTAAAAGATTTGAAGCTCATGGAAGTGTTTGTTATTTTGTTGCTACATAAAATTCTTAAATTTAGTTGTCTTTAATTCTAATTTTGAAATAAAAATACTTTTAAAATCTGCATCGTTATATTTATTATTAACTTTCCAAAACAAATTGCTAACACTTCTTCTTCCAGCTGATGGTAATTTTGGTGGTTTTTTTTTTTCCTTTCTTGCAGGAGTATTAGAAAAAACATGCTTTTATTCAAATGGAAGTGAGGGCCTCACAGTTAATGGTGACTTTGAAACATCTGATGATCTTTTGCCAAACATGGTTGAAAATAGTTCCAAGACTGATCCCCCAGTGGATCTCAGCACACAGCCCTCTTCCTGGACCACCACACCTTTATCCCACATTGACCAAATGAACAGGAACTCAAATGCACTTAGAGAGTCTTTGCAGGAACACCCCTTTGCTCCCCCAACTCAAGCCACAGCGCTCCACCATCAGCCTGCCTATGATGCTGCTTTGGCAGAGGGCTCTGAAGACAACACCCAGTTGTTTGCCACTGCTGAGGAGGTGACTTTGTGGTCTACAGACGCTTCTTCTGGCAACACAGAGAGGATGACCACTCTGCCAGTATTAAGTCCTACCCGTCCGCCTGTGTCACAAAAAATGGATCAGAAAAAAAGTAAGTTTATATTTAATTTGGCTCCATAATTCTGACTCAAAAACTACAGAGCATTCTGTTGGCATGCTCCCCGATGTGTTTCCGTGAGGTCTAAGGAATGTGTCCCTCTGGATAATTTATTTTGTTGTGTACATTCCATGTTGCAATCAACTGGTTTCTTACCAGAACATTTGTTCAACCTGTTAAGGAAGATGCAGTAAATTCTCTCAGTATGAAAACTTAAAATATATTCTTCAATTGGTGATTATCAGGCTTAGCAAGGCTGGAAATGAGTTACTGCAGTTAGTAAGTCTGTCGATTGTATATTCTGTGTTTCTTTAAAACTGTACATGTGGCAAGTACATTCCTGATCTTGGGATGTAATTGCAGTTACAACTTTTTCTGTCTTAATGGATAAATTCTTCTCTAATTTGAAGCAGTTTTTCTATGTAGCAACAAAGTTCCAGTGGCATTTTTGAGAGAGAGTAACAACAATTAACTGGGATCAGGACTTCTAAAAAAATTTGTTTGACTATGAAGGTAGGTGCATTTTATTAATGCCATAGTAAATGTTACTGATTCATCATGTCAATGGTAATGAAGGATTCCCTGATACTGCTTTGCTAACAACTGAAACACCAGGGTACCGTATTAAAGTGAAGCAGTTTCTCTGGAACTGTTTATCATTCCTTTTTTCGTAATCCCACTGAAGCACAAAGCAAAACTTATTGATAAGGTCATAGAGAAAACTTAATGTAAATCACTGATTTATCAGTGTTTTCTTCTCTCCCCTAGACTGTAGTGACTTCATAGGCCATTTGATTGCTGCAGGCTTTTTGCAGGTTCTGTTTACCAAATTATTTTTCTTATGTAATTTCCCTCTTTTCTCCTCCTGCACCCCAAACTCAGAATAAATGTACACTTGAATCCTATTAGTGGTTCATTTATTTACTTCTTTTGGCAACTTGGCTAATTATCACTGTGCCAAGGAACAGCAAGAAAGCATCGTGTGCTATACTACAAATATTTTCATCATCATATTTGAGATACCTGAAATTCCAGGAAATACAGATGAAACAGTGTAAAGCCCTTTTGCCTTTTCTTATCATGTTGGAATGAACTCTTTCGAGATGTATATAACATGCATATGTAATATGCAGATGTGTGTGTATGGGATGTGATATTTTTCCCTACTACAGTGTTAATGCAGGAGCAGCACTACAGTGACTCAGGACAGCCTTAGGTCTGGATTTCTAATCTTTCAACTGTTTGGGGTTTGATATTATACAGAGAGGCACTTTTAGGACTTTCCAAACATGTGTTCTGTTCTGGTAAGTGCAGTTCATTCCAACAGCAGTGTGACTGTGTGTATATTCGGTAGGCGTGACTACTTGGAATTCTATTGTGGTGTAGTATTTTCTGTGTAAAGAGAAAAGGATAAAAGGTTTTCAAATACAAATTTGAAATACCACTGCTTTCTTTGAAAAAAACCCCACAAAACAAAAAAAAAAATCCCATCCCAAACTGAGATACTTTGCCCATCAAAAATATCATGAGACAGTATGTTACTAATCAACAACCTTGCAGTCTTTGAGTCCACTTTCAAGTGTTCTGTTTATCTGCATACATGGGGACATTGTCTCAATTCTGTGTGCAGATTTAAAAAAATAATAATTAAAAAAAAAATTAAGAATCCAGAAGAATTTGATCTCATAATAACTGTGTGTTCCCATTGGCTCGCCAAGGCATGGAGGACTAGAAAGCAGGGGATTTTGAGCAGCACACAGTGCTACTCCCTTTCTTATCCTGGCCTTTGCAAATTAACTCCTTATACTTGTCTCTAGTCTCTTTGATTTCTTTTTTCCCACTAAGCTTGCTTCATGGAGAGAGCCCTAAGTTAACACAGAACACGGTCTGATGTTCACAGGAAGTTCTTATATATTCTGATGAGATATAACTCATGACACAATGAGATACAACTGCGAGATGAGATATAAATAAGTTTTAGAACACTGAAACTGGAATTTTCTGTTGGAGTAAAAATGATTTTTTTTGGGACAAGTAAAACTTAAAGACCACATTGGATTGGTGGCAGAAGATAAAATTATTTTTCTCTTGCTTAGTGTCTGAATCCAGCCGTGAACATCAGCACATGCCTGAAGAAGAATAAACTAGGGCTGGCATGCTGAGACACTTGAATGCTATGTGGTAGCAGATTCCAGTGATCTGCTGTGAGTACTGATGAGTGTTCGTTCATCCTCCCATTAATTGACGTAATCACTTTTGAAACCATGTAAAATAGAGGTTTGAGCTTTTAAAGCATATCTTATAGGGAAATCAACCCCTAAATGAAGTGTGAGGCTGATGTCCCATCATCATCAATGCAAGCTAGCAGATCATCCTACAAGTTTCCTCTGGTTCAAATGTGAGGAGGTGAATGCATTTCTGTTGATTTAGCAAGCATGCATAACTTGGACTTTATGCTGATTTTATGCAGTATAATGAAAGAAAAATGATATGTCATATAACACAGAGACTGCCAGTTCAAAGCCAACCAGACAAAATTCTCTGAACGCAATTGGGTTGGCATTTATGTGGCTGTTAAGTTTTTGGTCTGATGCTAGTATCCCTAGTGCCAGATTTGCTTTACTGGTGGACCACAGCTTCAATAAAAGACATTAATAAGAGAAATTATTAGTATTGTGACCATATGGTATTCAGTTAAGACTTTAAACTAACACAAGTAAGACTTGCTGAGTTACTAACTGGAGGGGAATGAAATTTGGCACATATGACATCAATTATTTAAGAAGTCCTTGAAACAGAAGGAAGTTCTTTGGCAGAAATTCTAGCAAAGAATAGATTAGTGGGTAAATGGGAAAGAATGCTACAATAAAGAAGGGATGAAGAAGTTTATTTTCATATTACAAGGGGAAGCAATGTCTCACAAATCTTTCAGAAAGAAAGGAGACAGTGAAACCAGTATTGCTGGTTAATGCAACATACTTGGCTTTTCAAAATGCTGTTAACAAGGGTCTTCACCAAGAAGCCTTACAGACACTCTTCTCACAAACTATGTGTTCATTAAAAGACAGAAGGAAAAATAAGAATGAATGTCTAGGCTCCAGAGTGAAGAAGGCTGCTGATAGATGCTGATGATTGTCACGAATGGATTTTGATATAAGTTCATCTCCTGTCTTTGCCCAGGCCTATGGCAGCAGGCAGGAGGTGTATTGAAGTGACCAGCACCCCAAAAAATCCACTCTATCCACAAGTTCTTTAATAATAGCTGATTCAGTCTATTATGAAATGAATTATTTATTAATAGACAGGAAAACTAACAGACAAGACTTAAAACAAATTATTACTACACAGGGATAAACAAAATAAATACTACTAGTAGATTGACATACAGTGCACGATACTGGTACCTTTCAGTTACAGCTAGCGAAGAAATAGTATAAACCTAGGATTCAATGTATCTCACCATCCGAAGGCGGGTGGGGCATGCATCAAGATCCTTTCACTCAATCCCTGGGGAAGTAACTGCGAAGCTGCGTCCAAGCCTCGGGGAGAAGTCTCCGACATTTTCGGGATGTTAGAGGCTTCTGCCTCAGTCATAACTTGTGTATCTTTTACAGTTGTAAAACTGTAAAAACTCTGAAGTCAGAAATATCTCTTATCTCTCCCCCATTGGCTCGCCAGACTAAGATGTTAATTCTTAGCTAGGTGTAAATCATCTTTTGGCGCCAGAGATAACTGCTGATGGGCCCTTCCACCCATGGTTATCTCTTTTTGCACCAGCTGTGATACACAGAGCCGGGGGGCAGGGGGGATGTCCTGCCACAATGATGTCTCACAGACAATGTTTTCTGATCAGGAGAAACAGTAAACAGTAAAGTAATAACATTTCTGCTAATACAGATTTAGCTGTAAAAATGAATAGCTGGGAACCACATAAAGATCTCATAGTGGAGAGAGCGACTGATAAAATGTTTAAATGACTGTGCCAATAGATGTGAAAGAATGCTGGCGAGTGGGAAACGATGTTAACTCTATCAAACACGATGCTGAACTTTCAGCTAGCCTTGCCACTAAAAAAAGGACCTGATTGTTTGCTGCAGTCAGCGTTCTGTCTCCGAGAGCCCTCATCGTGAAGTTTACAAAGAACAAAATGGAAAATCTTGCGACATCAGTGTACATCTTCAGAAAAATTACAGTAGAATTGGAAAAAGCAAATAGCAGGAAATCAGACCAGTAGAGACATGGAAAGATTTAGATGTGGGGAAGCGCTAAATAAAAAGAAGACACTGTTTTCCTTCTGGAAAACAGCTGCCTTATGAGTAAGTGGTTGTGGTAGATATTAAGACTATTTTGAGTGTCTAGGTGAAATAGAAAAGTTATTCAGTGTTTTTCATTATATGAGAAGTTGCCGCCTTTTTTTTTTTTTTTTTTTTTTTGCCTATTGGGCAGTAAGCTAAAAAGAAAAGGTGATCTCATGGAACTTACTGCTACAGGGTGATGGGAAAAGCAGAAAATATGGAAATGCTTGGAGAACTTCGTGAGAGGTTAGTCTGTTGGGGCTTGTAGAAACAATACTTCACTAGCAACTTCTGACTTCTGAAGGTTCAAGATTTTATGTTGCCAGAAGTTGTTGTTAGAGTCCTAGATGGTTGTTCCTTACATTTGCCCAATATTATTAGAATTTTTCTTGAATATATAATGCTGGCCCCTACCAAAGTTCAGCTTCTGAGTTAAATGTATCCTGTTGGATTTCTGTTGGAAAGCAAGTGAAGGAATATGTTTTTCGTGTTGAGGGATTTGAGTTTGTGTGACTTTGTATTTAAATGTTTTCTGGAGCCATGGACCATGGTCCTAAGTCATGAGGATGGCTCACTGGAGAGTTTTCTGATAGCAAAAACATCAGGATGGGAGTCTTAGGTGAACCAGTAGGTTCAGTAGTGTTTACTCATGGAATTTAGAAATACATGCAGTAATACTCTGTTCATCTGTCAATCAATGCTTAACAGAAAAAGGACCACATATTAAATAGTAATTATTGTAAAGAATAAAGCATGGTTTCCCAAGGAAATATTAATACAATTTTATTGGTACTTTTTTCTCTTTGAAATAAAAGCAGACTGCACTTAGGCAGTAAAGTGGGAGACTTGATTCAAATGAAGCAGACTCCCTATTTTGTAACACAGATGATTTCGGGAGACACGAAGGAGAGAGAGTGAGGGCCGGCGTTCTTCCTAGAAAAACATCCTGTTGATGAATGGAATATAGAATGGGACAAGAAATATTAGGATCTTATTTTGTTTCCTCTACTCACTAGTGTGTATGCGTATGTATATTTAATATCCTTTTTTTTTTTTTTTTGTGCCAAGTCTCCCATAGATCTCCCCTTGCAGACAGTCTAGTAACGCCTCTGCCATTTCGCCAAAACAATTTCAGTGGAGCACTATGCCAAATCCTAAGATGAAAAGTAACAGGGCCAAGCTCGATCTTCAGCCGTGCCCGTCCGTGCGCTGCAGCCCCGCAGCCCGGCAGGGGGTGAGGGCTGGGAGGGCGGGACGCGGCCCCCGGCACGGCCCGGCAGCCGCAGCAGCGCCCCGCGCTCCCGAAGCGCTG
>VZRO01002287.1:1908018-1933552 GCA_013397915.1 Daphoenositta chrysoptera
GGCGCGGGGCGGGAGAGGGGAAGGAGCAGGGCCGGAGCCGGGCCGGGCGCGGGGCAGGAGAGGGGAAGGAGCAGGGCCGGAGCCGGCCCGGGCGCGGGGCGGGAGAGGGGAAGGAGCAGGGCCGGAGCCGGGCCGGGCGCGGGGCAGGAGAGGGGAAGGAGCAGGGCCGGAGCCGGGCCGGGCGCGGGGCAGGAGCGGGGCCGCGGGAGCTCCTGCGGAGCGAAACACGGGCACTTGCACAAGTGTGCGGGAGGGTGAACAGCCCCCTGAGCCATAAACGATTGATTTAAAGAATGACGTGGAAAAGCGTTCTCGTAAAAGCGTCACTATATCAGTTTCAAAAAGCATAGGGTTTCTGTTTGCTTGCTTGTATCTTTTACTCTCCCTAAGTGCAGAGGAACCTTGGGTCTTTTCACCTTTCTAGCACATCTTTGAAACTTAAGGACTTATTTCTTTACACTCAGCCTAGATTTTACCCTAATTCTACCATCAATTAATTATTCTATTACCACTTAACTATGTTCAGTTTATACATCAAATAAATCAAATAAATCACTTCGTTGCTACCCAGCATTTCTTATTTTGTATTTGGGGTTCTGCCACTACTAGAATTCTACTTCACAGAATGTGGTGGTCTGCTTCTTCTACTACAGAGAGGGTCCAGCTCACCTTTCTGTTTGGTAGGAAAGAGCAATATGAAAACCACTGTGGAGATAGATGGATGCAATGTGTCACGAGTGGTGCAGAAACAAGAAATTTCATGTGTCTCTATCTCTGCCTTGTGCTGCTCATACTAAAGACATTTTTTTTCTGGTGAAGCTAAGGTATCCAGTAACTGAGTCCCAAGTCAATCCATAAGCTTGAGTCTCCCTAATCCCCAGTATTTCCAGCAGTGATCTAATAATTCATTTTATCTTTTAGCTCAAGCTGTGTTTAATTACTCATACAAGTTGGAGTAGACTCAGTTGTATAAGGAGTAATAGCAGCACTAGACTCATGGTAGATTTTACAGGTATTCTTATCCTCAAAAAAAAAAAAAAAATTCAAGAGGTTGTTAGAACGTTATTTTCTCCTGAAGGGAAAATGGTTTTGTTTTTTCAGATTGGCATAGAAGAACATAAGCAGTGTCCTAAATATCAGGCCAGGAATTTAGCCACTCAACTGTATTTTTCCATGCAAATGCAAGCATGAATAGACTAATATGGTAACTATTTATTTTGTTGGTGCTTGAGTCCATGCTTGTGAGCGTTTTATCTTCCAGGAGTACAGTCTGTTTCGTTACCTCACTTACACCTACATTTTCTCTCAAAGATAGTGAAAAAAGCTGCCCTAAAATTTTGGCAATGCAGTTCTCATTTAAAATTGCATTTTTTTCACTAGTCAAAATAATCACTGGACCCATTCTGCTTTTCTTCCCTGGAAGAAATTTTAAATTGTATTTGTATTTCACAGGGCAAAATCAGTGAGCTAGAAGAGAAACACATGGTGGATTTTCACTAAATTCAGTAGCAAGAACTTGGTTTTCAACAGTTTTACCATTGTTTCTTATGAGTGCATGGGCATAGCTTGGAAAGGAAACGATGAAGTTTCTGACATGTAAGATGTATTAGCTGAAATCCGAAAGATTCTTAAAAGCCATTACTCACTATATAGAGCAATTTTTTGTTACCGTTTATGTTTATAAGGGGAAAAAAGCTTACTAGCTTTTATCACCTGGTGCGTTGCTGCTGTCAGGTAACTGCAAGTTTGTAAAAAACTTCAGATACTTGTGTGAAAATTGTAATGATGTTGTTAACGTTTTCATACATTTACCTCTAGCTAAGCTTGTGATTTCAATTCCCTTTGATAAATTTGTGGCTCATTATTACAGTTCTTCTGTTTGTAGTTCATCTCTTCAAAATCAGTCTGATGAAATATTGTTCTGTGTCAGATATCTAATAGACCTCAAATATTTGTTAGGATTAATATTGCAATAAGTACTGTTAATAACTAACACACCCTCCTTGAAGTTCCATGTATCTTAACTCTTTGGCCCCTCAGTGGTGTGGTTTTGTTTAGAGTGAGAGATTCACACTTCTACTCTACTGTGGAAATAAAGTCAGCTTTGTTCTAGTGTTTAAATGAAACATGTGCTTCTGGAGTTGTGGATGTGTGTCCCTTTAAAACGTTAAAGAATGGAAGGATTTCAGCTTTACACCTGTTAGGCATTCACCATGGGTTTTTACATCATGGGTTTGTTGCTTGCATTTTAAACAGATATTTGTTGTCAGATTGCACGCTGAGTTTGACCAAGACTCTAAGCAAGACATCAAGTCTTAGAGAAACTTTCAAGGACAGGAACAATGAAACGAGGCATATCTGAAGATAATTGTTTGAGTATTGCAGGCACTGACTTTTGTTTCAGACCCATCAGCTTGTCTGAAACTATTTAAAAAGTATTTGTGTGGTTTTTTCAACAAAAAGATGATGTTAAAACAGATTTTTCTGTTTTATATTGTGATTGATCACTTTGTTCCCAAAAGTACCCCTTACATCTGGTAGCAGTATGTGATTTCAAGATTGATTAAGGTTTATCTGTTTTGTGCTTCTGCTTCTTGTCTGTTGTGCATTATAACAGCCGGGTGTGGGTACAGAGCCATCATTAATATAAAATGGTAAGTTCTAAACCCCTCTAAATAATGGAAGGTCAGAGCATTGATACAACTAAGTGATTTGCAGTCACTGTCATCTTTCACAATCATGTGAAATTCAAGAACAACATAATAAGTTACCATGGTTTGAAATCATTGTAGGGAATTTGAGGAAGTGATAAACAGCCGAATACAGCTAAAGATTAATTTAGCTGTTAGTCTGTACACAAAATCTCTCTTTCTCACCTTCATTATGATTGATAATTAAAAAAAAAATTATACTCTCCAGTGAAATAAAATAGCAGAGGTTCATACCAGAAATTAGGAAAATCTTTTTCACTGCATGGGTAGTGCAGAACCCATTGCCTACAGAGGCTGTGGGATCCTTTTCCTTGGGTGTTTCCAAGACTCAGACAAAATCATGAATAACAATATGCTGGCAGCAGTCTCACTCCGAGCAGCAAGTTGGGTGGAGACCTCCAAAGGACTCTTTCTACCAATAGTTCTGTGATTCTAGGGTATAAAAAATTTGGGAGTAGAACATGAACATTTGGCATGGTTGAAAAAAGTTTAACATTACAGCCGGTTTAATGGTACTTAAAATAATGTAATCCTAATTTTCATGGGGAAACTTGTCAGTTCTATCTAACTGGCATAGGCAATTAAACAATGAGCTATAAGACAGAACATTGAAGGAAGCTATTGGTATTTATTAGTAGATTTATTTAAAAGAACTAAATGGACTTTCCATTCTGCGAAAAGCAGTTGAAGTACAAGGATTTAAAAAATTTGCACAAGCAACTTGCAGGCATCATGTTCCTAAGATTTGAATGCAACCTGAACTGACATACAGTTGTAAGAAACTTAATTGTGTTAAGCTCTTAAACATTTTCCTTTTGCACACTAAAAATTAAGGTGGTTTTTGACCTGTAATTCTTCAGGCTGAGAAAGTTTGTCAGAATTCTTCTTGGTTCACACAACAAAAACAGTGTAACTGGAACATTAAAGAATAATTGTATTAATGTAGCCAGCTAGGCTTGTCTGTGAACAGAAGCATTCAGATTCTAGTGGTAGAAAACTAATTAGGCCATCATTGAATGTTTTAAAAATGCGATGCTTAAAAGGAAATTCCAGTGATATAAACAGGAGAGTCAGTAGCAGCTGGATAAAGAACTGGCCAAGGAAGTTGTGTCTCATGTCCTGCAACACCTATTTTGCCAAATGTGCGATCAAATTCAGAAGATCTAGGCTGCAGTATTTCTGGCTAACACAAATTATTTTTTTAGAGACAATGACTATGCTATAACGAAACAAGCACATACATACCTCTGAAAAATATAGTTGTGGGAATTTCCTGTAGGGAAAACAATTAATTTGTTAGACTGATCAGCCTCAGTTAACCGGGACTTTAAAGATCAACACCCAGATCTTAAACTTCCCCTGTGAACTTCCAAATGGGAAACTGCAGGTTGCAAAGCATATGTTGTGTGTACTCACACCGTTCTGCCTTTCAAGTGAGGTGCTGTATTCTGCTCATAGGCTCTAGACAGATTTCACAAGGAGGGGTTTGCTAAGTTAGTTTTATCTGAAACTGAGGTGGGCATAGTTACCATTGTGAGAAATACTTGGAAAAAGGGAACCTACTTTCTTATTAATTAGATCAGAAGAGTGGCTATTCTAGAAAGGTAATTAACCAAAGAGAACTGGGACAGCTCAGGCACAGTCTATTTTTATACTGACCTATTCCTAACCTAAACTATTTTAAGTCTTTTACAAAGCGCTGTGGTTTTTTTTTTGTTTTGTTTTGTTTTGAACATAACAGTATTGGTACATAATTAAATGGTGTCAATTCATTTAATTCATGCATTCATTTTCACTTACTGAAAACATGTTTGTTAGAAAAACCCCTCAAAAAATCCAACCAAAACCATCTGGATGCCTGCCTGGTTCCAGTGGAGGCTACCATTTTTTATCCATTTTTTTAAAAAAAGGCCTATCAAGAGGGGTTAAGTCATGCACATGTTTCAAAACAATAGCAAAATCCTGTCCAATTTAATGCACCATGGAAAATAGCCTGTAATGATAGATCTAAATATCAATATGTGCCTTTTGTTTAATGGTAGGCTCTTAGAAATGTCTCCAATTTCACTTAAGAATCCTGTAATTAGGAAATGACTGATCAAAATTCCAGATCTGGAACACAGGCCTGCTTGCACCTCATGGAGGGTAAATGTTCAGCCTCAGCTTTGGCTCTTGAGCTTACCTGCTCTCAGCTGTGCCTGCCCAAGGGACTGAAGAAGTATGTGCTTCCGTCAAGGAGAGCAGCAGCTGGAAGCAACTTGCTGAAAGAAGTGGGGCTCCAAAAAATGAGGTGATTTGTTGAAGTGTCCAGCCTTTTGCAATATTCTTTGGTCAGGAGAATAGCTGAGTTAGAATTTATTACTTGCTCTGAGCAAGAAGTGTCTGGGGCAGACTGGGTGGGGTGTTGTGGTGTTCCACTCTAAAGCAGCTGGTACAGATTGCCTAAAAAATAATTATGATAACACTTCAACTCTGATCTAAAATATGAGTTGTATTTCCCTCATGGCTAATCCACTTTCTGTGACCTGGGAGATAATAAATTGTTTTTCTCTCCCCAGCAGGTGGTCAGTAGCCTTACCACCTCTCCCTTTGGTACCTGTGGAACACAAGGGGGAGTTGACAATCACTCATTCCTTTCAAATGGCATAATTCATGAGCTGAATGAAATTAAATGCAGAACAGTTGTTTTCAGCTAGTTCTAGTGCCTGACTTGTGTTTCGGATCCATGGATGGGATTTACTGTTCAAAAGTTTCTTTTCCTCTTCCCCACATAAGCTGTTATGAGTCAGTGGAGCTTCATTTAGAGGTTGGTGGTGCTGAGGGGGTGTCCCCATTCCCTTTGCTCTGACCCATACAGTGCTGCATGGTTTTTATGGCATTTGTTTGCTCAGTGAGCTGACTCAGCTCTAACACTGGCTAAGTTAGCACTTGGGTGGTTTGGCACAAAAGTGTTTCAAAGGAAATGGCAAGCACACGTGGTTGAGAGGAAGCAGTGTTGCACCATTGCATCAGTTCAATTGTCTTGTGAAATGTTTTTCTGACTGTGTCAGTTGACTTAAGAAAAGTCACGACCTTCTGTTAGAAACTTACTCAGAAATTAGCTTGCTTGTATCTTTAGGCTGCCGTCACTGTTACTGAGCCCTCAGGAGACACGAGTTTGTCAAATGTCTACCCACATGTAAATGTAACGAATTTACTACTACTTCTCTTCAGTTTGTGCCTTTGTGCTGTATTAAAGCTGTATAAATGCACTCTCCTAAGCCTTTCTTTAGGAATCAAGACATTACATTTCATGTGTAAATTGCTTCTGATAATTTCCCGAAGTCTGCAGGATCATTTATGCTCATTATCACCTAAAATAAAAGCTATTAGTGCTTTTACTTAAGTGCTTCTTAATCCATGTTTCCATTTTGCAGTATACTGTAGAGGATCTCTGTTCTGGCAAATGAGAAATGCTTATTTTTCACACATAGAATAGGGGCTTCTTTTTACATTGTTTCCCATCCCTTCATCATTTTTACATTTTGGAAATGGAGGTATTGCTGTTCGCACACACTTTTGCTTTTGTGTTGTCTACAGATACAGTATTTACCAAAAGTTTATTGACTGTGGTAGCCCTCTTGAAAGAGGAATACTGGTCAACTCCTCAAGGATATTCTGATCTTGTCAAGAGAGGCTATTAGAAATGGGGACCTTGCTGTTTAGAGCTGTTCGTAATATTGTGCTTTTACACCAGATTGTGGAGTTGTCTTTTCCTTCACTTTCTCAGTGGCTTAATGGATGCTATAGGTATGAGCTCTCTATTTCCATGGTACAATTAAATAGTTTGTCACTTGTAAAGGAAACGAGAAATGTCACAGAAATGGTGATTCTGTCACCAGTGGGTTTGTTTCTCCATATGGATGTTCGACAATTTGATAATGATAGAGCAACCCCCTATAGTTTTAGTTTAGTTTTATTTTGGTTTTTTTAACAGAGAGCAGATATAAATGGGAGACAACAACAAAGCAAACACTGATCTCATGATTTCTTTTGGCAAATAACTGTGTGGTAGTAGTTGGCATCAGTTTAGAGAAAGATAGCTGTAGAATAATTTACTTTTCAGTAAGTCGCCATCTTTAAAAATTATAGAGTAATTTTAATCTTGAAACTACAACTTTTTATGCTATTTTTAAAGAAGGCAAATATATAATAAAGGGATGCTTTAGTTCTGTAAGAGGATCTGTGCTTTAGTTGTAAGACAATGAAATGTTGCCTGATACACGTCAATAAAGAAACCTTAAGAAATAAATACTTTTGAACCATGTGATTTGTATTTTATAAGCTTCTTACTGACTACAACTTCTTTTTTATTCATGGTATCATTATTGAAATTACTCCTATGCAGTTATCATACAATGCTTATTTAATGGAGTTGCAGAACTGAATTGTGTCTATTATTCTAGAAGAAGTTTTGAGCTAATCAGAGGCAGTTGACATGTATTTTGTACATGATGTTCCTTTTTAAGCATCAGTTTGAGTGGAAGTTTAAAATACTGTTTTGATTTTGTGCAAATGTACCTGCATAGATACAGAAGGAATATGTGCAATTGAAGAGAATCCTAGCAGGAGCCACAGATGAGGAGACATTCAGCTCTTCTTCATTCATTGTGTTACTTCAATTTCTTTCACTCCACTTTTCTTGTCATGAAAAATTTGGAACCTTTTTAATTTACAGATGTCTCTTCAGCAAATTTTTAATTTTTCCAGTATTATGGTGACAATGTGTCTTGGTTCACATTAACTTTCAAGGAGCTACAGACGTCAAGAGAGTGACATATTTAAAAAGGGAAGGCAACTATTTAGAACAACACTTGAACATATGCTAACTTCATTCCTATTCAGACAGCACTTCAGCACATGCTTGAAAGATGCTATCAGTAGAGAAGCTGTCTAGCCTCAAGATTGAAATTCAAAATAAGCCAAAGTCATTGCTTTTAAAAAATCATTTGGCATCTACCTCCCCTGTTGATTTGAACAGGGTCTGCTGGTGCTCTGAAGTTCTGAAAAAAATTGTCCATGTAGTCTATGGCTAACTTTTATCCCCACATGCAAGGATATAAAGAGTTTTAATCAGTTTCTTCTATCAGGACCTTGAGAACAGTGCTAAACTTAAGAATTTCTTTAATTACCCATGGTCTGACAGAGAGGTCTGCAACTTTTCACAAACCTGTGACCTCTGATTCGAGGCATCCAACTAATGCTTACTGGAATAGTGCACCTCTAATGAGATAAATGTCTTTTAGAACTGGATGTTTCATGTTGGATATCCAATGAAAGATGTTACATCTTGGTATGGCAGTCTCAAATATTCAGTTAGTGATTCAAAATATATAGGAAAATAAAGTTAAGAACAGTCTTTGTAATGCTTTTGTTACATCTATAATTTTAACTGCATATAAAACAATTGTGATTCATTTAGATAGACTGAATTTTGGAAGGATGACAAGGCAGTCTGATTTTAAAAAGTGTGTAATTTTTTATTTAGATAAAGGTACATTTGCAGTATTTGTGTTCTAAGTGTTTCGGCATTCCATGAGGGAAAAAAATTGAACTGAGTGTCAAGTGACATAAAAGTGTAATGGTTCTATATAACTAAGATATTAGTCTGAAAAAAGCGCCCCCAGTACCTATAAATTTTAAAATAGGCTCAGATGATTTCTATCTGAATAGCTTACACACTCACAAGTATTTTTAAAATTCTTGTGTAAATAGTTTTCAATAAACTGACCTAAACCATAAGCCTTTAAGTGCAGAAAAGTTGGATGAAATCCAAGTAGCAGAAAATAACAAAGAATCACAAGCAAGGTGGGATTTGTTGAAGAGTAAATTGCACTCATGATTGAAAGGTAATATGCAGTCATTATATGTAATAATTGTTAGATCATGTTTGAGATCTTGGGTAGAGGAGAAAGTATACAAATAGGGACATAAAAGTTCTATCTGGAAATAAGAGCTGCATTAACAATACAAGGTTGTAGAAATGATAGGATGAAGGTGACATTGCAGTACAGAAAGTGAAAAGAAGGCAAAGGTGGAATATGAAAGGAAATATAATGACATGGGAGGTTATGTCATATAAACAGTAATTTCCACTGTGTCCAGAACAAGAGAGACTCTGGGGACGATGCCTTAGATTTTGACTTTTATATTTTTCAAAATCCTGTACTGCTTAGTGTGTAACTCTGAGGTTTCTTGTAGCCTGTTAATTTCTGTTCTCTCGTGCTGAGTAGTCACAACAAAGCCTCTCTGGGCCTGCTCTTCAAGGACACCTAGACTGTTCTAGGCCCAAAAAGTGTAAACTAAAAGCCTCTGAAAGGGGGGCAAGCTGAGGGGAATTACATCATTAAACTGAAGCTTTAATTGGAGAGTTAACCCTGGCTATGCAAATGAACCAAACCTATAAAGATGTAAAGAACTCGTGACTTGTTGTCCATCTTGGGGTCCATGTTGGCAATAGCCTCTGGCTCCCGGGGTGTACCTTGAAGGCCCTTCAAATAAATACCCACCTTTATTCCTTTACTCCTGTCTGGTCTCTGTTTATAGGTGGCCTGTTAAGGCATCAGGTAGGGAAGAGCAGGGGTCTCCAATCAATGGGAAGAATAATTCAGACACTGAAGAGCTTGAAATTGTCGAACACATGAAATGCTTTCATTGTTTCACTCTTTACAATGGCAAATTCAGGACAGGTGTCTAAAAGATAAGCATTTTTAGGAGTCTTGAAGGGGAAATATTAAAGGAAAGCAGAAAAAGAAGTTTTTAAAAAATGCTCTTTAACTGTCTGATTTAAAAACAAAGCAAAGTGAACTGGATCCAAACTGACAGTATGAAGAAAATGGTGACTTATATTGTCTGGTATATTTTGAGTAGTATGGCCAGATTCTCTGTGATGTTTCTTTATTGATTTTGAACCCTGACTCAAAAAATATCCTGACACAAACAGCTGCAGATTAACCAACAGAGTGCTTTTTAGAGGAATTGAGAGTTTTAGACTAGGGGAAATAGTACAAATGATACAGAGATTTTGATCAGACTTGAAAAAAAATGAACTCTATAGATTTTTTAAAAGCTATTTCCTTCCACAGCTTAAATTTGGTTTTCTGTCCATGTAATGTTTTCCTCTGATTTATATTCTTATATAGTCAGTATAGCCTGACACAGAGGCTCATTAGAATTTTGTCCTGTAGTGGGAATTATCCAAATGATCCAAACCTGTTACTGCATCTTTGATGTGTACCTGTCTTCTGTCTAGCCTTTCATACAGAAAGGTGACCTACAATTTCCCCTTCTCTCAGTCTTCCTCTCCCAACGTCACTGAATTTTTTCCACATGACTCTGAGTCTGATGCCCCTATTTAAGTTATGCTTGGTTGGCATGGAGTTTATCTTGCCTGCCATGGCCACCTCCATGCAGTGAGAAGCACATAAAAATTATCCAAATCTGACATGGCTAAGCAGGATCTAGGCTAGCTAAGTAAAGTATTTTAAGAGACAGTACAGTAATGCATGAGTTGAAACTATCTTTGTAGAATTGTTTCAGTTCTCAGTTGTGTCTCAAAAGGTGTTCTCAATTATATGTTCATGCTACTTGAATTTGGAAAGAAAGGACATTTCTTATCAGACTGTGGTGGATTGGTCTTTATGGGCTGCCAGATACCCACCCAGCTTCTCTCTCACTCCCTCCCCTCCACAGGACAGTGGGAGGGCAGGAAACAAGATAAAAAAATCTCTTAGGTTGAGTGAAAGGCAGAGAGATGACTTACCAATTGCTATCAGGTGCAAAACAGACCCACAGAAAATTAACTGAATATATTGCCAATTAAAACCAGAAGTGGATGGTGAGAAACAAATATAAGAACTAAAACACTTCACCCTCACCTTTCACAGGCTCAGCTTCACTCCTTCATTCTCAGCTCCTCTACCTCCTCCCTGCTGTGAGCAGCACAGGAGGATGAAGAATGGGGTTGTGGTCCGTCCATAAGAGTTCCTCTCTGCTGTTTCTTCCTCCTCACAATTCTCCCTGCTTCAGTGCTGGATCTCTGCACAGTCCTCCCAGAACAGATCCTGTGTGGGCACTCTGGAGGGGTTGCAGTCCCTCAGGACAAGCCTTCTTCAGCACTGGTCCTTCACAGGCTGCAGCTCTTTCAGGTCATGGCCACCTGCTCTGGCACGGAGCCCTCAACAGGCTGCAGAGTGGATAACTGCTCCACCCCAGGTCCCTTCCATGGCCTGCAGAGGACATTCCTGCTGTGGTGCCTGAAGCACCCTTCCCCCTTTTTCTCTCGCCTCAGCGTTACAGGATTGTTTCTCACACTTCTGTCCTCAGTCACGCCCATGTGCGGAATTTTGCTCTCCCAGCAGTGCTGCCCTCACGGCTGAGGGCTCAGCTGTGCCCCCGATCGCCGGCTGGGCACCGGCTGCAGCCGTCCGTGTTTGGCATGGGGCAGCTCTGGCCTCTCCTCACGGAGCCCAGCCCGTGAACCCCCATTGCCACCTGCACCTGGTACCCAGAAAGCTGAGAAAAACAGGCAAGTTTCACACTGAATCGTGTAAGAGGAAGCGAAACCCAGAGAAATAAAGTGAGAGAAATGATATCTAAATTTTATTTTAATTAAATAAATTACAACTGTGAAAGAAAAAACAGGAGTTAATACAGTGAAAGCTTTTGGCTGGAAGGTGCTGTGATATGCTTTAACCTGTAACCATCAAGGCCACAAGATCCTTGTAAACAATTACTATATATTGGCTAAATTTTCCTTTGACAGAAATGCTAATAATACTTTATTCTCTCTGTATCAGGTGTTGTAATTAAAAATATCCATTCCTTCAGACCTTATTTTTCATGAAGTGTTAAACTTTTTGAGTATGACACAGATACTACTTTGATTTTAATAATCTAACCATACAATTAGTTTCTTGAATTTCTTAAGATCTGTTATCCTGCACTTAAATGTACTTTTCCAAGGGTTTTAAGAGTACCCAAATAGCGCTTTTCCTACTAGTTGAAGTGGTGGGGGTTTCCTCCAGAATGTGTATGTATCCTTTTTATTTCCTTCAGTAGTGTAACGTGACTGTGAGCTGTTTTGTAAGTATTAGTTGATCTTTTCTGTATAATGTGTCCTGGAAGAGAACAAAGAGGAGTGTGGAAAAAATGCCAGGAAGAAACTGAGAATGTGTTTAGAAGGGAAGAGTTACCCAGCATACACATTCAGCAGCCAAGCTGTCCCTTGTGTCAGGGAAGGGAGGCTGCTGTGAGTTGTTGAAATTGTGTTTTCAAGTCATTTGTGTGAAAAAATTACAGAGACCATGCTTTAGTTTTGAAATAATTGATTTTTAACTCACAATACTTAAAATAAAGAGAAAACAGTTTGTAGGTTTCCCTGCTGTGTGGATTCCAAAGGATATATCCTAAGAAAATTATGGAGAAAACGCCTGAAATGCAGTATGAGTTATTCAGTCCAAAGTGGACTGTACATGAGAAAATTCATAGCTGGAGAGAGGCCAAGGAAATGTGTTCATCTTCTGTTTTAATTGAAATGAAAAATGTACCAAGATGTCATAGTAAATTAAAAGAAGTAATAGTAAATTAAAATTTTTGAAGATAGTAATGAGTTTTGGAAAAAGGTTTTGCTGAAAAAATCAGATGCTGAGTAGAATGCTATACTCCTTTCATGTGGAGCAAAAGTCCACAACAAACTAGATACTCACAATCAACAGGACAGAGGAGATGAAAAAGGCATTGTATAATGTAATATGTCTCACACAGGAAATAGTGTGACAAGGAGAGTGACAACATTTTTTAAGGTCAGGGGAACATGACAACTAGGGATTGGTTAAAAAAATTGTTTTGCTGTAGGTCATTCCTGTATCAAGAAACCTGCAAATTGCTGCCATAGGCAAGCTGGACTGGTTGAGTTTGCTTTTGTTCTGCTTTTTTTAGTGGGATACTTAGAAATTTTCAGGACATTTTAGGATTAAAGATGAGATTCCATTCCTTGTTGGCAGAACCTTTGCTATGGAAGAGCCAAGTGAATATTGCCATTTTTCCTTGGATTTACGGAGGCTTACCAGTGAATTTATAGACTGCAACTGTGCAATTGGTGCTGAGGGCAGGCTAAGTTAAGTTCTGTAGTGAAGTGAGTGGTGATCGTTGCTGCAAATTGGACACAGTACCATTTTCTGAAAGCTGCTTAAAGATGTTATGTAAAAGTTCCTCTGATTGAAAAGATTGTTTTCTAATTGAAACTTGAGCAAATTTGACCTGGGATATGAAAATCAGGCCACATACTTTTCATGCCACATACTCATCTCACATACTATGTTATGCTTTGCATACCTGAGACAGAGGCACGTTTTAGGTATCTTCTATAAAAATCCTTTTAAAAAACATAATCTAGCTAGGATCTAGGTAGGTTTACATTGGCTTTAACTGAGACATCATTTAACTGCATTACATTTTAGATGCCTGAAGGATCCCAGATCTGTTTTTATAGTGCAAATGAGAAAATGGATGCATTAAGAATGAAGAGTTACACCAAATCTATTAGTTCATTTCTTGAGGAAATATGTTCTTTTATTTCTCTTTAGACAGGAATTGACTCTTGTGGTGCAATTCAAATATTTCTAACCCTTTCAAAGGGCTTTATGTTGCTGGGCAGCAATTACACTTTGTGTAAAATCACTGCTTTGAACAGCTCTGATCTTACCCTCTGGTTCCTGCCACTGCACTGCCCTTCTCTTGTCCTGGAAAAAATTCTTTTTTGCCAAAAAACTATTCAACCCAATTATTTGATTCAAGTGAAATAGTTATTTTTTCCTCTCTTTCTCTCCTTTCACCCTGTGCCCACCAAAAAAGTACATTGTGGTGCTAGAGAAGAGAAAAGGCAGGCAGGCTAATGTAGAGACCTAGTTCATTGCATGGCCTCATATATCCAGAAGCAGGAACCACTTCTGGGTGAGGAACTATGATCTTTTTTTATCATTACAGGCATGGCTTAGTTTCTTAAAACTAAAAAGTTTGATTACACTTAGCTGCAGTTCTAGCTGCTTTTCTTTGGGGCTGCCATAAACTTTGTCTTTTGGGAGAGAAGGTAGGTGGTTATTTCCAGCCTGCTAGTTCAGTGTACTTTGTGCAGATGCAGTCCATAGGAACAATCTGAAGAGGAGAGTGGGAAAGGGAAAATGTGATGTTTAAATTAGTTTCAGCTGGACTGACTATGAAGCTGTAGACTTGCACTGCAATTGTTGGAGTAGTTGAAAGCACTTTTTTACCTGTTCAATCCATTTGGCAGTTGCTGGTGATAAACAGAAAACTCTTAAATCAGATAAATGTTAGAAATGACCCATATAATTAGGGACCATGCTGTTCTGATCAACAGCATTTTCACATGCCATTATCCCCATTCACTGCTCTTCTTACCTTCCCATAGGTATTGCCAAAACTAGTTTTTGTTCCCCATAATTGCAGCCTTACAGTACCTGAAGGGAGCCTATGAGAATGATGGAGAGAGACTATTTACACTCTACTCTGTGTGATCGTCTTGTTGGAAGAACAGGTCCTGGGTTTAGTTTATTTTTAATAGTCTATTTTAAATTTTTTTATTTTAAAAATTATTACATAATTACTGCAAAATTCCTTCTTCTTATCCACGAATTTTGAGTTCATTGCTCTACTGTCCAGCCACTGAGTACCACAAAAAGATCAGCTAGCTCCAAGGAACTGTAGCCCTTCTCTGTCAGGACTGTGTGAATTTTAAAAGGTCTAAAGCAGTCCATGCACATGATCTCAGCCAAATTGTCAGTGCTTCTTGCCACATGCCGTGGCAGGGACTATCTTGCAGTTGTGCCTCAGGAGATACATGATGATCTTGTGAATAATTTTGATTAATTTCACTTGATAAAATTTCTACTTGTGAAAGTAAAATGGTAGCAAAAAGAGAAACTTTATGGGAGCACTGAAGTCAGAGTGGCTTCAGAACCCATTATTTTTCTGTGTGACTTCCATTCTCAATTTCATCTGAATTTAATTGTATCCAGACTGTGTCAAAAGAAATTGGTTTTGTGCTATTTCTAGTCCAGTTTTGTACAAAGTCAGAGGGTTGTGAAAATATCTAAAAGCTTATTTGGTTTTCCAAGCTAAGCTTCTCTGGTTTAATTTTTTTCTTATTTTTTGACAGCATTATGATAGCATTATGGAATGTAATCCTACCTGTGAGATACCAGCATTGCTTATATATTATATATACTGACTAGTCAATTCTATAAATGCTTTGAATCAACTATTCAATGGTGATACTATTGTTCTAAACATATTGTTTTGATTTCACAGGTGCCTGCATAAATATTACCAACAGCCAGTGCCAAATACTGCCGTATAACTACACCACTGTAACTTCAGTTCTTTCCATTGTCAAAAGCGTTGAAATGGAAAAGTTCCTGAAGTTCTTCAGTTATCTCAGTCGTCTCAACTGCTATCAACACATCCTGCTGTTTGGCTGTAGTCTCGCTCTTCCTGAATGCATCAGTGACGGTGATGACAGGTATTTGGGAATGAAAATCTATCAGTGACTAGAGCCAATTGTGGTAAAATACTCTCTGTCTGATCAGACAAGGGAGGATCCAAACTAAGCCTATGACCTTCTCATTGCAAAATTCCCGTCTGTCAAAGCTCCTGACAACATTTCTGCCACAATAAGCCAACTGTAATAGAGCTCTGTTAGAAAAATATTGCCACCGTAGAAACTAAAACTGTGATATTAGGGCAGTCAGGCTTATTTTCCTAAAGAAGCCTGTCCAGAGTTCTTCTGCCTAATTTCTCCAATCTAGCTATGCCAAAATGGAATGTTTTGTAACAACAAAAATGCCTTTGATATGTATGGTATTGTCATAAATTGGGATGGCCTTTAATTAAACTTCAAATTTGTTTAGTCATTTCCTTCAGCAGTTAATATTTTATATATGTATTTTTGGTATTAAATTAGCAGGATATGTTCAGGGTGACATAAGGTATTCTAAAAACTTAAGGGATATATATTTTTTCTGCATTTACGTAATTTCACAGCATTAGTACAATGTACATGAACTTTTAAATTGAGTTTGATTTGAAAAATGATCAGTGACTTTTGGGCTAAAGTCAAAACATGACACAAAAAGAGGAAAAGGAATATTTTTTTAATATATGTACACAATTTTTGATGTTTCTGGAGGGGGAAAGGGAAACTATAGATTTCTTTCTCCTTGCTTTCATTTTTCCTTATTTCCAGTTCCTCCACTGTGAAATTCAGTGGAAGAGAATGTGACCATGGAATAAGTGTTTCAAGTACCATAAGAAGACCAGGAAGTCAAAAGCTGTTTAGTAGCAATAGAATACTTATTAAAGAAGTTCTGTGGGAACTGGTCTAAAATTCAGTTGCCAATGGAAGGTACAGTCTCACTCCAGGCAATATATGCCTGCCATTTCCAGTGTGTCACAAGGATTCCTGGACTGGCTGATTAAACTCAGTAAAGTAACAGAAAATTAACCCAGAGTAAAGGTGCACAGATGATTATGTGGATAGGATTAGCGGGGAGGAAAGGCAGCACAGGTAACAGTGGAATGAGACTGACTGGCTGAGTGGTTTAATCCACATACACCTGTGTGCCTGTCTTTGTTAGCCTACCAAAAGCTGTGATTAACCCTGTTTAAATGAGTGCATTAATAGTTATAGCACCTCTGCTCCAATTCAGTATTACAACTGTTCTGCATAACAAACAGCCTTACACTACCTGTTTTCTCTGAAAATTATTGAACAAAAATAGAAAAGTGGATTCAGGTAACATATTGATGCATTTAAATTTTCAACAACTGAACAGGCATTTCTCTGTTGCTTCACTTATTCTGCCTTGTTTGGAATTTGATTTTCATAAACCTTTTTAGAGTGAGTTGTGTGTATCAAAAGTGTGAGGCTCTTAAATCAATCAAATAAGTAGAATGGTGAAAGGATAAATTTTGTAAATTTTCTTTTCTATTTCTTTCCTGAAGACATGTTTTTGCTCTGGATTTTGGTGACAACTGAAATACTTTGAGAGTTATGGGTCAGGGGTTTTCTTTGTGTGGTGTTTTTTTGTTTTTTGGGTTATTTGTTTGGGGATTTATTTTGTTGGTTTGGTTTGGTTTTTTTTTTTTTTTTCCCTTTGCTTTTCCTTTTTTTTCCATAGCAGCAACCTTCTCCCATTAATTCATAATGTCAAAGCTGGAACTGGATTTTGATGTCCTGTTTTATGTCCTGGAAGTCACAGTGGTTCCTCTATTTGTATTTTTAAATCTTTTTTTTTGGTGGAAAGTATTCTGGCCCCTGCAGACTGATGGGGAAGAAAGTCCAATGTGAGACTGCAAATGATGTAAGATTAAGTTAGAATCTGACTTCAGTTTTAGTAATTATGTCTCCAGAGTGTGCCATGGATGGCACTGAAAATGCAGTGACTGCAGTCAGAGTGGCAACCATGGGAAGAACCATAAGAGTGGATTGATGATGTGCTGGTTAGTTAAGTCTAGTTTATTAAACCTCAGTTGTCCTAATTTAACTTCTGGCTGCTTCTTTAAACAAGAATACTTTTTTTTTTTTCTGTAGGCAACTAAGGGATTTTTGTGATTACTGTCTTTCTTGTAGCATCCCATTATTGCAGGCAAACACATATATTTCAAAGCCAAGAATAATTTATTTTAAGGAGCATCAGATCTGCAAAAAGTAGTTACTTAACACCTTCCCTTCCCTTCTCAACCCAGCCCTTTCTCTGCCTTCCCCCCATAACTCCTGTCAGTGAGATCTAGAGAAAAGCACATGACATAGTAGGGAGAAGCTACTTTTTGTATGCTGAGTGCAGATACCAAAAATGAAAGAGACAGGCCTGTGTTAGGTCTACTGAACAGGGGAATCTGGTAAGCAGAAACATACTGAAGCAGAAGAGTCAATGGAAAGCCTCTGGTGATAATGAATTGGGATATATCCATATGCCGTGGTGCTTTTTTTTTTTTTTTGGGAGTATTGTTGTCTTTAACTTACAGTATGACAATACATCCACTAATGTTGTGAACAGTTGTTGCTGACATCGTTACTGCTTCCTCCCACCAGCTACAGCTGTTTCATTCTAACATCAGTGTATATGTGGTCATAATTTTTCATTTGTTGATCCCTCTTTGTTTTGTGAAGCAATTGTTTCTAATGTATGTAAAGCTTAATTTGACAAATGTTGTTTACACAGTATGGAAGGGATGACACTCCTGTGATGCCTGGATGTCTATTCTTAGGTATTGTTGAGAGTCTGTTGGCAGCTTGCAGTCATGGGAGCAATAATTGTAACAGTGCATTACAAGGAGGAACAAAAGGGAGAGTTACAAGCACTGATCTTTGGCATTCAGTGAGCTGTCATTACACAGCTTTTCTCTGATATTTAAACTTATGTCTGTTTCCCATTTATATTTAATATATTTATAAATATTGTTTTCATTAACACTTGAATGAGATTGAGTTTCAAGGCAGAGAGCATATTCAGTGTTTGTGTAGTTAGGTACAGGGATTTCTGAATACTACCACAACACTGTTGTTCTTCAGAAATGTTCTTCTATATCTTACTGCAGTGAAACAATGTGCGAAACCATGTAAAAATATATTAATTTTAAAGTTGTATTTAATTTCAGCAACTGGATAAAAAATCAGCTAGCCCTGCTCTTTTAAGAAATATATAACAGTATCTCTATACTACTTTCCAGTACAGATAAAGTTTGAAAGTACAACTAAAACCTGTGTGAAAATGGAACATGGAAAGTTGAAGTGCAGTAAGGTTTTTTTGAATGCTTTGTGTAGTAAGGGACTACTTATTTAAAGGTGTTATGCAACTTCCTCCTTCTTGAGTGGATGGATGAGATCTTTCCAATATAACTTCAAAATCAGCCTTAAAAAACCCTGTCCTAACACAGTCCAGCAGCATTCCTAAGAAAACATGACTCAGTTCTGAAAAGTAATACCAGAAGTGGAAGAACACCTTAAACTAGATGTGCTGAGCTAATGACTTCTAAAACATTACCAGTAGTAATTTTGTCCTTTTGGGCAGTAATAGTCTGTATCCTCTGACCACCACATGCAACACTGGTGCTTTATTTGTTGAAAGAAAGATCTGTCCTCAGAGCTGTTTGTTATGATTAATGATTTAATCTGGTGAATTCTCCCTTAGCACTGGAAGACACTAAGAGTGGGCCAAAGGTCAGTTACTACAACAGAGTGGATGTTTATTTATAGCAACTCACTTGCATTGGATTCCACAATTCAATAAGACAATAAAAGTTAGTCTGCAATGTTTTCAGATTTCAAAAGGAAAAAAAAGGATGTATTTTAAAGCCAAAATAAATTTAAAATTTAAAGATTCAAAATCATTGGAGAAGTTCATACTGGGTCAGCCTGTAACTCCATAATGCAAACAGACTCATTGACTGATGCTTTCTAATATTTCTTGCACACTGTGAAATACTCAAATTTCATCAAAAGACTTGGAAAAATAGGCAGGCTATATAAGATCCTGAAGGCCCGTGTACATGGCTTATTTTGACTTTTTATGCTGGGAATAAATTTGAAGCTTATGGATTCTAATATCCCTGTGCTGTCATGATGCCTTTAAAACAGAAATAATAGCTTGAGTACTTACATTAATCCTCTTTTAAAAAGTATAATCCAGAAAGATTAGGAAATGCTTTCCATTGAGACATCCTCAGAGTCTCATATCTTTGGAGATCAAACTTAATTTAGGCTCCACCTAGAAAACAGTATTAGGGCAACGCAAATTAGAAAGTGTAATATGTTCCAAGATGAAATTCCAATGCACCTTGTATTTCTGTTCTGTTCTTGCCCAGAACAGCAAAACAAATGAATAATTTTTTCTTTAATTTTGTCCTCTCTACTAGTTAATAACCTTGCAATAACTGTAATTTAACCAATAGTTATAATAATAATGATTTTATGGTGTAATTTTTTGATAAGTAAAATGTTGAGGATAGAGTTGCTAATAGCAGATAGTCAACATGCTGTGAGAAACATTCTGTAAGTCTTTCCTACACAATGTAAATAGTGAGTGTCAGCTCCAGTCTACCATCAAATTGATAGCACACTAATTCAAGGTGAAGTAGAACTAATTTCCAGCAACAAGAAAGGGAAATGGTTGAGAGGTGTAATACATTGGGTAGGGATTCAAACCAGCAAAACTGTCTGTTTAAGGTATCTGTAAAATAGCACTAGACAGTTCCTGTGCACTTTTGAAAGTGTTTATGTGCAGTAACAGATGTCATATGCAAAGTCATGATTGAAAACACATTTCAATGAGTGTACTGAACAGACATGAATTTCTAAATATAAGGAGACAGTGAATAAAATCAGGGTGACTTGAAATGGAAAACTGAATAAGTAATAAATAGACACACGGATCGAAGAAAATCTACAATGTGCAGATTCAGAAAGTGATGAAATATTTGTACAGAGAAAGGAACAAGAAGAAAACAAATCCTCAAGCCCGAATTCTTGCTCTAAGGAAAGATAATTTTTAAAAAACTGAAATTTTATTTCTGCTGTCCTATGAGTATAACATGTTCTTCATGAGACGTGAGTGAGACCCTTAGTTAAGAAATAGCTGGTTTACATCTGACTCAAAGAAGGGAATGCTCACATTTCTCTGTAGTTTTGGAGTGGACCAAGAAATAAATTAAGAGACTTGAAGAAACAGCAGTCACAAAATAGAATTTCTAGAGATATACTCTTCTTCTCAGTGCAGCCTGTATTATTCATAAATAATTTCATAGTTAATGAGTTATATTATTAGTCTTGTCTAACTGTCATTCATAGGGCAGGAAAAAATGTGTTTATGAGAAGATTAGAGTTTGCATTGTGCCTCAGAACTCAGACCAAGAAGTCAACATGTCATACTCATCACTTTAGGAGCCACTGCTACTTGCTCCCAAGCCTAGACAGTATAAAGGTGACAAATACAAACTTTTTCTTTTGCAAGGAATGCAGGGGAGAACATCGCTAATGATGTGGCATGGGCCAAAATGCCTATATTTAAAGTTGACAAACATATCTTAGAGGACCCTTTCTCCAGATATGTGTAATTTTTGAGGGGGGAAAAAAAAAAGCACCATTTAACTTTTTTTTTTTTGATGCCTAAATAATGCCCTAGGCAAAAACAGAAAGAAAAAATGGGTTGCTTATGAAAAAGCACTCTGTAATCACCAAGAGTGCTCAAGTATTTGAGCATTGAAACCTGAAATTTATTTGGGAAGCTGCTTTAATAAGTAGTAAGCTCTTCCTCATGGCTGTTAGAGGAGGGAGATAAGGGAATTAGAAGGTAAAATGTCTTTACCTTAGGGGAACTTCTGTTTATAAAGTCTTTGTACTTGTGGATATGCCTACAGAACTTAATCCCCAATTTCTAGCTTACACATCAGAAAAATCATGGAGTCTCTGAAGGCATCTCTGTGACTGTCATGGCTCAGCTGCTGTGGGTGGACTAGAGGGTCCCAATAGCTAGGGGCAGCACCGGATCTAGGTACAGACCCTTACAGGAACAGGGCCTCAAGTTAACTCTGTGATGCCAACTCTTTTACACAGGTGCAGTGTCAGGAAGGACAAACCAGGGACAAAATAGAAGGGAAAAGGACAGAGAAATAGGATGCTGGAAAGAATGTGTTTTCCACATTCAGAGAACTGTCCCTTCCCTGCCCACAAACTGTTTAAAATTACTGGTATGTATAATTGGTAAATAAGTCAATCTAAAGAAAGAGGGGATGGCCTTAGAAATTAATTAAAAAATTTTAAAGTTAGAAAAGTAGTATAGAAATATAGGCAATGACATCCTACATTGGCCAGAATTATGTGTGTAGTCCAATGCATGTGAAGCCAGCATTTGCCACAGCAGGCAGCATCAAAACTTCATGGAGGGTTTCACCCTCTCCACTGATCTAATTACAAAGCGTATGTTGGGGGAAATTATGGATGCACCAGAGTTAAAAGGTTATCAGATAGAGGAACATATTTGAGAACAATCTGGGCATGGGAATGTCTGCTTGAAACTGTGTTTCACAATGCTGCTCAGAGAAGTTAAGGGAAGAAGGCAGAAAGGAAAATCAGGAGGGCCGGTTATTTTATTAATGCATATGTTATTGATTGATTGCCTTCAGCCCTGTTGTTGCAATGATTTGCTGTTTGTATTATCTATTATAAGCTGTGGTTTATGGTTCCTAAGTTGGTATGTTAACTAAAGACCATAAGTCATTCTCCTGCACATGCAATATAATATTTCTTATTATTTTTGTAGCTGAAATAATTGTTTACAACTACTCTTAAAATTAGCATGGCTTTTTGTTAATGTTTGTTTGCTAGTTTAATCTATCTTCAAGAAACACATGCTTTTTCACTAAATAAAATTTATTTAATTTAATAAATTGCAATAATTGTAGGATAGGAACTTTTGGTAAAACCTTGCATTTTCATAAATGTTTTGGGAGTATGAACACTGGTTGTTTCTTATTGAATGGGTGTACCTGGGCTCACAACCAGAAGCATACAGATGACGTAACATTTTGTCTTAGTTTGGTAGATAGAACTCTTCTACCAGATATGAGAACATCCTCTTGTGCAGCAATTAGTAAACAAAATGGTTTTGGATTGAAGCGTGGTTAAAGAATTCTCCAAGAATTCCTATGCTTTTCTGCTCATGTTCAACTTCTTTTAGTGCCCATCTTATTAACGAATAACTTATAAAACCATCTGCACTCAAAACCTAATGAGAATTCAGTTAGTGTGACCTACTTACCTCTCACAGGTTTGTCTCTTCTGTCAGAAATCATTGTTGCCCTATTGGAGACCCCAGTGGTAAGCACCAGGCTCACAGGCTGAGCAGGGCAGTCAAACTAGAATCACAACATTATGTGGGTGAGGAGGAGGGAAACTTCTGGAACTCTGCTGGCTTGGATGAGGACCAGCATTAAAGATGAATGAAACTCCTCAGGGACATTCTCAATTGAGTTTTGAGTATCTCTAAGGATGGAGGTTTCACAACCCTTGTGGAGAACATGTTCCAGACTACTGTTTCGTGATAGATAATGCTATGTAAAATGCTAGTGGTGCTGAAAGAATCAGTATTATCCTATTCTCCTGCTTGTTATTCTCCATCTCACTCATGTGTTTTCCATGTCCTGTCAAGAGTGCTCTTTCAGCTCCCGGACAGATTGGATTTGGAAACTGATCTGAATTAAAATAGGAGTGGCTGTTGTTATCCATTGTGTAACAGCATGAAGTGCTGTGCTGGCACAAAGAAGTAGGGAAGAGAGGTAGGGAGAGGTTCTGAAGCAAGCTGATGGGGGTTAGGACAAGCTTCTTTAAATTGATGACATCTGCTCCGGCCAGATTTAAGTATTTGTGAAACAATTTTAATGTGAACTTGAATTAGCATGATAATGGATTACAATGATTTTCTACTTGACAGAGAGGATCCTTGAATGTCAGTGAGTGAGATGTGTGTCTGTGATTCTTTAGGATTCCAGACAAGATGCAGCTCAGAAAGTTTTAACTTGGGCTGATTCTTGAGGTCTTCCTTTTGGCAATGCTCTGAAGTGCACAGGGAAACACAAGTTCTGGAAAACTGCATGAAATTAAGGGTACCTATCACAGTCACCTGTGGAAGCGGGAGGCGTTCTTTAGGTATAATATTGTTTTGGGTGCCTTTACTATCCTGATGATACAAATAGTTAGAACAGCTGTGCAGTAGATTATTTACTTCCAGTTAGTCCAGAATTCCTGTAGCAATGCTGTGATTTAGATACTGGTGTGTGATACAGAGAACTTTTGTTTCACTGTGAAACACTTCTCTTTCCCAAGTGTGAATTTTGTTTGCTAAAATCAAAAGATCTTGTAACCTGGATTTTCAGGCATTTTAAGAGTTTGTTTTCTTTTGTTTTTTAAAAGAAATTTCTATAGAGTAAACTAAATAAACAGTGTGGTCATCATTTGCATAACAAATACTAGGCAAGAATTTTCAGAAATTTGACTTCATTTCGGAGTCATTTTGGCAGATAGTACAAGATTGTAAAAATAGCTTATAATTGTAGCAATATACTTAATAATACTTATTTAAAATGATTCGTGGCTGAACTAAAGCTCTAATGAATTAATTTAGTGCCTCTCTCCCATTTTCCCTGTTGTCTTAGAATCAAGTGATGGGATCAGTAAGAGGAATCTGGAAGGGCTGATTGCTTTAGTCAGGACAGATCATCCCAACTGATTATGGTCATTGCAGAAAATACACTGAATAATTTTGCTAGATTTTTTTTGTGGCAATAATTTCAATGCTATATTGCAAAATTTATGCTTCTGCTGTACAGTGTATACTTTAGGAGTTTCTGATTGTTATGGTATTTATAACCTCAATTTGAGATGTATTGTGCTGTCTGAGGAGTGACTGAGGAGTCAGGGTAGATTTCTGAATTTTTCTCTTGCTGATTAATAGAATCATACAATATCCCGGGTTGGAAGGTACCCACAAGGATCACGAAAATCCAACTCCAGCTCCTGCATAGGACCATCCCCAAGAGTCACACCACGTGCCTGAGAGCGTTGTCCAAACGCTTCTTGAGCTCTGTCAGGCTGGTGCTGTGATGACTTCCCTGGGGAGCCTGTTCCAGTGCCCAGCCACCCTCTGGGGCAAGAATCTTTTCCTGATACCCAACCTAAACCTCCCCTGACTCAGCTCCAACCTGTTTCCTCGAGTTCTGTCGCTGGTCACAAACTTGAAGAGATTGAAGACTTGAAGTCTGCCCCTTCACTTCCCCTCACAAGGAAGTTGCAGACTGTGATGAGGTCTCCCCTCAGTCTCATCTTCTCCATGCTGAACAGACCAAGTGTCCTCAGTCTCTCCTCGTATGGCTTCCTCTCTAGACCCTTCACCATCTCAATTGCCCTCCTTTGGATGCTCTCTAATAGTTTAATGTCTTTCTTACACTGTGGCACCCAAAGATGCCCCCAGCACTCGAGGTGAGGCCACCCCAGCCCAGAGCAGAGGGGACAATCCCCTCCCTTGCCCGGCTGGCCATGCTGTGCCTGATGCCCCCCAGGACACGCTTGGCCCTTCTGGCTGCCACAGCACACTGCTGACTCACATGTGATTCCTTATTTTGGCCCAAATAATTAATCTATGTTTTGTCTACAAAATAAACGATTACACCGACTAAAAATTCTAACTTGCATTGTAGAGACTGTGTGTGTCTATCCTTCAGGATATCAACAGTTTGGCCATATTATCTGAAGATCATTTCTAGGCCTGAAAGAGACATTAAATAACAGGAGTTGACATAGAAGGTGTGAAATTCAACAGCACCTGCTGCTTTCTTTACTCATTTTTGGATGGATAAGAAGAGTCTTTTTAATCTAATGGTATATTTGGATTTGTTCCCAGTTCCACTTGCACTGGAATCAGGAATTTATATTTCTTCCCTCTGTCTGAACAGCCTTAGAGTTCTGTGTGAGCTCTTTGTTAAGTATGGTCCTCTTGGATATCAGATGTGTTCTAAGACTTTTGCAAGTGTAACTGTATCTGTCTCTTTCCCGTCACCATAAGATATGGCAACTATTAAGGAGTAGTCAATTTGATATGTAATTCTTAGAGAAAAAAATCTGTATGGACCCACAGAAGAGATTCTAGTCCAGTTTTTTAATCTAATTTGGTTTTGAGACTTTTCTGTTCTCATACCCTGCGGGAGCTCACGGGACC
>VZRO01002292.1:0-50880 GCA_013397915.1 Daphoenositta chrysoptera
CCAAACCAGTCTGTGATTCCAATGCAGTCTCACAAGTGCTGTGAAGAGTGGGCATCACTGCTCTGAGCTGTGCTTTTGCTCGTGCAGCCCTGGATGCAGTTGGCACACAGCTGGTGGGGTGTCAGCCCTGTGCATCAGGACCCCCAGGTCCTTTTCCGCAGAGCTGCTTCCTACACAGCTGCTCCCAGCCTGTTTCATCATGATCTCACTGATGACAGTATTTATACTCTTTCTCAAATTACCAATATTAAAATATTTTCTCTTTCTCTTTTTTTTTAATTTTTAATTTCATCTATCCTAGGCCTCACTTGGCCTTGGAGTGCCATGAGTAGATCGGCTTAGGAATGTAAATGTACAGCAAATGTGCTTCCCATTAGCTCTTAATGCCATAAATCTAAAATCCTTGATACTACTGTTAGAGCAGTGCTTCCACTCATATCTTAAAAGAAGCTTTAGACAGGACAGTAAGACTCAGCAGCCACACAAGACACTTACTGCTGCATAGGACAGGCTTGCAAATGCACGTGGATCAGAGGTCCTGCCCTTGTGCTTCAGTATTTCACTTACAATGGAATAATTTTAAATTATATTAAGAACTATAATCATATTCTACTGTCATTTACTTTTTCATACCCTCTGCCACTAAAATACTCTTGAAGATATCCATCCTGCCCCAAGTGCACTATTTTGGGAGAGTTTCCATTTACATGAGAACATTTATGCTCAACTACATGATTTTTTTTAAGCTTAATTCAATATTAATAACTGGTTCAACTTGGTATCTGCTCATTAGTGAGCAGTTGGAAGGAACTGGTTAATCATTGTTTGTCATCTGCTTTGGAGAATCAGCACTGTACAGAACCTTTTCTGCAGCAAATAAAACCACAGTGCACAAAGAGCACTAAAGGAAAATCCTGCTTTCAGCTATCGGGTGGTTTTTAGCACTCCACATCACATTTCTTGGCCAAAAATGAAGGCAGCCCCTTTCAGGTATTTGTTGTTCTCTCAAAAAAAGGTTCTGAATTCTCTGATCTCTCCATTCTGTTTTATTAAAACCAACTCTAGGTTCTTCTAAACAGACAAGCCAGGACTTAAAACACTACATTGAGTCAAAAAGTGCATTTGCCTCCTCACAGAAAAACATCAAAATGATGTTGGTTGACTATCTATGCTGCTTTCTTGGCTCATCTTCCCCATCTGGTGTGACTGACAAATGCTGCGTCATACTTGGAGAGGGAAAGAAGTTTCCAGTTTTAGATTTCAGAATCCAGGAGTTCCTAAAAAAAATAATTTGCTTCAAAATGAGGAAAAATATACATGAATGATATAAAAATGTTCCACTTAAACACAGAAAAATTGCTGGGAGAAGGCACTTCCTAAACTGAGGTTTTCTTAAAATACACATTCCTAACAAGTGGCAAAAAACATCAGAATAAATGCTACGCATGAGAAAGTCAGTACTGCTAGGATCACTCTCCTATCAAAGATCTAGCACTGGGGGCCATGATTCAGGTTATGAAAGTCCTTTTTCAAGATTGAATAAAGTTCATTTTAGAAACATCAGCAGGAAACCCAGGCTCCAATGTTCTTCATACTGAGAGGGCTGAAGACTGCAGTCTTCCAGCAGAAAATCAAAGTGTTTTTCTGTAGGCCTTGCAAATACTGAGCTCTCAGTGTATTCAATCATTCAAACAACTTGTCAGGGAAAAATATTTTTCCTTTTAAAAACTTCTTAAAACAAACAATGGGAAATGCTCCCTCTGACTTCCTGCTCCAGCCATAAATTTCAATCATCCTCCTTTTCTTTACGGATCTCCTAGGGTGCTGAATCGTGGAATCACAGAGTGCTTTGGGTTGGAAGGGACCTCAAAGATCATCCAGTTCCAGCCCCTCCCATGGACAGGGACACCTTCCATTATCCCAGGTTGCTCCAACCTCTGTCCAACCTGGCCTGGAACATTTCCAGTGATGGGGCAGCCCCAGCTTCTCTGGGCAACCTGTGCCAGGGCCTCACCACCTGCACAAGGAAGAATTTCTTCTTAATATCCAATCTAAATCTACTCTCTGGCAGTGGGAAGCCATTCCCCGCTGTCCTGTCACTCCAAGCCCTTATCCAAAGTCCCTCTCCAGCTCTCTTGGATCCCCTTTGGCTCTGGAAGGGGCTCTAAGGTCTCCCCAGAGCCTTCTCTTCAAGTTGTTTAATCTAATGACAGGGGAGACCTACTCTTGCAGATTCCTGAGACTTGACAGTGGTTTGCAATTTGAGATGACTGGTACCAACAGAGGTCTTAAAAAGAGATTATCCAGTAAGCCTTTGGAGACTTTAGGGTTCCAGACCCAGTATGGTCTAATGTGCAGAACAGGACTCTCTGACAGTCCTATTGGGACCTCCCCTCTGTTACAGCTGGCAGTAAGAGAAAGAAAGATTTAATTAGCACAGAAGAGCTGCACTGCCTTCCAAGTACACAGCAAAATAATCTTTGGAACAGAAAAGTGAGCAAGGTGGGAGAGAGGAAGCTCCTTTGGGTATGCAGAAATTTGAGTGAGCTGGATTAATTTACCAACTGGACCACATATTTCCTTCATAATCTTGGGCAAATACCTGGGTCGAGTTTTCAGAAAAGTAAGTTCAGTTCTTCTGGCTTCTTTAGATGCTAAAATAACTCATCAGACTTTCAAAGGCAAACTGCAACTCGGCTGTCAGTGTCCCTGAAAAATGTCACAAGCTGACCTACACTGAAGGCTTTTAAAGATCTACCCCTATCTTTAGGGGTAGATACTTTACATATTAAAGTATTCATAGCTGTGCTTCACTTCCACACCTGTAAAACACTCTGTTCCTCCTTTATGTGCTGAGGAAAACAAGTTTATAATGTCCATGAACCAGCTCTGGGAATCTTCAGTGCTAAGATCATTTAAGTACCTAGACTGACACAGGGCGCCTGTTTCATAGGGACCATCTCCTACTTCTGGCTTTGACAAGAAGGGAACTGTGATTCTATAAACCCCAAAGTCACAATCATGAGATGTCACAGATGCCAGGGTAGGTTGCTCTAAACTCAGTGGGGAGTCTGGCCTTCAGTTATGAGGATGAGGAGAGCCACTTGTCACTCCTTCTCTTAACAGGGCAAGTGCCCCTTCTAGCATGTGTCTGTATTGAGTTTAACTGTTTGCTGTGAAGGCTATTAGACAGTATCTCATTATAAAGCAGAAATGTTTAGATCAAGATCTGACTTCCCTTTCTACATTCAGCAATGTTCTCTGACAGCAACAGGATACTAAACCAAACAATTCAGATGGTGGTTTTGAGAGATGGAAACTATGTCAATACAGACATCTAGTGTATCTTCAGAGTTCTAAATGTGTCTTAAAATACCCTGCATTTACCATAAAGGTCTCTAGCTTGCTTAAAATTTAACTAAAACATTGGACTTGGATGCAGTAGGATTAACAGGCCCACTCAAGACCAAACTCCAGGCATTCCAGATCACCCTCATTCCCTCAGAAGGAACACAAGTGTTTCTTGAATTTATTTTTCCAGAATAATTACTTCTCGTTAAAGTGAGATTAGTACAGGTGAACACTTGAGATACCTGCAGAAGTTCTCTCTTTGATCACTCAGCTGGATCCAGCAGGAGTCGAAGGGCAAAGGCCTTGCCAGCAGGAATTTCACATAACCGATTCCACATCCTGCAGCTGTTTCTTCTGAGAAAGAACTGTCAGGAAGACATATCAATACGGTTTTTTTTGCAGGCATAAAAGAGCAGAACGAAAGCAGATTAATAATGCTGGAGTATCACCCTTAAGATGGGCAGGAATCAGTATCATCCTTAAGCTGGGCACAGAGGAACATCTCACGTGGGCAAGTACTTTCAGCCTGTATCTATGCCAAGACACAGCTATACAGGGCTGCATTCTTGTAGACACAAGCCAAGACAGACATAAGAAGTCTATACTCTGATTTTTTCCGATGGACATCTCCACAAGAATGTCTTTGGTTAAGGATAATGTATTTTTTATATATATATATTTTTCCATAAAAATCAACAGCCTTTCTCTAGTATTCAACTCATTATCGACACTCCCCACTTCACCACATCAACATTTTATTTGAAGTATCAGTCATAGCATCCCATCAAAATTTAATAGCCACTTTCTATAATTGAAGCATATTAACTCTTGGTTTCACCTATGCTAAGGTTTATCTTTCTCCTTTTAAAATTCTAATGATATTAAAAATACAACACCTTTCTACAGCATGACTCAGAGTGGCATAATATTTCTTTCTTAGGCTCATGGGAAAGGAAAGAGATACAAGCAACGGCAGAAGAATTCTCTATCCCAGTCTTTAGCTTTATACTAAATCCTGAGTGTCAAACCAACAGGGCTTTTAAGAAAAATGTCAACAACTGTACAGTTACATAAGACATAGTTAGAAAAATATTTTGCAAGGAAAAATGACAGTTTCTGTCACTTGAGAAGATGATTTATACTTCAGTTTTAGAATGCAAGCAGTCAACATGTGACCTGACATTTACTAAAGGAAATCAGAGAGATGTTGAGCAAGATTACAAAAGGCAAAGCACTGATTGCCCTCTACCAGCAGCTCTTCTCTGTACTACAGAAAGATCTGCATAGTTTTCTTCTCAACATTATGCAAAAAACCAGAAAGGGAGGTCACAACAACAGCTCTCCCTGTTGTGACTTTGTTCTGACTTGCTCCAGTTATGAAGGCCATCCGGTGGTGTTTGTTCTGCCGTTGTGCCTCGTGTCCCATGTTGTTCTTTATGGACGAGAAGGATTCACAGGTCATATCAGCTGTGTTTTAAGTTTCTTCGCAAGAGAATTTGATGGTTGAAACTGTGCATAAAGAGTGTGTAGCTTTTGATAACAGAAGATAGTGAAAAGGATACCAGGTGCAGGGGTGTCCAAATATGAAGGATGGCAGGTCAGGTGAACTGGGCTTCCTTACTGGTTGTACTATACACTTCCTGTAGGACTTGAAGTGGCTACATAAGCCCTTTGGGGCTCAGTTTTATCACTTGTTACATGGAGATCATAATTCCCTATCTCACAGTGATACTGTGAGGCTTATTCATTAATGGGTTCAACTCAGTGCTGGGCAGATGGTCAATACAAATTTTACACATCACTGAAGAAACATTTAACCTCAGGACTTAAGTGGCATATAGCCTTGTGCTGGTCTCTGAGTAGTCACTGGATAAATATTAAGTATTCACTTTACTGAAAATATTTGAGAGGCAGGAGTTGTTAGTAGTACTGATTTTGCATCACTTAAATTACAAATTTTCAGGATGACAAATGTAAAAGGACACATTCTTTAAATGCAGTGCAAAACAGGTACTAAGTAAATCTCCTTGTGATGGTAATAAATGAGGAAGAGAAAATGGTAACACTGCTGAACCGAGCATACAGTGATTTAAATGAGTCCGTGAAACGAGCACTTTAAGTCTCAAGGATGACCACAGATAGTATCTGGAGGGATTTCAGTTTAGTGTTGGGAGAAGGGTTGTTTTTACTGGCCTCAGCCAAAAAACCAATTCATTGAATGTGATTGCCATTTACCTGCAGAAACACGGTGACAGTTCAGCATAGTAATGAGTTTAAAGGTGCATCTCAGAGATATTTATATCCATATAAATATTTACTTTGCTTACAGTGGCAATCACACAGAAGAAAAAAGTTCTTTTTCAAACATCTTTTTCAAGGTTTCTGAGGACTACTTTTAAACTTTATTGTCACAAGTAATGTACCATGAAGACCTAAGCACCAGCAAGAAATTAATCTCCAGTGTGATTACTATGCATACCTTGTCATTTCCTCTGCAGTGATGACCAATCTTCACTTCTTTTGTTTTCTAACTTGGTTCCCCAGTAAGTCATTCTTTCTGTTTCTAGAGAGAAAGAAAGAAAAAAAAAAAATTATGTGTTATCCTTATGATGGAAAAAGTGAGGAACAGACATACAGATATTAAATACAGACTTCCGAAGTCTTTTCTGCAGGTGAGGAATGTGTTTCAGTAGAAGGCCAGTGTCCCACTACAAACGTATTTTGGAAGCCTTAATTGAGGGTAAGTAGCGCATGAATGGCACTTGGTAGAGGGATGACTTTACTTTCAGGCAAGCACTATAACAAGATTCCTGAGACCAGTCAATTTAATAGCTGCAAACCTTGAAAGCTGTGAGTAAAAAAAGTGTCCTCTACTTTCACAGCCAACTGAGCTAAAGAAAAGTTACCAGATAGAAGTATTTCAACCTTTACCCCTGGATATCATCCTTGTTTCCAGACCTTTAAAATTACTATACCAATCACTAGTAGAAAGATTAATTGTGGTCAGATTAATTGACCAATCATGGACATCAACACATCAGGTATAAATCACTCCTAAAATGTAGTATTCAGCAGTCTAGTCTCAGTACCCAGGGACACTAACATATTTGATACTGCATTTGCGTCAGTAATATCTTTACATATCCTTTGTAATCATAGTCAAGTACAGAAACCACTATTTCATACAAAAATACATACAGTATGGTGAAATAATAATTCCTGGTTTCTTGCATTGTGATGGTGATGAAACTATGGGGAACATGAAAGAACACTCTGATATGTCCCCACTATGAGAAGGGGAGAGGAGCTGAGATTCACAGATCCCTTCAGTGTGGATTTAGGTGAGATAACACTCTAAGTCCATAATAAACAACTCTAATGGCACAAATATTATAAAAATGGTGACCCTCTCACAACTATATCCACATAAGCTGTGCAGAAACACCGAATTTAGTGGAACAAGTATTCAGTAAACATTAGCCCTCTCAACAATTATATCCACTTAAACTGTGCAGAAACGCCACCTGTAATGGAACAAATATTCAGTAAATGTTAACCCTCTCACAAGTGAGACTGACCCTGAAATGGGCTCAGGGCATGGTGCTGGTAACACCAAGGTTGTGGGTTCCATCCCTGTCCCACCTCTGGAACTCTCCCTTAGGGTGCTATCTGAACTCACAGTGCAATTACCTGGGCCTCATCCCTTACACACTCCCCATAAATTGCTCTAGCTCATTCCAAAGAAATGATGCTGTGATTGTTCTCTCTCATCACATCGCATGCTAAATCTATTCACTTCTTACTGCTTCTAGTTTTTTTCAGCCAATTTTGCTGCTGTTTTATGAACAAAGGTTACTTTTCACCACAACGACCTTAAAATTTGTGTATGTGTAACAGTCCATCAAATCTTCTTGGAATACTGTTTTCCTCCAACAAAAGACACCTCCCATTTTGGTATTTCTCAGTCTTTGACCACCATAAAATCCAAGTGCTTCACAACTCCTTTTGAATGTTACCCCCAACCTCAGGAGAAAAATTACTGCCTTTGTTTACAGAACAGAAAGACAGAGACAGGGAGAGGATACAGCCCTCCTTTACTGTCTCAGTTAAGGTGATAGGATCATATAGAGTGCCCAGATACAGAGTCCTTCAGAGAGAAATCTGCAGGACATCTCTAACATACATACCCTGAACCAAACCCTTAGGAGCCTCTCTTTTCTCTCTCCATAGCAGCAGCTTAGGAATAACAATTACCTACACACGCACCTAAATTAGATCTAAATGCAAGTGAATGTTTTCTTCACTGCCATGTCTGAGAGCAAAGTCCTATAAAGACTTAAGCATCCTAAAAAATAGAATTGGGTTACCCACTGTGAGATGATACCTGGCCTTGGAATGAAAGAAAGTAAGGCATCAGAGTTCCCCACACCGTCTATAAGGAGAGGTAACAGTCTGGGTTATGTTTCCCAAAGCCACCACCTTGGCACTGCTTTGTTTTGCTTTAGTGGTCAGAGACCAGCTCCTCTTCCTCAGCTCTGTAGGTGATATAATGCTTAGCTTTCTATTTAACTCACTCTGAAATGTGTCACGACATCTGTGTACCATTCTGAACAGCTGAAAGAATTTATTTTAAATTGTCACTCAGTTTATTAATAAAGAAGAAAAATGTATGTGTATATTTTTCCTTAAAATAGAATATAGGTGCTATACAAAAATGCACACGAAAATAATCTTTAGCCTCAGTCAGACATCTGGCCAATGGGAACCTAAAGGCAGAAAAAAGTCCAGATACAAGATGGGATAGAAATTGTACAGATAAAGAAACTCTTCAAACTTGACAGCCTTAAGGCTGTATAAAGAGTATGTGTTGATACATTGCCACATGGAGATTTTATAGACATGGTATTCAGAGTATTCCATTATTACATTAGGCTACCATCCTGCAGATGTTTAGACATGAAGAACTTTATTCAGTCATGTCAGTGTTTTCATGACTGGGTCTTAAATTTCTTCTCCAGAGAGCTAATAAGAAAGCCCTCTCTCTTAGTCTGGCAATAGAAGAGCAACAGTTGCCAGATGTATTTCTGTTGAAACATGAGAATGCACAACAAGAAACATCATATTAAACTTACATCCTGAAATGCAGAGTGCCTGCGCTCTAGGGCCTTCAAGGGCTTACTGAAATATGGAACTCAAAGTAAAGATGTGTTTATGTATTTTTCTGAATGGGGACATTACTGAACATCAGGGATATTGTTCCCAAACAACAAACATGATCTTCTTCAGCAAGAACTGTATTTTAACTTTGTGAGTAAAAGAAGACAGAGGTGAATAGCATGAGTATGTTACTTACAGTCTTCGGGGCAGCCAAGTGACCCAGCCTGAGAGTCAGAGAACTAATGATAACGCAGCTCTAGAAAAGAGTGTGGAATTTCCCTTGTACTTGATATCTACACATCAAGACAGGTAAGTTTAAGTCTACATCTAGTTTCGGCCCAAGAGCTCATGGTTCCTCACTAATGCAATGGACCAAAAAAGGATGCTGATGATAACCTCAGCCATTAATGGCTGACACTGGAAATCAGTGTACTTGGTTCAGCTTAACCTGGCTATCTACTTTTGAAGGTCAATGGCGTAAGCCACCCTTTACCGTGGAAGGTTGCAATACAATAGGACAGCTGTTTTAACTCATGATTATTAAAATTGAACCCTCACACATCATGACAGTAGTGCAATATAGAACACCAAATGTTGTAGAACTGACACTTGGTGTCTGCTAAAATGGAAAAGCCCCAGTTTACTGTAGAGCAATGCAAGATGTATGTGGGAAGAAAGGAGAAATTATCCTTCTCATTGATTAACCCAACAACATGACTGACTGGAACCCCACTGAAAGAGCATCTCCGTGAAGTGGCACCACTAATCCTATTTTAGGAAAGCATTGGCTATTAAACTTTTCTGGAATACTTCATATTTGCAAAAGACATCTTAGGTGTGATTACTACAGTTATCTCCTGTGCCCATAAGCTCTACAGCCCGACTGCAACTTTACTAAAACACTTCCGTGCAAAACAAAAATTTTTGTGATGTGATGCCACTTCAACTAACAACAGAAAATAACTTCTACAGTCCAAGTCCTCAAAACACAGAATCACAGAATATGCTGAGTTGGAAGGGACCCACAAGGATCATTGAGTCCAAACACCTACAAAGACTAAGGGAATGGGGTTTATGCTGAAATAATATGAAAACAACCCAGGCAAATCAAATCCTTTATTGAAAGAAGAAGGTTACTAGAGTAATTAAGAGTAAGTTAGTCATTAATTGCATTTGAAAACTCCTGTATTTACTGTCACTGAAGATTAATGCCCTTACAAATAGATTATTTGCAAATGGCTGGAACCCGTGGGCTTAGTCCCAGTTGTCTGGTGTTTGTGCTGTGCCAGTCCCTATGCCCAATAGGTCATTGTGGACCCAACCATACAAATCCAGGCTTTCGCCAAAGAATTTTCTGACCTGTTACACCTACAGTCCAGGGGGATTTTCCACATGCAGTGACTGAGTTCAATAACCACAACACTACTGCCTATTTATTCCATATACTTAGCACTTGTATTTTTTCCATAAGCACAGATTACTAATCACTGCTGGAAGACAGTAGGCTGGACAGACCCTTCTCTGGCCCAGAATTCTTATGTTCTTAAGAATTTTTAACTGAAGAGACTGTTTCTCTCAAAGTGTTGTTTAACATACATGCATATTGAAACTGCCACACACTTCTCAGGCTACAATTCACAATCAAATGCTGCAACATGGTATGGGCAGGAAGAATATCGCTGCAGATAGAGAAGTGCTGAAACTGAAGTAGAGCTAATTCAGTTCCTTCAGAGTCTCTGATTCACTGCAGCTCATTGCCAGTAGAACTGCAGCCTCCTCTTAGCCATCAATATCTGGTGCTAGGATTCATACCTTACTGGAAATTTCCATGGAAAAACTTTATAAACAAAACCAAAATGCAGACATTATCAACCAGGCCTTGTGAAAGCAATTATGAAGACTGTGAATGCAACAGCAGATGTGCCTGCTTGAAGATATTTCAGTCCACTCACAGTGTAACAGGAGCCACACAACTACTGGGAGGGTGCTCCCTGGAAACCACCTGTGTGTGGGTAAGGGCACCTGAGGCTCTCAGGCCCTGCTTGGGGGAACAGTATATTTTCCTTAAGTATATTTCCTTACTGCTCTTTTACACAAAATAGGGCAAGGGCTAGAAGAAGTACTGGCAGGCAATTCCCTATGTGGTTGTCAGGAAAACCAAGCAAGGTGGCCAGAAAATATACAGCTCACTGGGTATGTGAAGTTTTTGCACCTGTGCTGAATCAGCAGTTGTGTCTGATAATAGTTTTGATCCTTCTTTTCTTGTCTTTAACAAGGAAGAAGTATAACTCTTGACATGAACCTATACTGCAGAATGTGCTGAACAAATATTTCATCAAAGGGGAGAAGTTTATCTTAGAGTCATTTTGCTGTCAAAATGCCAGTTTATTAGAACTCGGAGCCAAGACAGGTAAAAGCCCCAAGGAAGTGCTGTATCTTTCTAATAATTCAACTCTAAGAAGAGTTAAACTCCGCATACAGGGGGGCTGGGGTTTGCTAGGAAGCAGAGTCTTGCAAAACAAACAAAGATTTCCTACACATATGTCAATGCAATTCTCTGTATCAACACCTGAAAAGGGAGCAGGCATTAAAGAAATGCACATTTAAAGCCATGACTGATGAAGATACTTCTGTATCCCAAAGTCCGGATTAGCCAGTGAATCTTTCAAACAATCTAAGTTGAAAAATAGTATTTGGCAAAGTCCACTGACATCTGCCACCACTTTCTTTAGCCTTCTGCATTCCCTGAAGGTACTGCCTGCAAGCTGCCCTGCAGTACCACAGCACAGCAACTGCAGACAGCAGGGAATGCAGACAGACATGCAAAGTGTTTAAAATAGGAAGCACAGGCTCTGTGCTGGGGGCTGGTACAACAGGTGTATGTATATGTTGGGAGCTCACATTAATGAGGCTTCTGTTACACATGTTCGGGGCTGCTGGCAGCCTTTTCAGAAGTAGATGGGTATTTTGGTTAAAGTCAGACAGAGTAACCTCATAGTAACCTCTAGTCTGGCTCACAGCCATAGGGAGGACTCTGAAGGACTGTCCCTTCGTGCTGCATTGATTAGATTTCTTCCCATAATACACCCAGTGTTTTTGCTCAGTAAACCTTACTAAAAACTGAATCAAGAATAAAGAGTGAGAGGGGAAATAAAAGCTGAGCTCCATGTGAAAATGGGCCATAAAATTAACAAGGTTCTCAGCACCAAGTAAGTCTGCCTGCTCTTCTGTGGCCAGAAAGTCAGAGCCTGTAAAATACATATGCAAGCAAGTACAAGAAGAAAAAAACCCCACCAAACCAACTAACAAAACAAAACCAACCCCCCAACACCCCACAAAAACCCCAAACGAACAACCCCCCAAACCCAAAAACAACCCCAAGCCAACAAAAACCCCTAGAATCTATACAAAAAGTCAAGTATTTAAAGACATAACACCTAAGAAATACAAAAACTTAACTTCCCCTCCTACATTTAAATATTCCCTTGTATTTTAAATATTTCCCTTGTATTTTCCCATTGTATTCCCTTGTATTATATATTATACATGCATAAATTTTGGATACTAGTTATGCTGGCAAACACACATTTTCCACAATCTTTTATGGTGCTGTGGAAGTGCTAGTACACAAGTCTCCTAATTTCTACATCTCGCAGCATCAACAATGCATACAAAGAATTTCTACAAAAGCAAACAAAAAAAGCCACACACTCTTAAGTAAAATGTGGATAATAACCTGGGACATACCAAGTCTACAGGGTGGTAATACTTCCTCTAAGAACATATGGGGATATGATAATCCCAGAACTCCTTCTAATCTAGATATTGGATACTGAGTGCCCCGTTGTGGATCACCAATATTTTTTGCTAGCATGATCCTTAGTTGCTGAAAAGGAAACCAAACCCCACATCATTGTCATTGGGAAGACGACTGTAACACTGAACATTCCAAATGAACAGCCCATTCCTTTAAGAAAAGAACACCACTTTCTATCAATAATGAATCATCTAGGCTCTGAATAACAATTATAACATTCACATACTTGGTAATTCATGTAAGAAAAACTATGATCTTTCTAATATAAACATAACCTACAACCAAGTATTAGAATTGAAAGGATGAAACAGGATTGTCATGACTTCAGCTACCCACACCGAATGGTAACCGATGAAGTAAGCAGAGTAAGTATTTTGCAACATCTAGAGTAAGATGAGAACATAAAACATAGGCCTGCTTTTATAAGGCATGTGGGAATACACACACAATTCATTTCTATCTTCTCTAATAACACGAGCTCTCAGGAAGGGCTGTCCCCCCTAGACAATCAGTCTAGGTAGGAAGACAGGTATGGTGTGCAATGTAATTTTTAAAGGTCTACAGATGTAGTAGGATACCAGACTAAATCTTAAGTAGATCTATTCATGTTATCACAACTGTGACCTAATAAATTAGAAGTAAAAAATCCCTTCTTTCTACATGAAAACAGGTGTCTAATATCAAAGGGAAACAATGGTAAGGACCTTAAACTGGCATTTGTTTGAGGTTTTCTCCCTGAGATCTTTTAGATGAATGACTCTGGTAAAATAATGTCAAGAAGCAAATCAGACACAAAATAGCCAAGTAAAAAGTCAGCACCACAAGAAGCCTAACACAGCTGAACACTGGCAAGCCTTTTTGCTTCTGGAAACACGGGCACTACAAGTTTTACAATTTTGTTTAAAAAGCTGGTATGACAACTTCTGAAACTCTGCTGTTAACTGCGGTAAAGGAATGAAAGCTGTCATTCATCTGGCACTAGCTTATATTCCTGCTGCTTATCTCTAGCAGTCTTAGGGGTATCCAAACACTGGGCAAACTAAGTGCTTGAGAACTACTTGCAAAAACTTGCTATCTATGTTCAGAGAAGAAAGGTATTACTTCAAAATAATAAAAAAAATCAATTAGAAAAAAAAAATCTCAAGAACTTCATGAAAAAAATGAGATTTTTCATGGAGGTTCTTTATGTGTTTTGGAGCTTAAAACAATTGTGTTGTACATACATATATATATATATATGGTGTATTTTGCACAAATGTTGTTTCAAATACTGAAATACAATGGAAATTTTTTCAGTGCTATGCCCTTCCTATATTCAACATCTCCTTTTCAGAAAAGGGTCAGAAGAGAATCACATACTTGATAATTCCTTACTGTGGCACTCTGTCCTCTACCACTCAAGCAAGCAACACATGGAACTGCAGGGTGGATTCAACATTCACTAACCACAAACCCTATAAGAGGATCTTTCATGTGTGCCATAGATATTTAAGTATAGTGAACTAAGCCCATATATACTTATAAATGTATCTGACATAAAAATATGCAATAATTTACAAAAGCATGTGTATCAACATCAAAATGAAATACATAATGGGAGGAGACCTAGTGGACCAGACAAACACAAAATACAAGCCCTCTTTAGTGCTACTTCAAAAAAAATCTTTTCAGATACTGCCTAAGATATCAAAGCAGCAAATGATTTAAAGAAGTCCCAGCTCAAATATCCTGCTTGCTGGGACAAGGAAGGAAGGAAGGATGCACTCACATCTGCAAAAGACAAATTACAGTATTGCTGCTATGAATGCATAAGGTTAGGAAAGACTATCATAAGCTGCCTTGTACTTTTCAAGGCAGTTACTTTGAATTATTGGAAAAACACTTATTCCCTAAGGAAGCCAGATTTCAGATATCACATTAAAAAAGCTCTTCTGGAAGAGAAAAGCAAATCTTATTAACTCCTAGCTACACCTTCAGAGAATTGAATAGAAATCCAGATGTCTTCAACTCTATAACCCATTATCTGTGTCCAGATCATCTGTGCTTTTGGCTCCAATTTCACCTCAACTAAACTTGCTTTCATTTAGTTATTTTTTGTTATATAAATACCTATTTGTGGAGACTACTGTTCAATTGAAACAAAAAATCTCTTTCAAAACTTCCCTCTTTATTTATCTTTGAGGCAACAAGAATGCTTGAAATTAATTCATAACTTTTTGGGCCAATGTAGTGGTCCTACCAGTTTCATGATTGAAAACACTGTTTCTTGCTGGTCCTATATAAAAAAGCAAAGCCTTTGATCAATACAAGATTGAGGGTCAGTCTCAGAAAATAAGTGACCCATGAAAAAACTCACTAATGAGGAAACCCACATGGAAGTGAAAATAGAGATGATATAAAGGTATGCTCTCACTGTAGCTGGTTATTCGCTGGAATATGGTGCTGATACTTTTATATTCAAGTTGTGTTAAAAATCCTCTCAGTTAATATGCTGTTAACATGACTGAGTTCTGTATTTCACATTTTTATCACCAACAACAGTAACAGGTATATTTGCAGCACACTGGAGGAACTTCAAAGTAATTTATAAGCACTAATGATAAGGAAGCATTAATCCTTACTTTGCAGCTGAGGAACAGATGTACAAGACTCTCTTGTGCTTTTGTGTGAATCACTGCAGCAGAGGCAGAAACTGAACTTGAATTACCTACAACCTCAATCACCTCTACGTGAACAGCTTTCTGAAAAAGCATGGTAGACATGGGACACCTTCATGAGAAGTAAACAGAAAGGAGCAATTTTCAGTGTAATCCTCTTAAAAGGCAGCATAAAACTTCCACCTCAAAAGCCAAAACCAAACCCCAAGAACAAAACAGCACATGCTGTACTTTTAGAGACAACTTTAGTCAGGTGGGGCAATTTCTCTGTCCCTCCTTGCTCAGTCCATGACAGCAATCCCTGCCTGCCAATCAGTCTTGTTTGGAGGATTTACTCCTTGTTATGTAATTTCAGATATTTCTTGCAGCATTGAGCTTTTACTGTATTTAGATGGGAAAGAAAGAAAGGAAGAATGACTCTACAGAAGGAGTTTCAGATGCTTTATTTTTACTGCCGTACACATAGTTTTCTGAGGTGTTTGGCACTAAGGGTACAATGTATTAAAATGATTGATTGATTGCATTTTAAAAATAGAAGTACTGTTCTGATACTGGGATTAACTATTATCACTAAGATATGGCAGAATTTTAAACAGCTTTGAATCTGCACCCTCCTGTGAAAGTGAAGTGCCCTTCGAATCCCCCGTGCCTGTGTTACACACACAAACCAGAGCATTTCATAGAGAAATGGAGTAAATGCCACTAACTTTGCTCCTCACATGGCCAGTGTTCCATGCCTAGGACCACAAGAAAAACTCCACAGTGTCCCTTCAATTTCTGTCACGCATTTTTAGTTTCCTTCCATCATATTTGTAGTCTACCCTGCTGCCTTTTTTTCCCTTAACAATGTTATGTGTTACTCTATGGGAGAAGCTTAATTACAGCTTTTTGGAGGTTCTTAAATATCCTATATTTTCTTGATCAAATCTTGGTTATTGAAGGGGCTACAAATAGTATTTGGAAGAAATGGCTGTGCTGGTTTTGCCTGGGGTAGAGTTAAATTTCTTCCCAGCAGCTGGTAGTGGCTGTGTTTTGGATTTGTGCTGGAACAGTGCTGGTAACACCGGGATGTTTTAGTTAGTGCTGAGCAGGGCATGCACAGAGCCAAGGCCTTTTCTGCTCCTCACCCACCCCACCAGCAAGGGACTGGGGGGCACAAGGAGTTGGGAGGATACACATCCCGAACAGCTGACTCCAACTGGCCACAGGGACATCCCAGACCGTATGGTGTCACTCCAGTGTACAAAGCTGGGGGGAGGAGAAGGAAAGAGGGGATATTTGGAGTGATGGTGTTTGTTTTCCCAAGACACTGTGACCTGGCTTTCCTGGGATGGCTGAGCACCCACCTCTCCAAGGGAAGCGGGGAATGAATCCCTGGTTTTGCTTTGCCTGTGCATGTACTTTTGCTTTATCTTTTAGTCCTTATCTCATCCCACGAGTTTTCTCACTTTTATCGTTCCAATTCTCTCTGCAGACCCATGGCAGGGGAGGGAGCGGGGCTGAGCTGCCACCCAGGGTTAAACCATGACAGTGCCGTAATTTGGTGGCCCAGTACAGTGTGAACAGGTTCTGATTCAGAGCTGGGTGAGCGACTGCAGCTACAGGGAGCCCCTGCCAGCAGCACGTTTGTGCCAATAGAAAAGAAGAATTGATGGCATCTACCCAAGGTCAGCTCCTCAAATTTGGGAGCTGGTTTTCTTCCAGACACTGTAAAGTCACTTGGTTAAACACAGCTAGTCGGCAACAATTAAATGCCTAAATAAAACATGCAGATTTGGTGCTCCTTTTGAAATCTCCCCCATGCCATGCTGTTTATTTTCTACTTCTCACAGTCTTCATTATCCAACAATCAGGCTACAAAATGGTGGTGGGAGTGAGGCAGACATTTTGTAGCCGTCTCATTAAACAGGACAATGGGAATGCGCTGAGGGAAAGGCAGTGACCCAAGAGGACGAAAGGAGCACACAGCTCTATGATGGGCCAGCTTTTAAGCAAATCCTTTATCTTATTTTACAGCAAAGCTAAAGCCAAGCTGCACTCAAAAGCCACCTGACAGCATCTGGCCACTGCGCAGGCAAAAATATAGTACAGGGCAGCCTTTTCCCAGCTTTTCACTGCAGCAAGCGCAGCTCATCACCCATCTGAGCAGAGACTTTTCTGGGAGCCACATGGACTCAGGACCACCCATTGACACTGACTCAGTCACTGTAATCTTAACCACATTCTTCCCTTGAAAGTCCAGACACCAATGTTTTCGATTACAGCCCCAGGAACTTCACAGTCTTCAGCACAGCTCTGAAAGTACTTGCAACATAATCAGCAAATGAACACTTTAAAGAACAGAGCCTACATCTCCATCTCTGCAAGTGACTTTTGATGGAAATTTCACTGTCTTGTGTGTAATAAGCCAGGGACAGCTAAAGCCAAACAAAGTAACACCAGAGCTGATAAAAGCAAAAAGCACCAAGAATTAATAAGCACATTTTTTCTTCAAGTGTGTGTCCACCAGCCTCCTTGTAAAAGTATTAGCACCTGATAGATCCTAAGAAACAAATATGCAAATCTTCAGGAAAAACTGCAAAGCCCATGCTATTCATTAAGGATTCAGGCACCTGCCAAATTACTGGTTTAGAGATTTAGGCATTTCACACTGTTTCCTGTAGGGGGAAAAAACCACAAACCAACTAAAAAACAAAACCCAAAACGTACAACTTTCTAACACAGAAAAACTATGGTATGAGTAAAACATGGCTGAGGGGATTTTGCTTACTTTTTTTTAATGACAGAGAATAAGCAAAGCAGCTGAGCTGCTGGTGTATTTGAAAAGGCTGATAAAGTGTAAAAAAAACCCCAATACCTTGGAATTATATAATGAAAAAAACCCATCATTATTAATTTTAATGCAGCTCTGATTTTGAGGGACCTGTAAAGTAGAAACGAAACCAAAAAAACAGCTAAGGGACCCACATCCCTATACAAAGGCATGCTGAATACACAGGATGACACAGGTAAACTCAGGCTAGAAGAAATTAGGCCAAAGCATTTCTGTTCCCTGTTCCACTCGTGCTCCAGTCTGATGCTGCTACTTGATATTCATAAACCAGGAAGCAGTGACCGAATGGGAAGGGCTGGCCCTCAAAAGCCAAAGATAGGTGACCCTTCCCAGAGTGCAGGTGGCAGAGTCAACCAGCTGCCTGGAAAAACAGTCAGAAGAAGAGTATTTTGAAACTTTATCTCTTGGAAGAAATGGCAGAAAGCCTGATGGTGTTGAAAGAAAAATACTCTGAGCCCCCAGGAAGAGCAGGGTAAAATGTTCTCAGAAAGGGAAGAATTTAGCCTATAGTTGACATACGACTGTGACACATTTCCCAGTAACCCATCTCTAAAGCCATGGATTTAAAACCAACCTGGATTACAGCTGTCCTTTGCTTTGGTTATAAACCCCCAAAATTGTGGAAAGAATTCTGAGTTTTGCTACAAACTTGAATGCAGGTTGAAGTTTATGACGAAGATGGGTTGTGATCCTTCAGAGTTAATATAACTCTAATCTGAACTGGGAGAAAAGAGCTCTGAATTAACATCGGGCTTTACACTGGAAGCGTGGGAAACTCATGGCTTGACAAAATTTCCTTGCAAACCCAGGTGAAGTTCAGTGGTTTCTATGATATTTCACAAAGACTGTCTGGATGCCTTTGAACTTGAAACTCAAACCAGAATCCAGCAGGTGCAAACTTAAACACAGCAAAACAAAGATTAAGAAAAAAATGTTTGCATGAGCTCCTGGGAAGAATATACTAAGTTTCACCTGCTGACACTGGAAACACAGAAGTCTACACACCCTCCAGTTCCACTTCAGTTTAAATAAAGACAGTAGGGAGGGCTAGTAGAGGCACATTTGTTACATTTTTGACTTACCCAAGAGAGGTGACATGAAGGAAACAAAGGAAAGGACTGTAAGCAGAAAAAGAGAAAGGTAAAGTGAGATGATTACAGACAGATGAGAATAAGGATTAAAAACCTGCAAATATTGGGAAAAAGGTTTAAAAATCATACTGAAAATCAGGGAATAGGAATAAAAAGACTAAGCATGTTACTTACGGCACATTTCTTTGACATGCTTTTTTTCTTAAGTGCAGAAAACTTCTGAGCAGTAAAGAATTTTGATTCTACTCTTAAATCCCTAGAGAACGTGAAAAAAAAGCCTAAATTTTGTCAGCACACTCTTGTTCTCTTGGGTTCTACATCTTTGGTGAATTACTCTTTAGCCACTTGGAAATGCTGGAAATCACATATGCTGATTCTAGAATAATATCCCCTGTCTCCCAAGTCTCCAACTATCCTTTAACTAAGCAAAGGTGTAAGAAAAGTAGCCATTTGTATAAAATGGTCAGGCAGATCACCTTGGGAGCACGGCAGCATTCTCACTATGCTGCCATTTCTGCCTATCTGACTGAGAGAAGTTTTGGAAAGGAGGAGCAGAAAAATATTTGGGGGAAAATCATGAAGTATCACATCTGGTTTTTTTATTGTAGAGTTCTCTGTCTGTTTTTGACTAATAGATATTCTAATGGAGGAACTTAATAGCTACATAGACAAGAGAAACTAGGAATGATACACCTATGAACATACAAGGGCCGCAGTTTTTGATTGTGAACCTGGAGAATACTAAAGCAAAAAATCACCTGGATAAAATGAACTACAGCATCAAACCCCAGAATGCTTCCTTGTTAGTTTAAGAAATACTGGATTCACCATTATGACCTGATGTATCTCTTTACATACATTCCTTCTTTCTTAATCATTTATGTAAAACCAGTTGCCATGACAACTAAAAGAATTGCTTTAATAAAGCAATGTCCCCATATTTTTAAATACTTCTGGTTCTTAAGACAAAGAAATCCACCCCACAACTCTGAAGACACAAAATAATACAACACAAAAGAAGCTAAAGGAAAAAAAGAGAATCCTGCACACCAAAGGAATTTTGTGGGGAAGGAGGTATTTCTGGTTCACAACTCCAAGCAGAAGCTTGCTGCCTTTTATAAGCTTTATTACCAATACCTCCTACAACTCTAACTTCATTCTGCATCCGCATGGCAAACCAATCCAAACCTGTGTCTCCTGACTGGGCTCCAATGAAAGCATAATGATGCATAATGTAAGTATTGCAAGGATACAGCATTAAGTGCTGAGATCTCTGCACCCACTGAGACACCTGAGAGCAGGTGAAATGTGCTGAGAGAGGCTCACGAGGGACCCTCCGCACATCTGAGCAAACAGCCCCCAAAGAGGAACATCCCTGCAGGATCAGGTGAGTAACAATCCTCAAGTTCTCTCTCAGTTACAGAGATGTAGAGGTGCATTGGCTGCAGATATAACCAGAGCCTGATGGGAAATTCTGGAAAGGCAAATGTGAACATCTTGTTTCACTGCAGTGGAATGCTAACTCTGCACACTGCCATTCTTCAGACAGGGACTTCACTACTGTGCACTTTGTGCTGGCCTGGAGGGACTTCTGTCCATACCAGAACATCACCCAGACCACTAAGAGTTAACAGAAAATGTACAAAATGAGAACAATCACACATTGTCATGGGAGACAAAATGAAATATCCCAACAGACATTCCTGTTCGTATGACATTCCGGCCAACAGCCCCCTCATATACTACAGTGATAACAATGCAACTACTTTCATTACTAATGCTAATTCAATGGGAATTTAACGGAGTAAATAGATTAAATTACCATTTTCTTTTAGGAATTCTGGGCTGGCAGTAGTAACATCTGTCTCTCTGAAGTGACAACAGAGAGCTTAAACTTCAGGTCTGCCTGCTCTGCAACATGAAGCATTGCATTACTAACCCAGAGCTAGGTAATCATTCTCCTGCCAGCCTTAATGAGTTTCTAGCTACCTAAGAGTGCTTCGAACTAATGAGCACAGGTAGCACAAGTGGCAGCACAGGAGGCTGGGCCCTAGACCTCATCTCTTGTGCTGCCACATCCAGGCTGTGCCCTGGACCCCACTCTAAGGTGCAATTCTGGCACAGAGCTCGACCTAGTTCTGACTCGTGTGACGGTGACTGCCCCCAAACCCAGCCCTGGGCTCCCAGGGTAATTGACAGTGGCACAGCCTGGCTGGATCAGCAGCTCCTTGTGCTGCACCAACTCCAGTTTCTTCCTTGCTTTGCCCATTTCAGCACTGGGAGCACTTGTCCTTCAGAACAGGCTCCCAGAGGGGTTGCTGACTTCCATGAAAAACACGCTCCACAAATGGAGAGCCTTCTGTGGGAGGATGAAGCTAAGGTCCCAGGAAACCCTTGTGTTGGGTCTGTAGTTAAGACTTCATGCTCTCTTTTTTTTCCCCTCCATAAAGTATTTATTTTTGGAAATCCTTTCAGAACTGTGTCATTAACACCGTGTTTCTGATTTTACATAGAAGCTGCTTTTTCAAAATATTTTGCAGCATAAATTCTGCACAACTTATTCCATATATGCTTTTTTACTTTTAAAAGCATCCCTCTCAGCCACACCATGCATTTTTGAGTAGGAATTACCTACTTTAGAATAGGTTACAGTTTGATGTTTAAAATTTCCATCTTTTATGCCTTTGCAACTGTGAAAAAGTTAATGGGAGTTTGCCCTTAATAAGAAAGCATTAAAACAATCCAACAATAATAAGCTAAATGAAGGCCATTCTTTTGCCTTTGGTCAATATTTTCATAGCAACAAATAGATCAAACACAAGCTATTTTTTAAGCCTTCTCCCCCCCAAACCCCCCCCCCTCCCAAAATCATAAATGCTTTGGTATATTTAATTTCAAAAGGAGTTCCCTGTGGATCAGGCTAACAGAACAGATGAAGAAAACCTTCCCAAACCCTGCATCTCAGATGGAAAAGTATAAAAAAATTCTCTTTTGCAGTTCCCCCCTGCTCCTTTTTCAACTGTTCCTCTTTCCCTTTCACCGAAGGACCAAGCTGTCGATGCCAATCAAAAGTTTCTTAGTCCTATTCTGAGGCTTCAAAACACTGAAATATGTACTTTTTCTAAATAAATGAAGGCTTTTAGACCATATTCACAGGAAAATACTCAAGTGACTATATATTTGCGACACCACACAGATATAGCTGCTATATTTAGACATGGAAGGATCCCCCTTGCAAGACGAAAAACAAAGGGAATATCTGTGTTCTGTGACAGTCTGCACAAGTACTACTTGGTGTCTGTGAGAGACCCAGTGGACTGTTACTCTTGTATCTGTACCAGTTTTAATTCTGCCCAGTGAGAGGCGTTTATAAGACCTGACCAACTTTTCCATGCAAGGGCATTGGTCAGGCTCCGAAAATACTCGTTTGCAATACTTGCTTGTCATAGTGGATTTAATTTGCAGACTTCAATGTCCTTTCTCCTGTCCTTCTGTCCTTACTGGTTACACAATACCAAGGGCTCCTCAGTGAAATGTAGAGCACAGCTGTTCACAGCTGCTTTGACACATGGACACCAGCCTTGTTAACTGGAACAGGTTGGGACTTGGTTCACCACCCCACTAAATCTGTCTGATGGTAAGTCCTGTTGCTGGAAAAAGCCTCTGTAGGAACTGCAAGCTCTGGTCCAGCTGTGGGCAGATGTGAGGGCAGCAGTGGCAGGGGTGGCAGCAAGAGCCCTATGGATATGGCTGCACTATGGCCCCAGTGCAGAAGGGTCCTGCCTCCCTCCTCCTGCAGCTGGACCAGAGAATGGAGGCCTACAACTAGAAGCAAAAGTGACAAAACAAGCTCTCTGTTCGATAAATCACCAACTCTTCCAGCTGGCCTACGCAGCTGTGATGTCCTGCCCACCAGAACACCACGGAAGCAGCCTGGGATCACCACTTCCACAGGTGCTGGGTGCCACATTTGGCCTTCATCCAAACAGAAAGTGTCCCATCTAAACATTTTGCAAGAGTGGTAAAAGTAGTGACAAATTACTTAAGATGACACTGTAAGATTTACCAATGTCTTTGGAGACAGAGGCCAGAGTGAAGTGTGAACACGCAAAGGCTCAGGGAAGCAAAAGCACCAGTGCAGCTCCAAAAGTCTGTGAATTTCAGCTTTAGCATGGACGTGGTTTTGGTTAGTTACCACATATTTGAAACAATTGAAGTGGGTTTTTTCTGTGTTTACTTTGGAGCCAGCTATTTTTAAGGTCACAGTCCCTGCTAAAGGAGGAAACTGTTTCTCTGAGGTATTGGGAATTAAACAGAGGAAAGAAAAAGGCATAGAGAAAGTAGCTGCCTTACAGAGAGAACTCAAATATTTTGTTTCCTTCCTTGTTCAGTCTGTAGTCAAAAAAGAGCTTTACAGTAAACACTAACTCATTTGTTTTAAAAAAACGAACGTAATTCTGAATTCACAGGAATTCTTTTTTATCTCTTGGAATCCCTTTCTGATAAACTGCAATATAAGGGTACATTCCCACTTGCAGATTTCCACTTGGCTTTTACAGTCTCAGAGCATAGGCTGACTACTCCCCTGTCTGTGGTCACATGTGGTGGCACCTATATCCAGTCAAGTATTTTGTGTAGGCAGTTTTCAGACCTGGAGATACAGAGGAGGAGGTGGAGGAGAGGCAGCAAATGTTTTGAGGGCCTCAGAAAAGCCAATCAAGACAGAAATCAGACACTGCAGAGGACACATTCTGTACTGTGACCACAGACTTCAGTGCCAGGAACCAGCTGAAAGCAGTGCCAAAGGGATGGTGCGGGAAAGGACGAGAGCGAGCGGACAGAGAGGCTGCAAAGACAAGCAAGGAATTCCACCCTAGGGAAAAGCAGGACCTACTGTTATCAGACTGTTGCCTGCCCTGCCCCTGGTCCAAGAGGTCATACACCACTTTACCACAGCAGAGCTATACTCTGTATCTGACACCAGGAATTAACTCTGGAGCCTCAGGTCTTAAATAATGCAGAGAAGGATCAAAGCCAGCAGCTATATGAAAAGAGTCTCCTTTCATAACTTAATTACTCATTTGCAAAATCCCAACGTTATTTATTTAAGTAACTATGACCTCTTTTGATGCACTTGTAATGTAAATGCTCATGTGTGGTTGTTGGAAGAAAATCACGATAGTAAAATACTAATACCTTAGATCAAGAATTGCCCAATTAACTTTGCTGGGATAGCATCCCTAAATAAATGGATCTGCACTCTACCTCTTTGAGGCAGGGGTTACAGCTGTTTCCAATTGTGTCCCAGGCTCTGCACTTGCAGAAGACAAATGCATTTGGAGCCATTTTGCAGATGCTTTTTTCTCATGCAAGTACCATGAGAAATACACCAAGATTTTGGGAATCCCTCCTTTAGCTGCCCTCTGCTGTTCTTGTCATATCCCACATTATGGTGGATGCCTGTTCCTCCAGCTGTAGTGCCAAGAAGCATTATTTTGAGGTGCAGAAGATGTCTTCCATGGCTCTAATTAAACAGATCAAACACATACAGGCAGGGAAGAGCAGATGCACACCAGTCCAGAGGACATGTAATGTCAACTAGAATTGGAACAGTTTCACTGGGACAACATTAGGAAGGTCAGAAAGTAAAGGAAGACTCTTCCATGCCTTGACAGTGGCACAACACCGGACATCATCGGTTCCATGATGTAGATGTCAGCAGCAAGATACAATGATTTAGGGAACATCATTAGTATGTACTTATTACTTGGGCCAAACTGAGATAAAGAACAGCAGTTCTTGAATAGAAGATGATAAACTCTGGGGAGAAAATCAGGAATAAGGGAGGTATATACAAGAGTTCTGTGAATGGAAAAATAAGAATTTATACGAGTTACTCAATCAAAAAGAGTGTGCTCTGTCTCACACCCAGGTATCACAGTAAGGATACAGCTGTTTCAGTTGTTTCTCAATTCTGGGACATTAATAAAAATGGGACAGGAGACCACGACAATGTAAGATAATCTCTTCAGAAATTGTCTTTCAGATGCATATGCAATTTACTTTTAGGTGATATCTACACGTTCATATGGAGCCTCACCTGAGTAGGGCACACACCTGTATTTACTTTCCAGTGACACCAGAGCGCTATTCAGCATTTTTTTCAATCAGCTGCAAATATACTCTGTATCACACATGTTAATGTAAGAATGCAAAAACACACATCAGAGGTGACTGCTACTGCTGGGAAGGGAAAATGTGTGACCTCTCAATTCCAAGTAAACACGTTAGTAGGCTTTAATAAAGTCAAGTGATATTGTTAGCTGTATTAGCACCACTAAAGAGTCCTCTACGTACAAAAGAACCACGCATGCAGAATGATAGCATCAGTACATTGAAGAACTAATAGTATTACAGCCATGTGGTTACCACTTTAAAAACCAAGCTTTCAAGGGTTAAACAAAGAGATTAAAACCCTGGAAATCATATTCATAGTGAATACACATATTCACATAGTGAATACACAAGTGTTATATTTTGTTTTGGGACTTGCTCTATTTAAATTCTGCTGCAATCAATACATATTTTGGAAAGCAATGCAAAACTCCTCAAGCAGATGATATTCGTCAATGTTGTTTGACTATGAAAATATTCCTCTTGATGTGCTGAGGTAATGCAGGCTTACCAAGAAAGATGTTCTAACTGAAACAGGTGAATTAATAACCCTGAAAGAAGGTGGAAGTTGCACAGACAGGAAGAGCACTGTGTTACACTTGACCAAAACCAGAATGCCACGATGTGGGACTGTGGAGTTTTCCACAAGTTTAGGCTGTGGCAGGACGTTCTAAGCCTTCCTTGTATGAAGGTTTGGTCTTCTAGCCCTCTGAAGGAAGAAACACTTTCCAAAATGTGAACAGTCTACTGTGCTTTTTTGGCAATGTTTCTTGAAAGTACACTTTAAGAACAAAGAGCAGAAAAAAAAATCTGTTACCAGAAATGATCACTTTCTCAACTTCTTAATGCACATTATGTGACTTACCAAAATACTTCTGGTTTTGAGTCATACTACATCAAGTCTCCCTTGTTGGTTTTGACATGATATCTGGAACAGCCAATGGTTAACAGATTCTGATTTGCACATTATCAGTGAAACTGAAATAAAGAACAGCATTTTCTTCAGAATTACTTTTATTCTCCATGCCTAAAGGAATACAAGCACTGTCAAACCTCACTACTGATGTATTTGAAAATCCCAGTGAGCTGTTAAAGACAATACCCCACTCATCAGAAGCAAGTACCAAATGATTCCACACAAGATGGACCTAAGTGAGGGCAATTTTAAAATAAGGTCTCATCGATGAAATCTTCTAATCAGTAACACTTCCTATTCAGCTGATGTCCAAGAGTAAGTCTGGAGCCTGTTTTTGGCAGCATGCTGTTCAAAACATGATCATTACTTTTAAAAAATGGAAAATTTTCTATTCATGATTCTCAAGATTTTCCCTGTGACCATTTAAAAAACTTATGAAAGAATGCCACATTTATATTTATGAAAGGCATGGCTCATGCACCTTCATACTGACAGCAATATGTTATTAAAAGCAAAAATCTTCAGCTTTTTGTAGCTGAACCTTGTCAGAATTCACTGCAGCAACCCAAAGTACCCATCTCATTCAGCTCCATGGCCTTGATTTTATATACTAGCAATTTGACCGCTATTATTACTGAAACCAAAAAAGAGTCCATATGATCTGATATTGGAATAACAAATTTCTGGCACTGCATGGCAATGTCAGAGAACACAGCATTCTGGTGGGCTCTGCAACAGCTGTGTAACTTACACCTTGGGGCTTTCAACTATGATTGTGTTCTCAGCTGCCATAAGGTCCAACAAATTATGTGATGCAAAAAAATCTTGTTGCATTGAATGCAAGAAACTAACTGGTGGGAAAAAGTCACCTACCTGTTACACTATGCTTTGTTATCTGGGAACAATCCCAAATTGCCCCTCAGGACTGTTCAAAGGTTGTACCAGAGTTTTTCAGAGCATTTGAGATTACATCATTTAGCTGTACAATCCCATTGTGGATGTAATAATGTTTGCTATATCTGGAATTACTGCAAGTGTCCTGGTAGCAAAAGCAAGAACACACCATCTTCCTCTGACAGAAAGTTGCTGAGAAGGTAGTTTTAGCTTCAAGAAACCATGACCGCTCTTATTTAGCAGGACACATAATAATCATAGTCTTTTCTGTCATCCTCAGGTCTGATAACACAAGTATCCAACCTGAAAATTGTCACTGGCAAACTATCTTTTAATTCAGAAGGGAAGCACACCCATAATGGAATCTGAATTGTGCTTTACTGCTTCTAAAACTTCACAATGTACTGACTCCAAGAAGGTATCGGCCTCCATTTTGGTAAACAAGTACTAGCTTTTTAACTTATTGTCAGCCTGCAGCAGCTGCTGCGTTATTCACACATTCTTTCATCTTGCCCAAGGTGAGACTCATTATTCTTTGAGGATTAAAGGAGTTTTTATGGGGCTTGTTAGTAGCTAGTCAGTCTCTTCTCTGAAGCAACAAGACAAGAGGAAACGGCTTCAAGTTGTGCCAGGGGAGGGTTAGGTTGGGTAACAGGAAAGATTTCTTCATGGAAAGGATTGTCAAGCATTGGAACACACTGTTTGGGGTAGTGGTGGAGTCACCATCCCTGTGTTGGAAAACATATCAGTTTAAAAATATTTTTTTATATAACTTTAGCCAGGTTCGTTCACCTTTGCCTTGGGGAAAGGAATTCCTTTAGTTCGTTTAGGAGATATGGTATCACTCTAAGGAGATGGGCTTAACATACCAACAGACTGGGAGTAGCCCAGAGATATCCAGAGAGATAAAGGACCATCAACAGAACATCAGTGGAACTTCAGTGGTCATCTACAAACATCTACCCTCAGAACTGCCTCTGGCAGAGTTGGAGACATCCGGTCCGGAAAGAACTGATAAGGAAATTGAAGAATGGAGATCGAATTAACTTTGCATGCAAGTAGATTCAGGTCCAATAAGGAAAGTGAACACTGCGGGTTGCTCAACTTTGGACCAATGAACATTGAAGCAATGCATCTCTATGGGTTTTGACTGTATAAAGTTTGGGAGGAAAGTCCTGTAAGGTATGTGTCATGGAATGATTCTCTCTGCACACCCAGGCTATGTGTGGATGAGATGATTTCTGTGGTACATCCTGGCCAGCACAACATCCTGGACAGATAATAAAGTAATGCCTTAAAAATGTTGTTGGAGGGTTTTTGTTTTTCCCAGAGTTTTGGTGACACCTAGAGGGATTTAAAAGACGTCTAATGGGGACATGTTTTAGCAGTTGCCTTGGCCGTGTTTGGTTAATGGTTGGACTTGATATGAGAGGTCTTTTCCAACCTAAAGGATTCTATGATTCTGTAACACTGCAGCAACAAAATATAACTTTTCTTATGTTCCTGAATTTCTAATGACATAAAGTGGTATTAAAAAAATATTCTTAGGCAAGCTAGGGCAAGTACTCACCAAAATACCAGAACAAATATGCTCAGACACAGCTTAAAATATATTAAAACCATTCAAAATTCACGTGATTCTATCCTTCAAGTAAAAGAGAGCAAACCAGGAGGAAAGGTTCTCAGACGTAATTCATGATGCAGCTTTCAGTGAGCACCGGCGACCGCAGACACTGAACAGGCACAACCCTTGTTTCTGCTCAAAGCACTGCACAGAGAATGCCCAGATGAATGGAACAATCATACCCCAGGATGTCTGTGTGCCAAAGCAGGCCAGACCCATGCACAGGGAGATGAGGAGAACCCTTGCCTGGGCTGTGACAGTTGTGATAACACTCATGGTCTGGCTACAAAGAGCAAAACTCCCCACAGGGTGCTTTACTGTGATTTAATCTTTAAGGCCGGAGGAACAAGTGTTCTTGCTAATGACGTTTTCTAGGAACTGCTTCAGAGACATTCTTTCATGTGAGAGAATGAAATGTTAAGGGTTAATGAGTCAAACGATGGGCCATTTGCCAAAGCAGCAGGTGCTTTGCTGAGCCCCCCAGCCGGGGCAGAGGAGAGGTTTTGGGTGTGTGGTGAGGAAACTTCTGGTCTGCAGAAGCACCGCCCAGGGGCAGAGGGGGTGAGCACCCACCACCGGAGGGTGACCACGAGAAACCGACCTTTGTTTAGCAACAAACTGGTTTCCAGGCAGATAAGAGAAGAGGTTGATAAGAAGTAGATCCTGTGAGGTGGAAGAGTGCTTTTGATCATGGCAATGTCCTCCCTTACACAAGTGGCTCAGGTGTAAAACTCCACCTGACCCTGAGGAAGTATCACGACATTCACACGGAGGCCTCAGAGTTTTCATCCCTTCTGATGGGCATAACTGGCTCAACTGCACTGATGTGAGAGGCAGGGTCATGTCTTAGAGGGCATCATAAACCATCAAAGATCCCTGAAACACCCCCAGATTCATTTCTAGGGCCTTCCACGAGAGAACTGTGCGTGATCCACAGTGCTGTGTCAGACAGTGTAACACTTCCCACACCCCCAGGAGACGTACTTGGACATTCCCACCTGAACCTGAACATTGAACCCACTGAACTTTGTGTTTCATGGATCAAGACGGAGACCATCACCTCAAACAACAGACACTGAAATTGCAACAATCAAGTCTTGTCACTGGATCCATGGGTGGTGATATCTTTCCTCCCCACTATCTACTCTCATCCTTTCTTTTTTTTTCTTTCTTTTCCTTATATGTTTTATTCAGTGGTATCTTTATACTTTTATATTGCTGTATTTCTGTAGATACTAACCAAAGCGGCTACACAGTTCCATTGTAACCAAATGGTTCTAAAATAAACCTGCTATCTATCTCCCTCTCTCTCTCTAAAAACACAGTGTCACTTCACTCTAATCCACCCGAGGGGATCTGTTAATAAGAAGCTCAGTTACCCCACCTTTGGGGGTGGGTCATAACATTTCTCTCATCAAAATTATTTTTATTGTCATCAGTACAAATTAGGCTCCCAAGTCTTCTTACACACACAATGTCAAATTGAACTGATCTGAATCTATTTTCTTTGCTTCATAGATTTTTTTTTTCTACAATGGATATATACATATTTGTGTAAATCCGTATTCTAAACCGTACTCTGTTATTTTAAATAATAACTAGTAGTTTCAAAGACAAGGTAAAATAAAATATAATAAATTATTACAACTTCTTAAATTATAAATAATAAATTAAAAAGAAAACCAATACTTGGCTTCCACTGTCAAACCTATCATTTCAAACTGCTCTGCTTCTATAAGGAAATTAAAGTTTTATGTCCCCAGTACTGGGAATCCAATAGGAGCCTGATCCTTTGCACATGAAATGCCTTCTTTTGCCTCAAATCTCAAAGCCAGCTCTGTTCAGGTTCTCTCCTTCCCATACCCTCTGTGCACTAAGGATTCCTTTCTGCTTTCCTTGGCCTATTATAACTGATACACATTTAACTAAGCAGATACATATCCATAAAATAAATAACATGTCCTTCATTTTTATCCTCTGAAATACGAATTAAGGAATTGTCTTTGGTGACAGTCTGCTCTTTTGTCTGTGCATTACCAGCAAAAGAATAACAATGCTCAATGGATTTCAATCAAGAATTAACAAGAGGAATGAAAAATATTTTATGCAGTTCCTTTTCAACATATGCACAATGAAACGAAGCGTGTCTTCTCATATTCATGCAGACAGACACAGCTTTCATACAATTACAAATAATCACTGAGAGTATCAGCACAGTAAAAAGTTAGTGGGGAACAAACACATAAAAAAACCTTTCTGGTTTTGTTTATTTATCACTATTTCAAAGTACATTTTCCTATTCTAAGTCAACCAGTTTGACATTGCTGAAAGAACACTTGTCCAACAACAGCAGGATCAAAAAAAGAAGCCTTGGAATTATTTTCTGCAATAAACTAAAAGTAAATCAAAATAGAGCTCAATATTCACATGGTATGTGAAATTTTATTTCCCAGATTCTACTGTGGGAAAAAAGGGCAAGCTAAGCACCCCCCTTCGGCTCTCCCATTTTGGTAGTTCCTCACTAGTTCCCCACTTTTGTATACCTACAAAAGACTTCATCTGAATTTCAGTTTAATCTCTCCCTTGACTATCCTGGAGACATTCTGTTTAAACATGTTCTCATTTTCTTCAAGTCATGTTATGCATTTCTTCCCTGAAGCGCACTGTGTTGTCCTGAGAGGGTAATACAGGTAACATTTAATACCTAATTGTAAAATAATAGTAGCATTTATCAACCCTCAGTTCCACTGGCACTACTAATTCTCACAACATATACCCACATAACTGAGGCCACAAGCTCTGGGACTCCAAAATGCATTTTTAGGTCCAGCAGCTGGGAAGGAGGAAAGAGAAGTCCCTTTGCATGGAGACGAGAGAGTAAACCAAATCCTTGTCCTGCTTCTGACAGCTGCCCTTAGGATTTTCTCTCACTCCCCCTAAAATACAGTCTTTGTGCAGTCACAAGAAAGCAAGAAAAACAAAGGATCCATAAAACATATCTGAATTTCCCTTGCAATGACAGCTCATTTTCCATTTGTAGTTTTGTACTGAACATTCATCAATTCAACAATGAAACAGTGGATGATCCACAAAGTCTATGGGGAAGTCTTTAGTTTCAGTCTCCTTTGTGTAATCATTGATAAAAATATCCTCAGAGTAGACACTTACTAGACACAAACAGTTCTGCATCTGGCTACAAGGATGTAGGTGAAATATGTAAACTAAGCAACATACAAACTTATACATAACACTAATGCAGGGATAACCTTAAAAATCACAACTTCTGTCTAAAATTCACAGAATTTCAGTTTACAAAAAGATCACCAGCTTTGCTAGCGGAATACACTCCTCTCACCTGAAATACTGCTGCATTTTCCAGACTCCTGGAATCAAGTGACTGCTTTGGCGCATGCACTCTAACAGACACTGTTTCAGCAAGTGTCACTGGAGGAGCCCTCATGTTAAACAGCTTACTGGAGGTCTGACACCCAAAAAAAAGACGTAAGAAGGCCGTCCTATAGTTGAACACATATTTGTTTCAAATATTATTATGACGCTCCAGAACAGTGCAACATTTATGAACAACTGAAAATGTTCTGGCCATGAGAAAACACTATGCCTGCATTCTACACTTCTAAATTTTGTTTTGCTTTTAATTTTAATTATCAAAGCAGATAGAAGTTTAAATATTGAAGTATCTAAGCATAAATTCATTAAACTTGTAAGTTTATTTATATAAGCAGAGAAAAACAAGAAACTAAAAACAATTGCAAAATATTTTCAGTAATCGAAATTAAGTAACTGACATTAAGTAGGGAAGGGAAATCTGTATTTTCTTTTAATATGCAATTTTAATATAACACCTACTTAGGGTGGCATTTGAGAGCTCACATAAATATTTTAACATTCTAAATTGCATCTTTACTGAACTGTACATAATCACATTTATTATTGCAATTTCCACTGAAACAGAAACCTGGTAAACATACATTTTATCTCAGTACCTTAAAGCAGTAACAGGGCTGTACCTTTGTCTGCACTCTATGTCCATCTTCGGTGTGCCCAGGACTATTTCCAAGTGGAAATGACTCCTTAAGCTATAAATGCACAGTAAGATACATAACTGGCTGCATGACTGAAATGACTTCCGGAAGGAGGAGACAAAATCTAAACTGTCACCTCCGACTCTGTTTCTCAGTGACACGGAGGCAGACTCCCACAAATAGCTGGAAAGTTATATTAAGAGGTTGTGTGATGTCCTGCCAGGCTCTTTACTAGGCTTCTAGAGTACAAAGGTCATATATTGTTTATTTATAGATAAGGATGATACTGCACAAACCATGAGGTTTAGGGAAGCTTGTGCTTCTAAGCTAAATAATTCTGTAAAATAATGCAATATACACCACATTTTGAGAAATTAATTAAAAGGCATCCCCTTTAACTAATATACAGTTTTGATTTGAGAAGAAAATACACATGTCTAAACCTTGCTCAGCTGGGGCAGCGCTTACCTTGACTTACTATTTAAAAGAAATTTACAGGAGATTTGTCCTCTTTTAGATAGACTGAGCAGTGTCTGTTGAGGATTCCTCTTACTATGTATTTGTAGAGCATTTAGCACAGCTGTACCTTTTGTCTCTACACACAGAACTACCTTCTCCTCTGCATATGATGGTTGGACTCGATGATCTTAGAGGTCTTTTCCAACCTAAACAATTCCATGATTTGTGTAGCAACTGTGTATGTTGTAAGTACAATGCTTTGTGTCCACCCTCGGCTGCAGGGCTTGGTTAAGGTTTGATTCTCACCCCAGTCCTGCCAATCACTCGGTCAAATCACTCCTGCCTTGCCTCGGCTCCCCTGGGACCAGGTAGTAGAGCACTAATGTTTGCCAGACAGCTGTTGTGTGCCTTAATTATCTCCACAAAGGGAAACAGAATTACTGCAAATTCTCGTCCAAGGACATTAAATGCATGCAGTGTCTGTCAGTAACATCAGCAAATCAGTCAGTATCTTGAGTGCATACAAACACAGGCTGTTCTCTAACAAATAAATATTTTTTTCTCTTTTCAGTTAAAGAAAGGACTAAAGTAGCCCCCATTCCTGTAGCGAATACTGCTTTACCTCCCACTCCTCACTTTTTAACAGGCTGGAAAATGAAAGCATATTGTGCCTCTCTCTCCAGACACTGTTTTTATTTGAACATTTCTGATTTTCAAACCTGACAGAGCCTTTAATAAGACATAATAGGCAAGCTGAATGTGAGTCCCAAGAGTCAAAAAAGCACTCCATTCTAACCTCTCTGAAATGCAGCAAACAGCTTCAAGAAAGAAAATGAACAGATAGAATTACTTCAGTATTCTGTGTTAAGACACTTCTACTGTATCAGTCCGAAAGACAGGTGCACACTTGACATATATGGCCTCTGGAAGATGTAGAAAGTCACTGATTTTAGAAGTTTATTCACGCTTTTTGCTTAGGCTGCAACAGCTTAGGCTGTTTAGTTTGATTATAAACAGTATTTTCCCAATTCAATTCAGAAATTAACTGATTTCTTACCTTATCTGAAAAATACAGCTAATGGGGATATTCCTAAGGCAGCAAAGCTGGTCATTGCTGGTCACTCCTGTCCCACACCACTGAGGTTTATGGTTTCCTGTGATGATGGGCAGGACCATTTTCACATTCTATTGATCACAGTTTCCTTCCAATTTCTGCTCAACAGCAACACCTGTGGGAAAAATAATTCCCATTTTTTACTGCTTCCAGCATCTCTTTTGCTACTGTTGGCAAGGCTATTGATGGGATGCATCTTTCACTGCCATCAATGTCCATGGCATTTTCTTCCTACACCTGCTGCCCTCATTCCTCTCCACCTTAATGATGACTTTACATTCCTTCTGTTTCCTTCCCCTTTACCCTCTGCCTATCAAGAATACTTATGAAAACCCAGAAAGACGTTTTGTTTAGACACTGGGTTAAATGTCAACATCCATGTTCATTTCCTGCTCTGAAACAGATTTTCAAAACAGCTTCTCTATTTTCCACTGCTAGTAACACCTCTGGTGTTAGATTTTCAAGTGAGCACAACATCAACCTGTTCCCGCTCCAATTCTTATTATCAGATATTGAGAATAGCTCAGGGCCAATATAGCTAAGCATTTTTCAAAGTCTAGTCTTCTGTCCTGCAGTCTAAATAGGACTTCAGAATTTTCGGCATTGTCACCCTAATCTTTCAGTGCCCCATTATGTCCATACAAAAAAGAAGGTATTTTGTCTTCTCCCAAGCTTTATCTTTGCATAAGGAATTTGGGATATATGTGGATCAAATATTGTACTATACACAGCTTGTCTCCAATTTTAACCTGGAACTGTACTCATTTAGAAATACCACTATTATGAAATGTAATGTCATGCATTATATTTATTATATTTTGCCAAAAGAGAAGATTTGACTTTTAAGACAGCTCAGTTTCAGTGGACTTGATTTGCAAAGTCCATTTGCATTAAGAAACCTTCTCAAAACGAAATCTAGTAAGGAAAAATTCCCACAGACAGCAAGATCCTACAGTGATTTATTTAAAATCAGTCTCTCAATTATCATGATTTTGTATGTTTGTTTGGCTGGTCATTTGGTATTGCAGGAATAATCTTATTAGTCTACAAAACCTGGTGAGCAAATTGTAATTTTAATACTTTTCTCTTTCCATTGTTTTCCATTTGAAGCTCTTACTGTGTTTTTATTTCATAGAAGGTGCTACAAAGGTGAAACCATGTCTGCAGCCCATCCTAAGGAGATCTTGTGTCTCAATATGTAACAGAGTGATGATCTATGTTCTTCCTATCTTCTTTAGGTGTCAGGGTCCTCATGCACCTTTACCCCTTTCTTCCCATTACTTCTCTCTACCATTCATCCCTCTTATTACTGGCAAGCAGAAACATCCCAGAACGCTGATCTCAGTAAGCTCCCAATCAGGATCAGGGCTCTACACAAAATGAACACTATCCAACACAGGACAGCAAAGTCAAAAGCATATGGTGTTTATCCAGCAAACAAAAAAACCCTACCATAAGTGTTGCAACAGGATTAAATTTTACAAACAGAGAGGTACTTCCAGAGTAACACCCAGACTCAGTAGGGCAGCACAACTCAGTCTGAAATGCGCAGAGGAGTTAAATGCATGCTCAAATGCTTCATTTACTGGAACCCATCAGGAGTTTTTCTGATATTACCAAATATGCCCATGCTTAAAACTGATATGGCTGCTAAGACTTGACTTCTCTTGAAGCACAGACCCTTTAGGTTACTAGTTATTTCACTCACAAGGCAATGCGGTCCTGGATTACTTAACTGTGCTCTATCCACCACACTAACCTAATGCCTAAGCACCAATTACATTTCAAAAATACAATCTTAAAAATCCTTTTCCAGTTTCACTGTCGGACTCTATAAGGCATCCTTCCATCTCCAACTAGCATGAGATGGTTTCAAAGCAAACAAAAATGAACTGGCTCTTCACAACAGGTGTGTTATGCTGTAGGACTCCTTGCGAGGGAGGCTGCAAGGCTCAGAGGGAGGTCGGGCAAGTGTACAGAACAGAAATCCACTTCAGTTGCTAATGAGAAATAAACTATGCCCGGCTGCATGTTTCTCTGGGGTGGGGGAAAGAGATCATTTAGCTGAAATATGATCTACAATTTCCTTGTCCTTACACACCTCCTTAGGCATTTGGGTTTGGACAGGGCTGAGGACAGGTGCCAGTCTGAGCAGCTGGAAAGTCCTCCTGCTGCAGGATGAGTCCCAGCACTAAGCTCAGATGTTCCAGCCCTTCCTGAAGGGAACTCTGACTCTGTGCACACTGCAGTGGAGCAAGTGATCAGCAACAGTTAAACAAAATGCACAGTATTACACACTGAGGGCCTAACCAAATCCTGTTTCAGCCCACTGGCTCAAATTGAGCAAAAAAGTTCCAAAATTCTTTAACTTTACTGTTTTAAGGAGAAAGCTACCCATTTTTTCAGTTCCACTCAAAACTAAATAGCTCCAAATAAAGTTAAAGAATAATAGAAGTTTTGTGAATTTTTAATGAAGTTCACTTTTATATTCCAAATTAAATTTCATACATCCAACCAAATCAAAGCCGCTCTACTGATTACCTCAAGTTCTACCGATCCGTTACTAAGTTTAATGACTTTTAATTCAACCTCTCTACCTGCCCATATGAGTCCTTAGTATTCTTAGCTAAATCATGGAGCAAAAATGATTGAATCTGTGAGAAACACATTATTTGCCTCTTCCCCACTCCTATCTATTCCTATCAGAATCAGATGTAAGAAGAAATTCCACCAGGAAAGTTTTTTTCCAAGAGGCTGCCAACTGATTCTGCAGATTCAGCTAAAGAATCTTTAAGAATCTTCAGCCAGAGACTTAGTGCATTTCTCTGAACAGATTCTCACCATCTCTCTGTACAGAATACAAGAACAAAACTAGAAAAGGGGCAGGGGCCATGAATACAGTAACACAGAAACTTCACAGATCTGTACAGGCCTTTGTGAGCAGCCAAGGTTTTACTTTCATCTTTCAGGTGAGAATTTTAAGATACTGAATCTTGACATGGATTATCATTTTGCCAACTGAAATTTCACCCAAACACACTTGGCAATCAGTTCCACCAATTGTAATTCATAGGCAGTGCCTTGGCTGCAGCCTAGCATGAAGGATGTAGTTACTTGGAAACATGCTTTCAGTTTCAGGGATTAAAAGCAAATCTTAATGTTTTAAGAAAACTGTTGAATTGTTTAGACTGAAGGCGAAAATTTTGCCTCCTGTCTTTATTCTAAGTAATACAACAGTTTTCTTATATTGCTGAAAAGTGCCCTGCATTACCAACACTGAAAGCAGGCTAATTGGATTTAACTAGGTGAGATTAGCCTTGGAGTTTGTGGTCTCCATGTATTGTTAGAGGCTCACGGTCATCCTAACTGTTGTGTCTTTGTTTTTCTAAGTGTAGGGAGAGAAAGATCTAGCCCCTCTGAGGTTTGGTATTTAACCCATCTTTGTGTAATTTTTAACACTGATTTTCCTGTGGCTTAAATCAATTCTCCCAGTATGCACAGGAGGCTACTGGGATGTGTCCTGTGAACTCCCTCCTTTTCCCCTAGCAGACTTCTGTCTGATGATCTCATTCTCCACTCATATCTTCTCATCCCATCTGTAGGCCAATAACTCATAAATCTGTCCCTTCTTTCATGGCTTATCTCATTTCATCTCATCCTGTCTCATGGCTCTTCTTGGGTGTTCTGTTGTCAGTTATGAGTCACTATAACTCTGGCGTGATTCATATCTGAAACTCTTTTCCCTCTCCATATTACTTGTCAATAAATGCTACTTAGGTCCAATGAATGCCCTGCCTCCAGAGAAGAAAAATAAAAGGAAAAAAACCCCCCATATCATGTTTTTGAACATTATCAAGGAAACCAAACTTACAGACCACAAGTTCAGGAACTTTAAAAATTAAGACTATCCTTAATTTTTTTTTTTCCCTCCTCGGTGTCATCATTGCACTTAGATTTTACAGCTGACATTCAACTAACCACTCCTTCCTAGTCTTCATTTTGCATTAGGAACTGCTCATGTCTGGCCTGTGTAGTAGGTGCAAAGCCATGGTTTTGAAACAAAGGCATCCAAATCTCCCCACCAACTTAACAGCACCCCGACATCATGGTCAGTACTCAGTGCAGAACCAAAGCTCAAAACAAGGAACTGACCCTCCTGCACTGTCCGGAACCATTGCCTTGGTTACCAGACCCAGCAAAAATCACATTCTCTATTAGTTATTTGATACTAATTCTTCCTGTGCTCAATGCAGAGTGTTTTGGAATGAAAAGGACCAGGGTTTTGAGAGTTTTATAATTAGGAAAAGTTCATTTTAAAACGCCATCATCTTCTAAAAATATTGACTGTGATAAAATACTGATTTTAAGTTTCTCAGGTCCCAAAATTACACAAAATTTGTGATACGGAAGCACTCCTTCCTTGAAAACAGAACCTAATTAAAATCTGCATCTCTCAAACACAGCAACACTTGTAAGTAGCTTTGTTATACCTGTAATTTGTTTAGAAAATAGTGTATCAGGATAGTGTTAGAAACATGAAATGTTTGCAAAAAGCATTAAGTACATTTTTTTCCCCAAAGAAGGAAAAAAATTTCTTTTCTAAAATAGCTTGTTACTCATAGTTACCCAAATCATATACAGTCTGAAATTTCTAGGAGGAAAATCTGACTTTTAGAGTTTTCTTATTTTGAGGAACAATCACAATCTGAAAATCAAAGTCTATTTTCCCCATAATGATGAGATTTCAGAACATTAAGGAAGGTCAGTAATTCTCATCTAAAATACTGGATGTTTGATTTGACCACCACCTTTGGGTACAGAACAAGTCCATAATTTCAGCTTATAGAATGTTCTCAGGTACTATTCTTTCTATCTATTGTCAATAAAACTTGTGTAAGGCTTGTTTCTCCTGTCTTTAAGTAATACCTCTTTTGAAGGAACTGCACAACTGAGTGGTAAAACATTTTTTAATCTCAAGTGTACTTATTTTCAAAAGGATTAAAAGTTTAATTGGATACAATTAATCTTACAAGAAAACAGTATCACACTTCAAAGTTGAATAGAAACCTTTCCTAAACCTATGTTAGGAGATTCTGACAGCAGTTTCCTGTTCTTACAGAGAAGACTCTAGTTCTAAAGTGAGACTGAGGATGTTTCTTCTAAAGTGAGACTGAGGATGTTTCTGAAGGCTAGTGAGCTGGCTCAAGGTTCTAAAACACATGGCAGAAAACCAAGAATTTTCACCATTGACTTTACTTATTTGGGATGCCACAGCAAGCAACTACTTGCATTGAAGGTCAAATGCTGAAAAAAAAAAAGTAAAAAAAAAAAAAAAAAAAGACAAAATACTGAGAGGAAAAGTACTAAATAATACTCCACCATCAGTCACTGGTCCCATGTGTTACATCTGCATTATGTGCAGTAAAACCTGGTGCTCTGGGATTTACTATCAATTTTCCATATCACTTATCTGAGGTTCTCTCAGATGAAGCAAACTGCATCAAGTCCCAGAAGCAGTTTGGGAGCAGAATCTGAAAGAGTACATCAACAGTGTCTATGAACACACTGCCACAACCACGGGAATACACACATTAAAAAATACCAACGTGAATAAATATCTGGAAGCTGATAGATTGTGTAGTTCAGGAATTAAAATAATATCCATAGTGACTTTGCTATTTACTTGCATCTGTTTTTCAGTCATATATGATATAACATTCAACAAGAGTAATTTTTCACATATCAATGATATAACCATTAAATATATACCCTTAGGAAGTACCTCTGCTTTTGTGGAATTGTTCAAATTACTTAATTATGAACAACAGTTAATTATAACAGCTTAATCATTGCAATGAGATAACATAAGATTGCAATGACTGCACAAATAAAATGTTTTCTCTGAATGCACCTTGGTATTGGTGCACTCTGCAAGCACAACTCTTACCTTTACTCCCATTAGCAGCTCATTTGCTTCCCGCAATTAATCAGCTACAAAGCTGTGTACAGCCAACCTCTGCACTTACATCATCATGCAAACATGTATGTAATTACTTGCTGCCATTAAGTTGTCACACTGCACATCCATAGCCTGTCTGTCATCACCTGCTCACACGGAGCATGGAAAAGGAATTACACAAGTGTTCTGCTTGCTTCAGAGACATGGAACATAGACTCAACAGAGCTGTGCTACTTTCTCCTGTATGTATTCATAAAACAAAAATGCATTTTCCTATTATCTAGAAAATTGTAACATTTTTCTAGATTGTTCTTGCTTTCCAACTAGAAAGTCTCATTTCTGCACAGGTAAGAATTGTAAATGCCTTATTTTCTTCCAGCTGTATCCAGGACATACACACAACCTAAAGCTCACAAAAATCCTTGAGGCCTGGCAAGTGACACAGGACCTCTGGCACCTCTGGGAACCAAAATTAATTTCTTCCTCACTGTAGGCCTAGCCCAGGACCTAATTCTGGAGGTCACTGGGAGTGTTACAGTGCCTTAGCCCATCAGCAGAGGAGGGGCTGTTCGTTTTGCTCCAGTGGATGTCAGGGAAGGATCCTCTTTCTCCACCACTTCTCAGATGGCCATCAGTGCTCTGGGCAGTAGCAGATGGTAAAATCTGACCTAGCTAACAGATGTGGTGAACAGCAGCATCAACATGTTGACCTTGGAGCTGCAACTCTACCTTTTCAAACCTGGCTCCATCTTTAAGTTCCATGGGGGCATTCTAAATAAACAACTTTCATCCTTCACATGACTTTTTGTTTATTTATGTCATTTTCTCACCCACTTTGTGTGAGTTGACAAGAACAAGAACTGCAGAGCACACCACGTGTGTGCACCAATTACTGGCGTAGGATATGGAAGTGCAAACACCTGAACACCTTGCAGATTAGTCTCCAGTGGCTCCTCTTTGTGTGTTCTGAGTTCATTTTGCCAGATTACTGCTTCTTGTTTTTAGGGGCAGCCTGAGACAGATATGCTGGAACAGCAGAAGAAGAAGCCATCTGAGTATGAATTTAGTCAGAAAACACAGAATAAACACAGCAAAAGTCAAAACATCATCATTAAAGTACGGTTACCCCCTACAATCTATTTGACTGATAAATGTGACATACCGTGGATAAACAAGCAACAACAGCAAACAAACCATGTAATTTCATTAGGAAGGATGGAAAATATTTGCATTGTTTCTTTAGTAATTGTTTTGAGCCACCTGAACTGAACCACCCTCAAGACTACTAGCAGTGCTTGAAGCTTTGCTGGATTTAGAGGCTACTTTGCCAACCCTTCTCCTGCTGCCCTTCTTCAGTTGAACCAGAAACGTGTTTTAGCTGGGGTACAACATCTGCATACACAGACACCTCACTGGCTTAGGCCAACTCACCTGGAGTGTACACGTTATAGGAAAGCTACAATCCAAACCTAACGAAAACTTTCCATCTCTTGGTTACTCAGGAACTGGGGACAAATGATTTGTTCTTCATCAAGGCCAAATCGCCTGCCACAAAAACTGGCATAAGCTTGCATTGAGTAAAGTGTTGCTGTACCAGTTCATACAAGCAGAGAATTTGGGAAAATGCCTTGTGAAATACCTCTAAATTCATCACAATAAACACCAGAGAATTGTTTTCTCTCGAGGCCAGTAAGAAAATGTGTGTTCTACCTTTGTGGAAGAGTTGGTTCACTGAGATTAACATGAAGGTAAATCAACAGAAGTACGCATATATTGCAACTTCACATAGAGCTGGGTGAGAACAGAAATGTTACAGAATGCCCAGAGTATACTTCATTTCTCCTTCTTTGGTGTTTTCCTTGATTCTGCTCGTCTTCCAAAACTCCAGGCAGCCCCACCAACCAGATACTACCATGGGCCATATCAGGCATGAGTCCAAGTCTCCTCTAACCCCTGGTTCTCCAGGTCTCTGCCTCTCCTCACCATTCTGTCCTGATGACTGCATGGCAGATTGATGTGTCACCTCATCACAGGTCAGAGAGCAGCACAGAGGTCTAATTAAAATCCAGATCCGGTAGCAAAAGCCCCACATACTTGTTCCCAGTTTCAAATGCTTCTGTTTGCTTATTTTTTGCCTTTGTGTGAACATGAAGCTCTATATATCCATTTCAAACAGGTTCTAAAATGCATCTACTGTTCATGTAAAGTATTTTCCATAAAGGTATTCTTTCATTAAATATTGCTGAGATTGGGTCTCTCATGAATACTGATGCAAGCCTGACATTTTCAAAGCTTGGGGGAATGTGATTTTAGAAGATACAATCTTCCCTAACAGCAATTTCTACAGATTTTGGGTCCCTCTGAAGATTCCTGAACCTGATCACCCAAAATCACTGATTGTTTTCCAATATTAAGGCAAGGTATATTGTGAAAAATGATGGAGTGGCCACTATTTGGAAGAGATTAAATGATTTACACATCAGTAACATCCCACGGAGTTCAAAACCATGTCCTTTCCTGGTAGGCAAATTCTGCCAGTACCTGCAAGTATATAATCTCTCTAAAGTAAACTGTAAGGCTAGAGTGGAAAATGATAGATAAAGTAAACTCTGTGCACTGAGTAACTGCAGGGAGTCTAAAGCTGGGGATCTAATAATTAGTCTTATCTCTATCAAGGTGCAACAAGAATAAGCTGAGAAGTGTGAGAATGCCCGACAAAGCCCCAGGCTCTCCACAGCTGCAGTGAAGCCTCACTGTTCTGGAGAATTTTAAGGCCGATCTCACGTGGAGGGAACATGAGACATTTCTTTTTTGCTGCCATGCTGCTGATGCAGGTGGCTGGAAGGTACATTTACCCATAGGTTTCCCTTCACACACAGCCCAGTGCTGGGTTCCTCTTTTCAGGGCTGCTCAAGCACAGTGAGCAGCAGGTGCACAGGGAACAGCTCTGGGGCAGCCAAATTTCTGCTGCCTTGTGGCGGGGAAAGCCCAGGGGAAAATTCTCTTTAAAAAAAGAGATGTCTTCCTTGCAGTTCTTCCATTTCAATCTCTGCTTTGCACTAGCAAGTATTTTAGACTTTGAGATTTACTGGTGATTATTACACATTAAAACAGCAGCTGACACTTCACCTTCCAGATTGAAGGGAACACCCACGACAAGAAAGTGGTTACTCTTTCCCCATGCTCTAATACACACTCAAAAAAACCAGTAACAGGCTGGAGTGTAGTTGCACACTTCTTCATCTGGACTCCTTCTCTGGATGATGTGCAAGAGCCTGAGTAACAAGTTTATGGGACTCTTCCTCCAAAACTAAGACAGTTTCTCTCTGAAATGTGCAAATGATATGGCACCAAGTTCTTTCATTTTACATTTGCATGGCACTGTGGACTCTCAGCTTTCTCCTGCTTCTGACAGAAACTGCATCATGTGTTGCTTGCAAATTCCCACTGAAAGCAAGTGGAATCTTGTCACTGGCTTCAAGGAGAGCCGTAATGGCTTTTGTGTTAGTTTAAAGTGTAGCAAAAGATATCCATTTCCTTGGGCAGCATAAAATACTGTACTTGGCATACAAAAAACTGTTTGACTAAGAAAAAGGACCCAATTTTTATCTTTTTAGTGCTTCAAGACTTTTCAATGCCTATGGCACTCCAGGCAGCTGCACTACTTTAACATAGCAGTGGAGGAAGAGAAACTGGAAAAAACGTAACTGAAATATGAGTAAACGACCTAATCTGCAACACAGATCTGTAGCAAGCCTGGTTTCACTGCCAGTGAAGTTCAAGACAAGTTTTATCTTCACAGCAAGTAGCAGAACATTTTTACTCAGTATTACAAACCATGAGCACTTTACACGTTCATATACTTAAAACATGTTGCCCATAATTGGGTCAAGTGAATGTTTATGCCACATGATTTTTTTCCCCCCAAGTTTCCTAAAGCTCTCACAAAGTCAAGAGAGCCTTCTTTTTGCATTTTCTGAGAGAGACAAAACAGAATGAGAAGTTTGGGTTGCCCTACACCTTCCTTTCTCAAGCAGAAGACAAATGTATCATTCTTACTTCAAGGTAAAGTTTTATTACCTGGGATATTGTTGTGGCTCTCGAGTCTAATTTAATTCAGCCCAATGTCAACCGACAAAGTAAAATCTGACGTTTATTTACACAGCCTGCAAAAAAGTATCCCTGGAAGGCTGAAGCACACAGACAGGAGCAAATACCTTTATCTGTTCCATGGTTTGCACAAACACTCTTTGCAGCCTGCAGCGCCCACCTGGCAATTCTGAAAATCCAATCCCTGCACGGTACCACTGCTATTTGTACTACAATATTTGCTATTTGACTGGGGGATGAGATCCACAAGGAATGCCATTTAAATAGAAATTCTGACCATAAAGTCACTATCCTACTCCACAGGTCTGTTCTCTGCCAAATGCAACTGGTCCAAGTCTGTCATCATGTGTCCCATCTGCCTTTTCAGTGACCCCGTACCGGCAACCTCATGCAGGTAAATCCCTGAGGAGCATGTACCAGGAAGGGCCTCTAATGCTGCATGTGGAGAGGGCAGATGGGATTTTCAGCAAGCCACAGCTTGATCATCCCGAGAAAATGCAACTCCTTAGCCAGCCCCTCTCCTTTAATGCATGTATGGGGGGCCCAAAAAGTCCCTGAAGCAGAGGAACAGCCTTTCTCGGCCTCACAGGGGCTTTAAAGGCTGTGAAAAAATGAAATGCTACATGAATGACATCCAAGAGTCATAGGCACAGCCTTTGTTAGTGCTAAATGCAATGATGATGATGATGATGATGATTTGAAAAAGCCAAACTTAACATTAAGAATCTGACTGAAGGGATTTGGACCTGATTAGAGTGTTTAAACTAGGAGATGTTCCTTACAGTAACCCAATCTAGCTCAATGAGACTGTCTATATCAAATCCATATTGCTATTTTTATTTCCACAGTGGAACTGCATTACCAAACATACTGACTTGAGCTGGCCACAAAGGAAAGCGCCGGCAAAAATGATTCTGAAACAATTTTAGTTACATAAAATGCTATGCTGCTCTGGCATTTTCCATCAAGAAACAGTTCCCAAAGCTCTGCCTTGAAGGTTACACATATTACTTACATGTACAGAAACCAGCACTGAGGATGACCTATCTGTATTTTAAATACAGGGGACCGAGGCACGGAGAAAGAATAATGTCCATCCTCTCCTAAGAAACAGTGCAAGAAACTATCCAAAGTAAATATATGATTTGTGAACTATTACACATTGGGCTTTTATTTTCATGTAGACGTTTCTTTCCCAATCCTTTTAGGACTAGAATATCATTAGTCTAATTGAAGACTATGTGTCTTTATTTCCTCCTTCCCCTCACAGCAAGGCCACACCAATCAGCGTGTGTTCATCCTGCAAATCAGTCTCTGGGAGCAGCATGCTTTACTCAGCAGCTGGATGCTGGCTTCAGCGCCGAGCTCCACTCAGCTGCTCTGCTAGTTGCCACTAAAATGCACCACGTCAATAATTTGCACCGCTCATGAGAATTAGCACAACACAAGTCTAATTAGAAACTCAACACTGTGTTATCTGGAATGATTTGGAGATGGAGTAAGCTGATATGTGTTTTAGGAACCTTTCTTGCTGCACAGTAGTTCATGATAACACCCACCTCACAGCTCATTAGTGAATCAAAATATTATACTGTATAAATACTACTTTGCTCTTTTCCTTTTTTACAGAAGCCCGAGGTCTCAGAAGCCTCCACTACCGAGCACATGTGACTTGGTTATATTGGAACATTGTAGGAAATGGAAAGCAGCCCTGACTGTCCAAAATCAGCAAAATTAAAGCCAGTATACTGTATACTTTGGTCCTCTGTCTAGAGAAGTAGCCCCAACTAGCCTCCAGACATTACTCTGCAATACCTATTGGCAGAACACAAAGAAACTCTACACTGGAGGATGCTGTGCATGGACTGTCAGTCCTTCCACGCTGGGCTGATTCCTTTCACTCGCTCTTTCCTGGAGAAAACAATGTAACCCACTGTAAATCCAGACGACACTACTGCAAGCTTCGACCAGGAATCCAAACATGAGTAGGGCGAAACCTGGCAAAGAGCTGAAGCCAGAGATGTAAATGTTGAACAGCAAGAGAAGGACATGAAGGGATACACAGCTGTTTCACTGCTCGGCTTCTCCAAGGGAGAACTGGAGAGCACAGACGTAGCCCATGTTCTCACTTCTAGTGGAGATAAACATTTACAAGTCGTTCATTTTAAACAGGAAGGCATAACATTAGGACATGACCTTTACTTCAGTGTGAAGGCAAGCCACCCCAGCTCACTGCACTGCAGACATCCAGGAGATATCCATACTGTTCCACTGCTCTGTTATTACAGGTGGGCAGGATTTTAGATTCAATGAGGAAGGTGCAATTTTATGGCTCTGTGGAAAAATCTTTAAAGTGCTGGCGGGTAGATGTCTAATGGTGCCAGACTGGTGCTGCAAAACATCACATGTAGATAAAGCACTGAAGAAAATGTCTGTGTGCCAGTGAATGAGCATTTAGGCAAATAATTCTAAACCGTACATGCAGATTTGGTGTCATTACATGACCATTACAGATGCCTACCCTGCTTTTCTTCTTTTAAAGGGGCACAGTACTAATGCTTTATCATTAGCATTCTAGCTGGAAGCTGACAGAACTTGAAAGACACAAACAAAAGACACTGGAAGATTAATTTAGAGAGAAAATCTGCAGATTTTGGAAAGCCACAATCGACTTGTAGCTTGAAAGATAAAACAAACTTCTTGTTTGTATCACATCCCCGATGCTTCCCATATGGATATATACATGCAGACAATTTTTTACTGTGGGAAACTATCAGGTATCACTTTGTATTATTTGGGAAGTACATATAGCAATTTCTTATAAAAATTGAAGTGGGTCAAAGACTGAAAGGTGGTAAGTTTGGGCTTTTGTATCCCAACCTGAGACAGTTTAATAGGTGGATCTCCTGCACAAAGCTGAATGCTTTGAAACTTTTGATAGGGCTGTCAGCAAGTTTTCTAGATTGGCACTCCAACACTGTCATTTCCAGAATGACCAGTGATTTTTAAACTTTGGCTCACTATCTTAAAAAAAAAAATTGTAATATCCATACAATCCATGACAGAATCTGATAATTCTGCAGGAAAAAAAAAGTACAAATACATTAAAAGTAAAATTCTTCCCTGTTGTGAAACTGGCTTCTCATCACTAGAAGCCTTAAGTGGACCCTCAGCCTTAGCTTACAATTCTTCTCAATCAGGAGGAGACAGAGGAACCCCTCAAGAGGTTTAGTTCAGGCTTAGAAAACAATTCATTCCAACACCAACTGCCGAGAACTAAAGCTCTGGAATGTGCAATTCTGAAAGCTTGAGAACATTTTTTTGAAGAAGCACCAGACACAACCATGACTTGGAAATACGAACTGTACCAAACTAGAAAAGGTCTTTTGCAGTATTTAATAACCTGAAAAAATGCTAATACTGTATTCCATTTTTGAAAACTGCAAATACTTTTTAGTGAAAACCATGTATACTACTTCTGGTGAGAGAGATACGCTGTGCTTTGTGAGGTTCTAGCATTTTCAGATAGGTCACTCACACAAATGTGATTTTTACTAGAAAGATTTTTCCATTCTGGAATACTTTTATTGCCATTTGGTTTTCCTCAACAATAACATGTGCAAAACAAATATTTCCTGTGATTCTAGGAACTGCTTCAGACTCTGAGACTGGGACTACAATCCATATCCATAACACACTCCACTGAAATCTCGGATCCAAAAGCATACATGAATTTGAAAATCAAAACTAGTGCTGCTCTCTTCTCAGATCAAAAGCAAATAATTAGGAACATGTTTTAGAGCACCTGGCTGGCACCTCATTGAAAAATGGGGTACAGATTTTTAACTTCAAACAAAACTGTTTCAAACAATTCTACACAGGCACAGGGATTACCTGGGTGCTTCTGCTGATTTTCAGTTGACTTCCAACTGAGAACATACAAGAAGTGAAATGACCAGGCCTGCCCTGTCCTATCTATGAACTTTCGAAGAGAGTATGTTTTTATACACAGTTTCTAAGGAAAAAACAAAAGACAAAAATCCAAATTTAAAGCAATACTCAACTGCTGGGAACCTATTTGTAAGCATTATGTCAGCAATTATATCAGCATTAACATATGATTAGAAATTCAGGAAATAGTAAGTTGAAAAGAAGGAAAGAAATACTTTGGGAAACACATAAAACTCACAAAGTTTTCTGTACTTAATAAAAGAATGGTGCTGGCTGGCATTGCCAAGCTCTGCAGTGGCTCTGGTGTGTCTGGTTTTGCTGTATAATTCTGATTTTATTTTTGTTCTATGAAATTACTGTTCCTGTTTAAAAGTTTTTTTTTTCTAAGAGATTCATCTTCTATTTATATGCAGATGAAAATGATCTAACTTGAGATGGTTAGACTCATGAATAGAGCCCTGAGACATTTAAAAAAGGGAGTGCCTCTAGTGCAAAAAACTAGTACAGTTCATCTGCAATTTAACAAACCAGTAGGATCTTAGTGCAAGGTGTGTAAAGCTGGATGTTCTTCTCATTCTAGGCTGGCTTTCAGGTTATAAACATTATGAACTCGTTTTTTCTGGGAATTAATTGCCATAGATCCAGGCCAGTCGGGTCAGGTGAAAAGCAGCACAGGGCAAGACTGAGAAATGAGAATTTCAGTTAAGCCTTAAAAAACATTAATAAAGGTATGATCTTTATTAAAAAAAATAAGTGTTCATACCTACATAATGTATATATGTATGTTTTAGATTGTTCTGTATTTCTGGTAACAACTGTGGTTATTGCACAGAGAACAGTAATTTGTCCAAACCAAACCATAAATAATTAAGGCCAGGATTTTGACATCGGATCTGTGTGGGTGGATTTTTGCACCCCTGCGGATTCAATGGCAGGATCAAAGATTAGGAAAGCCAGAAATACACTCAGAATGTGAATATTGCTCAAGTCCATCACCTGGCACTTCCAGTGCAGGAAAGGGTCTGCTTTCACTGCCACCCTCCCATCTGTGGGCCTGGGACAGACACTTGCAGAACAGCAAACAATGGCATTCTTGTTCCACCCTGCCCATTGCAGCCAATTCCTACCCCATCCACCTCTTCCAGTCACGAGTTAGAGCTAAGCAAACACAGAGCTGGTGCTTGGACTTTCACTTCTCCTGACTATTATGATAAAATAAGTTCAGCCTAAACCCCTACTCTTAAGCTATATATCAAGCTTATATTATAGGCTTTTTTTTCTTTTTTTTTACTTCCTAAAAATAGTATTTTTTAAATTTCAGCTGTTCTGAAAGTAATCAGAGAAAAACTCCACCCATCGCTGGTGTTTATGGTGTGACGCAGGGGCAGATTTGCTGCTCTTGCTGAGGAAGTCGTGGACAGCTGTCACACAAAAAGTACCTTGATGCTATCAAATACCCTCATTTCCCTTGATACAAGAGAACTTGTTGCAGTAACATTTGGGAATCTTGACTTAGATCATCATCAAAATACAGCTCCCATTCACATAGAATAAAAGGGAAAATACTATGGCTGACATTATAGACAGAACCAGCTCAGATGATCCTCCCCAGCTGCCTTAATTTGTGGGAGAAATTCAAAGCTTATCAAAAATTCAGCTGATTTCCATAGAAACAGGATTTCAACTTGTGAATAAAAACTGCATGAGGGCCAAAATGCCATACACACTTTATAAAAATATTTTTCCACACTGGGATTCTCAAAATAAGAGGCAAATAGTTAAACAGAATAGAAATAATGAATTCACAAGGGACTCATTTTTCATCATCCACGTTATCTTCTTTTGTATAATGCATATCTACCTATATATGCCTATATTTTGAATATTTCATTAAATGCCCTAAATATCAACATATTTTTATGGTTTTAATATCTCTAATAACTTAAAAGCAGAAAGTATGTGGAGGAGACACATCAGCATTTAGTTCAGCATCTCATGAAGGGCCAGTCATGATCTGGACTTAAACTTTGCTTAAACACTGCTTATGGAAACAGTTAAATACATTTTTACTGAGTATCCCATGGGAAATATTATCAATAGCATTCTCTGCTTCAAAATTATCACTTCACCTGAATATCCACAATAAATGTATGATTATTCCCTTGGAACACATTGAGAGTATGTGATTTCTCTAAGCAAACAAGGCTCACTGTTGTACTTTTGTCTTTGCAGTAACTCAGGCTCTTGCAACAAATACTTGCAGTAACATTTAACACTGGCAGCAACAAAGCTATGTAAGAACTAGATTATTTTCTGTTTTCAGTATTTCAGTGTATGTGGTTTTACAGTCCTCTTTCAGTTTACACAATTTTTCATAACCTACAAAACAAACCCAAAAGTGCAAATACCCAATTCAGCCCAAGGATACAGAGCAGTATGTGGTGTTCTGCATTATACCAAAACTACTGAATTTTTTAACATCTGACTCTCTAGGAAGAGCTTTTTCAGATCACATAACTTGGAGAAATTTTAAATTCTCTATAAAGATTGTGCAGTGTTAAGGATCTGACACAGCTCAGATTTTATATTTATGAAAATAAGAGAAAAAGTTTAGCAACATTGTTTTTCAGCTCTTAAAATAATGAACAGATTCCCTTCCAAACTGAAGAGTAGCAAAAAAAAAAAAAAAAAAAAAAAAAAATTAATTTCAAAACCTTTATTTTAAATTCA
>VZRO01002292.1:50945-79967 GCA_013397915.1 Daphoenositta chrysoptera
CATAGGTGGCGGTTTGGTAATTTGTTTTTTTCTTCCAAATATCCTTAATATTTGACCAGATCTTTAAGATGGTTGAATATTTATCCACTAACTTTTCAGTTTAATGCCCAATTTTCTTTTTGAATAAATAGCATGCACTGCAGATATATACTGAAATATAGAAGAATACTTCAGAATTGTGTATTTGTTCTGCTGGGGTTTATTTATTCTTTCTACATAACCCTGGGTTTAGGAAACCTTCAAAGCACTCCCAAAATACAACAGCAATGTTACATGTAACTTTTTAAGTCAAGGAATCATGGTTTCCTAAAGATAGCTTCTAATGAAAGCCAGGGTTTTTTTTACACCACCTTTACTGATGCAATTATATTTAATCACTGTTAAGAGTCAAGATTTTTAGCAGCTAGATGAAGTATACTGGATTAACTTAATAGCCATATCTTCCTCAGACTTTTTAAAACCTGTTTTTCTTTTCATTGAAGCAGAGAGCGAGGGGATTGGAAACTTCCAGCGATTCTTTTGTAGACTAAAGTGGTTAACTCTGTCTGCTCATATAAGAAGACAACTCTAATTCTCACGGGTCAAGAAAGAGAATAAACAAAAACTACATTCCCTTTCTACATTAGCCAGAAGCACGTATTGCCAGAAAGGAAACAGGACAGAAAACATTAGCTGCTCTACCAAAATATACAGGCATAAAATAAAACCCTTCAGGAAATTTGAGACCCAAATCTCTTCAAAGTTTTATGAAAAAGAGAGCCCATGCATTTAGAGCTAAACTGGATGAATCCATCACTTGACTCAATACCCCAAGGAAAATGTGGCACGTAGTATATTAAGTTAATAAAAAGCAAACAAATGTACAGCTAATAAGTCTGAAAATTCAAACCTTAACTTCCTCATTATAAAAGCCACAAGTGACTTTCTAAGCAGGACTACTCAAACCACTATGCTGCATCCCCAGGGACAATCAGTTTTCCTTCTCATCTTCTTTGCTGCTTTTGTACTGATGTATAAAAGTTTAGTTGTCTGGGGCTCAACCACTTTCAGGCAGCTTTGAGCAGTCACCAGCCTAGTGATGAGATGACCATACGTGATGAAAGGACAAGGTTAACTCACAGTTTTGGAGTTAGTGTTGGTGTTTCATGTGCCACATGATGAAAAACAACATGAGAGGCCCCTATTCTTCTGAAACGTAATTGGCTTTTCTTTAGAGAACAGCGTAGAGAAACACAAAAAAACGGGGTAACATTCAGGTCCCTCTCAGACAGACTGACTTCCTTGTGCCTCTATCAAACCTTATCTTCCTCCTTCTCCTCTCTCGGAATTGCAAATGGATCACCTCAACCTTCCTTTTGACAGCTGTGCTTTCCATGCAAACATCTGTTGACTAACTAGAGATTGCCAACCCAGAGACACCTAAAGGCTGGCTCTGATTCCATTTTCCTTCAGACACACTGAGCTCCAGAACAGCCTGTTGCTTCATCCACCTCGCCAGTGCCCCGTCTCTGCCCTGTGGTTTCCTTCTGCCTGCTGCATCCCTGCCGAGGAGGGGAAAGCCTGCTCAGCCAGACACAGCCCCACTGCCCATTGCTGAACTAAACCCTCGTGGCTCCTTTCCCACCAGCCCCAAATCTTACTTCACTTTTGTGCATTGCTCACAGGTTCATCCCTCTCTTCTCTCTCTCCTGGACTCTGCTGTGTCCTGCAAAAGTGGTTGTCGTTTTGCTCCTTTCCCTGGACAGTTCAGCTGCTCTTGTTCTTTAGTTCATTCCTTTAGGGTTAGATGTTTTTTTCTCAGTAATTCCTCCTGTAAACTGGAATCACATGTCCCACAAATAATCCTGTCTCTAATTAGGAGATCTTTTATGTTGCTAACATACATGTGCATGCCAGAATTTTCCGCCACACGATGCAAGCATCTATCCTCTTCTCTGCTTCTTGCTTTTGGGATTTAGAGAAAAGTATCCCTTTGCTACCTCCTGTACATTTTCCTCAAATATTTTTCCCAGCTGTTCCAGGGTTTGTGTATTCATTCCTGGCAATTTTAATTCACTCTTTCATTTTGCCTGGTGAAAGCGTAAGAAAGCTCTACCTTCATCTTGTCATTTTTATCCCCTTTGTCAGGGTCATGCACAGATACAGCTCTTCCACATGCGCCTGTATTCTTGGTCTGGCAGTTTCACATTCTCAGGGGTTTGGTTCCTTGCAGGGGCCTACTCTGCCCATTTCTAGGTGCTGTTAATCAGATTTTTTTCTCTCTGTGGGTCTCTCAGCCTGCCTGATGCTAACCATGTTTCTGTGCACACCATGGTAAATAACATGAGCATTCCACATTTTTGCAGTGAACTTTAATATGGGTATTCAGAGAGTTTTACTACCATACTACCATGGGTATCTCAGTCAGGTGCAATGACAGTAAAATATCCAGTGTTTCAAACTATGCTCCTCTTTATAATTTCCAGTTGGGTTGCCACAGTCACTGTGACAGGAGGTTGTTCTCCTAAGTTTGGGAGACACTTCCAAATCTCCTCCCCTCTATCCTACCTAAGTAGGAATAAGTAGAATTTCTTTTCCTAGACTTCTAACAGCCATGTTTAGGAAAACTACAATATTCTCTAATGGCAAGTTTCCTAAGAAGAAGTGGTGGTGTCAGTCAGTTCCAACTGCACATAAACATTCTTGCTTGAAAAATTCTGGAGGCAATGCTTGAACCTAACAAATCACCTGCCAGAGTGACTTCTCTCTTCTGCAGCACAGCTCCTTGACTCTGCAGCAGACACAACCTGTCTCTCCATTAATTCGTGCCTCTAAGAGCTTCTAAGCTCCATAAACTGAAGGGAAGTTACATTTTAATCAAGTACATAATCTCTGATTAACAGTCAGAGGCTGTGCTCTGGGAAGATGCTCAACCCCACAGGAGCAGAGCACGCCATGTCCCTGCTGCTGGTAGGGGGCTTGGCAGGTGGGAGCTCTTCACTGTCCCAGGCTGAGAAGCTCCACTGAGTCTCCAGCACAGATGCACCTGCCTGAGAAATTCTGGTGCTCTCTGACCTTGCACCCTCAACTCGGGGCTGGAGGAGGCCAGAAAGGATTCCCAGGACAGGCAGCATGTCCAGGCTGGTCCAGGGGACAGCCACAGCCCAAGAGGCATAGCACCCTCAGGTCTAGGACACGAGCACAACAAGGCTACACTTCAAAGGAGTAAAACTTCATTTAAAGTGCTTTATCAGAGCAAGTGGAAGTCCTGCAAATGAGGATGCCAGAGTTTAAATCATTCTGTGGGGTCACCGTACACTTCATTAGGCCACAAATACCACTAAGCCACACCACCAAATGATGCTCACATCCAGGAGAGCAAAGTCCTGGGATTCAATCTGCTGCTGCCTCTTTTGGAAGCCTCAGCGAGAGAAAATTTCAAGAGCTGAGTTCTAAGATTTGGAACTGGTGCAGGCCTTTCTTTTCCCAAATGCGATTTTAAGGCTCGATTTAATTGTTGCTAAAAATAAGGTAATAGGAGGGTTCCAGTCTTGCACTATAATGAACTGCAGGCTCAATTGTTTGAAGAAGGAAAACTGCATTGATGAGACTGGATCAAAGACAAACAAAAAGATCAGTTATTTCCTCTTGAGGGTAAAAAATTTGGGAGGCTCATGCTTTTTCAAGCAGCACTTACTGTGGTTTAGAGACAGAGAGATCTTGTAGTCAGATTTGATTTATTAACAAAACAACAAGAAAAAAAGAGAAGTGGGCACGCGAAGACTCCTGTGTCAGAAAAGACTCAAAGAAAACAAAATGTAGTAGTTCCTGTTACAAAGTGGAACATGTGCCCAAGTTTGCTTTGTTTCAGAAATGAGCTGCAACGCAGACAAGAGAATGGTATTTGCAACAGCTACAACTGTCTGCCATCCCCAGGCAGGAAACCTCCTCCTAAACTTCAGAGGCACCACCATTTTTAATTCCTTGCCAACATAATACACTTGTCACGACTGTTGGGATGCCAACCATTTCATGACAGAATCCAAACAGCAAGAATTTTTAACCCAGGTAACACTCAGAGCAAGTTATGTCCGTCCCTGTGCCTCATTCCAGTCTGAGAATAATACATGGCATAGCCATTACAATTAAATCTACATACACTTAAAATTATTTAGTCTTTCATGCCTTTTTTTAAATGATTGTTTATTGTAGCCAGTTTACTACATCTGAATTTTGTGGACACACTATTTCCTTGTCCAATAATACTGAAATTTAAAAAAAGGAAAAAAGAGCAGAGAGGTCGGGTAATTGCCTGAACCCAGGTTGTACAAAACCAGTTTTATAGATGCATGACCTGATTACATCAACCAGCTCAGGAGCCCTAAACTCGCCTGTGATTTGTGAAACTCTTCCAAAGAGAGATGGGTGGTCACATGGTATTGATTAATCATGTCAGGCTGTTAATGAAATGGGAGAAAGATACACTGCACTTTGTTTAAACTACTATCCTATAAGCAGTATTTGTACTAGTGCTGCACGAACCTGTGAATTTAGGGCAGTCTGTGTGCCTGTGGACCAGCAGTTCCACATTTACACTGAAAACAACATGTCCTTAAAACTTACTTTTCAAATACAGTGTGCACTCTGGAGTTTTCACAGACGCAAGCAGTTCCCTCCCATTAAAAAAAAAACAAAACAAAAAACCTTCAACAAAATATAAGAATCATATCCTGAGTATCAAATGCCTAGGTTTAATCAAATACCAGATATGCTTGTAAAAGGGCTCCACTACCTTCTTTTAACATTCCACCTTATCCTATTCTGCTACCCATCTCAAGAATTGCTCCAATCCCCTGACAGACACATTGGGCAGCAAGTGCCTGAAGTCTTTGAAAATGTGAGACAAGGAAGACAATGACCTCAGAACTGGGGGGTTTTTACTCAGCATCTGAACAGGGTTTCTTAAAAGCTGATGCCACTCATCTCAGGCCACCTGAAGACAGAGAAGGGAAAGAGGGAATGGCTTCACGCTGACAGAGGGCACGGTTAGATGGGATATTAGGAAGAAATCCTTTTCTGTGAGGGTGTTGAGGCCCTGGCACAGGCTGCCCAGAGAAGCTGTGGCTGCCCCATAGCTGGAAGTGTCCAAGGCCAGGTTGGACAGGGCTTGGAGCAACCTGGGATAGTGGAAGGTGTCCCCGCCCATGGCAGGGGGTGGGACTGGATGGGCTTTAAGGTTCCTTCCAACCCAACCCATTCCATGGTTCTGTGATTCTGTGGTTCAATGTAAGGGAAAAATTAAAGACTGACCAGAAGTGTCCTGAATTGTCCTGTTAAAAGCAGCACACCTCTTCCCAGCCAGTTTAACAGGCACTGGTTCTAGTCCCAAGCAATGTGGGTGTGTAGGTCATCTCCTGGGACTTCAACCTGCTGGCCATGGGATGTCCCGGAGTGGGCACTCACCGTACCTGATGGGGATACAGGCACTTCCAGAAACCTGCCGTCCATCCAGAGCAGGTTTGTAACATAGGTGGGGAAACCCACTCATCTCATTTCATGACCTACAGAGAAATGATACTTCTGGGTGCTTTAAATACAGGAATATCAACTTATTTGATGACTATTTTTGATTTAGCTGGGTATGGAGCTTCCAGGGATAAGAATTCACATATGCTAATCATTTTTTAAATTAAAAAATTTGGTTTAACCAATTACTAATATAAGCAAGTTATTGGAAGTAACAAAATAATATTATGAGACTACAAAAGTACTTGGTAACCTGTTTGGTGATTTTAAGAAATATGATATTTAAGAAAAATAAAGAACATGACTTCTACCAAAATCTTCAAGAAAGATCATGACTTACCCCAAATACTCTAAATTAATATTACTGCTGTTCTACCTTTCTCCTGGTTACCCAGAGAGTTTAAGCATCCTCTTATGCTATTTCTTGCAAGATCGTTTTGTTCCTTAAAATCTTAAAATAAAATATCTTTTTTTCCAGTGTTTGATAGAGCTTTTTCTTACAGGACCTCCTGCACAGGAATCCTGTACAGAGACAAAGACCCACATACTGAAAACTACTGCTGTGTTTAACTAAAGCTGTCGGCACTTTTTAAAACCCATCAGAAACAGGACTGAATTCTAAGGAACATACACTCATCTCGTGATCGTTTTTCAGCTGGAGATTGAATCAGCCAGCTGACTGTACAAATGAAGATATTTTTTAGAGAAGAAAAAGGTTATAGTTAAAGGACAAAGTTCTCAGAATTCAGAAGATGCCAAAGGAAAGGCTGCCCTCTGCTTAGGAAAAGTGAATTGTTATGACTGAACTTGCCTATGACAGCAAGTCTGAATAATATACTCAGCACTGAAAGCTCACCCCAAATATTTTAAGTTTAGCAATGTTCTAAGGAACAGATAACAATGACAGTAAGAGGCAACCAGGCTCTCCCACAATTAACTTCCCTGGTTTTACCACTCTCATTTCAGTTGCAGAAAGTCAATACCTTTACAATTATCTGATTTTAGGATATGTATTAATCTTTATGATACATACTGTATTTCCACCCCAGCACATTCCTTTGCTGGGGAAAAAAAAGAAGAGAAAAAAGGATTATCAGTCATTTCCTGTGGGCTGGAAAGAAATCCGGCTTGAAAGGCTCGCAAGAGCAATTTAATATTGGAGCAACTGCACTGTCCATTCTCTGTATTCATTGCTCACCAGCTGAGTGAAGATCGCTTGTGTACAAGGGCATCTGCTTTTCACAGGTGGGTCTGACAAGCCCAAATTATTCCATTTCTTGCGGAATTACAAAGAAAACTGCAGCTGAGAGAAAAAAAAATCCCACACAACCAAACCTCTTTCTTCACCTGAACACATCCAAATTAACTTTCAGGCAATTTAACAAGCATGGAGTCAGCCTTTCCCCTCAGCTATTATTTATTGTACACACTGGTGATGTTCTGACTACAAATTTATTTTAATTAACTAGTTGTGACAATATCATTGGGCATTACCTGATTTTATTATTAACTGGGTTTCTTCCTCAAAAAATGAACTTCAGCTGCCAGAGACTCTAACCTTAACAAGACTTCATACATTAGAGTTCTTGGAATAGACCACTTCCTTAAAAATACATGAGGATCAAGTTTTAGAAGATTTTAATTTCGTTTCTGACCCTGCAATTTATTCTGAGGTCTAGTCCTAAAGAGATACATGTGTTACTAGATGTAGATACATCAGAGGTAACAGTAATAACTCACTGTTTTCTTCATAAGAACAAGCACCTCTTAACCAGACATATTTCCTCTTTCTCTCCACTTTTAAAAAGAAGATTCTTACAACGAGCTATTTGTGTTTTAAATTCAGTGTAAAATAAATGGACAGACAAATCTCAGTTTTTTAACACTGCTGGCACTAACTAAAATCATAAACCAAGACAAAAATCAGCAAACTGGTAACATTTCCTCAATAGAAGTTATCCCTCTAGATAATTATTTAAGGCCTTAAAACTCCTGAACCCCAAGTACCTTTTCATCAGATACATGGTCCCAGACTGGTGTCCCCAGGTGTTGCAGAGATAAATGGGCTTCACAGCCAATAAACACAAGCTGGTTTGGACCAAGCTGTGAGAGGAATCAAATCATAGATTCCAAGGGCCCTTCGAGAAACTGTGTTGTGGCAACTCTCACACACCAGTGACGCCACAAGACTGGCATTTCAGCTCATCTCAACTGCCTCAGAGCTGACATAAAAGATGTACAACCCCTGAATTTAAAAGGTCTGCCACATACAGGGCTCTGCCCTCAGACACAGGCAATCCAAACCACTTTACGTATTTGTACACGTGTATGCATGAACACACAGGTTTCCTATGCAAGAAAAAAAAAATAATATCATTCTGTGCCAGGATTCCTGGGCAGCTTTTTCATGTGCTTGATGTAATCCACATTTGGGCCATGCAGGCTCCAGATCAGCACGATGGATTCCTCAGCCAAATGGTAATTTACAGTAGTCATTTCCAGAAATAGGACACTGATGTAATGGTTACACAAGTCTGCCTGTGTTCATTAATACCTCTGGTGTTCTGGGGTGCACAGTGTGGTACTTGTGTCCAGCTATCATTTTTATCTACAGCATTTGGAGTGATAGCAAAGAGAGAAAATAGACATGCTTTGCCTTTATTGCAGAGGCACAGATGATGGGAGGATAGGGGATAACCACATTCAATAAATAAATAAACAAATGAATCTGCATGCTGTTGATTCCCCCACACTTATTACTGTGCATTCTACCCCAAATATTCTCTTTGATGTTCACAAGAAAGATGAGCTACAAAGGCTGCAAGAATGCTTATGCCCATTCCTGTCTTAATTATAAACTTGTCTTTCTATAAACAAATGAAAAATAATTGTTTGTAGGCCCAGGCCAAACTCCTAAGGCTATAAAGTGAGCATTCCATTATTTGTCATTTGTCATAAGCAGCATTTTACATCGCCCTGAATGTGAACACCTGCAACATTAACAACTGTGCCCAACACACATTCAGTAAACAAGATTTCTGGAATGCGTTTTAGTTATATATATGACCTGAAACAAGCTGGAGGAAAAAAAGTCATGTGTAAGAGAACATAGCCCCTGGAAAATGCTCTTTATATAAAATCCTATGACTACAGTCATGGAGAAGGGATCCTGATGACACCCCAGGTGCCTGTACTACATGGACAGAGAACTAAGGAAATACACTGGAAGAGTTTAATTCACTGAATGTAAGATAATAGACACCACTACAGAACACAAACCGAAAGCACTAAGGACAAGCAATGCATAAAGTGTACACAGTGCAAATATTGCAGCTATTTCTCAGGAGCTAAGAAAGACAAAATACATTGTCCTACTCAGTGGTTCCTACTTTCCCTGCTTACACTAACACTTTTCTTTCATAGTTAACACTTCTGTACTTTGACACATATTTTCAAAAGAGTAAAGAAAACATAATACATCCTTTCATTTTTTAATACTAAGCAATTTCTTTATATATATATACATTTATATATAGTTAATTCTGGTAGTAAATTTGGGCTTATTGTTCTTTTTGCCTTGAATATTTAAACAAATGTTGCATTGAAATTTTCTAACAATGCCATTGCTCCTATAGACAGGGGTCAATGCAAAAACAGGATCCTCTCTGCCCTAGAATTATACATTCACGCTTTGCATCAGCTTCTACTTTGTAACTAAGTTGTTTGTTCTTTCTTTTTTAATCTTACCTTAAGTTTCAGAAGGACCTGCAGGAGTCCTGCAGACAGTGGGATGGAAAACTTCTGCTTGGCAACTTTTGTCATGCATTTTGAATGATGGTTAAGATGCGTAAGAGCTTTTCCAGTGTTAAAATCATTTCTGCTGGAAATTTCTCACTCCTGACAGGCTCAATACATCCAGGCTGATACACTGTAAAAATAATAAAAAAAACAACTTTCACCACCCAGAAATAGGCAAATATGTATCAACTGAAGCAGTAAATGCCTGTAAGGGTTTTCTTTTCTCTGCTTTTGTATCTCTGAGGCAGGATATCGATATTAGCTGTAAGAGAAAGGCTGCCTGCACACTGCATTTAGATCTTGAGCACACAAAGAGGTACATAGACCAGTGAGAGTACAGAAGTCAGAGTTTTGCAAAAACATCAATTTTTTTAAACTGGGTCATATGTCGGAGTTGTAGGCAGGGAAGAGCAAGACATTTTTTGTGCACACATTTTAAGTTTGCAAGGGCAGCGATTCTCAAACAATCCCCCCAGATGACGATTTTGTTCTTTTTGTGTCCTTCTCAATCCGCTGCTTGATGCTTCTCTCTCTCAATCCACGAGCTTCACGATGGCACTGCACGGAGCAGTGCTCTTTGTCAGGACACTGCACTGTGCCACGAGGAAAAGCAGCAGCTCTCCAACTGCTCCCTACACAGGCTGTGGAAGCAGAGCAATTGCCTGCACTGGAATGTGACAGAAGCAGTGCTTTGAGCTGCACACCGCATGCGTTTCAGTACTGCAGGAAGGACCCGCACCTGCTCTTTGACTTACATATCACGTAGCCTGTAAAATAACAGCAAACTTGACCCCGTGAATTGTCCACTGTAGGGGTGACATTACGGTCTTTCAAGCATCTTGTGGAATATTTATCACCAAGATTTTCTGGCAGGCAAAGTAACCATGGTACAGGCAGACGTGGCACCTCACTTGGTAATTGCATGGGCTGTAAACACACTGGAGACTTCAAAAGGACACTTGTGTCCCGTGTCCAGGAAGCCAGAGATGGAATCGACATTGCAAGCTTAAATCTAAGATAAAACTCATCAATGGCTGCAGAACTATCACTGTCTCTCAGCAGCCAAGGGTCTCCTCCACAACGCTCAGCTCGGCACAAGCCCATCCTGTATCCGGTGGTCCATGAGGGACCCGTTGTGGATATGCCAGCCTGGCCCTGGGTGAGCCACATCTCACAGAGGTAGGAATTCTTCCTGCTCTACTCACACGATGCTTGCAGACACCTCAAAGACTCCTTGAGCAGTATTTCAGCAGCTTGACAATTCCATCTTTAATGGTTATTACAGTGAAAGTTTTACCTCTAAAAATGCTTGTCCCAGACTGGGTAAGCATGTAAATAACCCCGCTCCAAATATTTAATAAAATTAAATGTAGTTTTGTATTTATATTTAACAAAACATATGAAATAATAAATGTAACTGTACCCATGTATAATACACAAATTCACAACTTTCCATAGCAACACATATGCTGTTAGATTTGGCAAACAATTTCTATAGGGGCAGGGTGATTAATTTCAACCCATACTTCTAACACGTTTCTCAGAGCATTAATGTATACTTTAATTACTGTGCCAAGCAGATGAGCACATAATAGCAGCTATCATTCCAGAACTTTACAGATGTGGTTCACTATTTGAAAAAACCTCTCTTAGATGAACATTTGCTTTACAAAAGCAGCAGACTCTTGATCTTATTGATGTTGCTTAATTTTAAAATCAAATCACAATTTCATGATGCTCAGTATTGTTCTTTAAGCCTTGGATTCTGCAGTTATGCAATTACATGACACCTAACAATTTTTAAGACTAAGTATATCTCTAACCCTCGTGTTTTATGCTTAAAACCTGTATCACAGCAGCTCAAAAACCACTCTGCAAAGAAACTCTAAAGTGCTTTAACATCTTCTAGCATTTAAACTACAACATGATTTTTGAATCCAAGCTAGTATTTTTCTAAATTAATACCTGAAATTAGTAACGCCACACTATTAACCCAGGAATCTGCTGTGAAGGCCAAGGCCAGCCAACAGCATCAGCTCCTGGCACTGCTTCCAGCTGATGGTCAGCAAAAATACTCACATCCCTTAAGGGGGCTGGGCAAGAGCAATACGACTCACAGGCAGCCACCCAGCCTGTCCTGGTGCCAACATCCCCTGGGACAGCGTGGGTCAGCCCCAGCACTGTCCCGAGAGGCTCCTGTGCCACTCCTCAGCCCGCTGAGCATTACTGCAGCGTGGGCAGAATGAGAAGGACTCCCACGACGGCCATTAGCCCTGTGAGAAGGGGCTAAGGGGCCTGAGCAGGCTTTGGTGACAGCCTCTCCACACCCCAAGGGGAGGCTAGGGGAAGCCAGGGCCAGGTTATTCACAGTGGGATATGGTGGGAGAACCAGGGACAACAGACAGAATTTGAAATACGAAAGGTTCAGGTTAGAAATAATGGAGAACCTTTCTGCTCAAGTCAGTCATGCAGTGGAAGGGACTGCAGCAGAGAGGCTGTGCAGTCTCCATGCTTGGAGGCTTTCATGAATGAAACGGAATGAACTGAATGAAACCTTCAGCCACCTGGTCTCAGAGCTGGCCAAGCTTTGAGCAGGAGGCTGGACTAGATGCCTCCCAAAGTCCTTCCACTCTGAAGGGTGAGCCTATGACTGCCTTGTGCTGCTGACCATAGCTGCCTAACTGGAATGTTCTCCTACCTTCTCAAAAGATTTTTTTTGTTCTGTTCACTTCTTAGAGACCCTTACTCTTGACACCCTTCAGGCCCTGGAAAAGTATCTTATCTGACACCAGTGGGATTTTTTTCCCCTCTAAGAGTCAACAGCTTCAGACAATTGAACCCCAAAGTATTTTAGCAAATACTCTACAGTTCATGGGTTGGTTTTGGACTTAATTGTTCCTATACAATGGGTGACAACACACACACACAGCATTTAACATGCACAACAGAGGAGTGAAATACCTGTAAAAAATTTTTACTCATCATGAACAAAATCCAATTTAGTTTAGGACATTTTTCCCTTATCTTTTAAAACATACAACCCTGTATCTCACCTTGACATATCCTTTCTCACTGGGGTCAAAACAGCTGCTGAAACTGTTGGTATAAATTAATTTCCATTACTTTCCTCCCACGTATGTTCTACATTTTCAGCTCCCAAAGTATACTGCAGAGATCAGGAACAGCCCTATGGCAGCTTCCATGCAGAACAGAAACTCAGAGCCCTCTGGCAGCCTGGCCCATGAAGCAGATTTCCACACATGGACCTGGAATGCTGAGCATAACACCACCAATACAACCATACACAAGGGAACTAGGAAGAAGCAGTGTTGAGCTACCTAGAACCCAAACTATCTGACATTTGAAAATATTCCTTAGGCTCTTACATGAGGTCCTGGGGACATTTTGGTATACAGACTTTACTGCTCAAGTCTAAAAATAGGACAGAGGGAACTCACTGGAAAAAGTCTTACAAGTAGTATGAAATACACAGGTCTGTCAGGTGACCCCAAAGCAACTCTCACACACAGCACAAAGCTACCATACTCATATTAGAAGACCACCTTCCCAAAGCAACTGCTTTAGTTTCTGGAATGCTTCTGCTTAATTTCTTTGTCTTGTCTAGCTGGGCCCTAACTCCATTTTGCCAATGTGTATAATTTCCCCTTAGAAAATATCAAATGGACAAACCAGGTTCCAGCCTCTGGAACCAAGATATTACTGAGCTCCATAAGCTATTAAGGGGTTCCAAACTATGGCAAACAAATCCCTCAAGGCTCACTTAGAAAAAAATACAAAAACACAGGTCTAAGCTTGCCAGACTGTCTGCCTCTCACATTCACAGAAAACCGCCTCAGAAGAAAAAAAAATCTTTATTATGTATGAGGTACAGACCATCTGCGATGGGCTCTGAGAGCCAACTTAAAAGTGGGGGGGAGGAGAGTGTTCCCAACTGCATTCACAGTCATTGAAGAGCTTGAGACTCAGCAGCTGTCTGTGAGCAGGGAAGAGGTGGTGGGTCAGGATGAATGAGGCTGCACAAGACCTGCCAGGGTCAAGGATGGAAAGGCACATTGTTACACACAAACTGTGTGTAGAGGTCTATGGAGAATAGCAGCAAGAACCAAGAATACCTGGTGGAGACAGTAAGATCATCCCATAAACTAGGAGTGTCTTCCTGTCACTGCAGAAAAATAAGGGATGATAATATTATTCCTGTGGTTGCAATATAGACCTCTGAACACCTCATGACATGGGAAGTAAGAATGGCAACAGCAGTAAACTGGTAGCAGCAAAAAATATGGGAAGGTTTTCTCTTTTACCCTCTCTTTTAGAGAATTATACACATCTTTCCATATTAGTCTTCAAAATTTTCATAATTCTTTTGACACCTCTTTTCACTACTCCACTACACATATCTGTATTAGCCATTTACTGTTATGTATACCATACAGCTCAATAATGTTTCATTTCTGAAAAGGAAAAAATAACTATGCTTTTATAATTTTAACCACTGAAACTAGAGTTACATTTAACCCTCCCCGCCCAAAAAACCCCAAATCCCATGAGAACATTTTCTAACATCTAGCAAAATCCTATGCCTTTGTGTCTTTGCAGCTCAATAAACAGTTCCTTTGGCTGTAAATGAACTGTGACCAGGTAAATACGAGTAAACCTTTACAAGAGACCGTTGCTGACTCTGTCAGGAAGCAAATCTATTTACGTCTCTGCTCAAGCCAAAATCATCACAAGTAGCTGTCCTGTTGCATAAACTTTTGCTGGCTTTTTAAAAACTACAAATTAAACCCTGCATTCACTTACATCCCTGGCTAAAACTCAGCTCATGCCTGTGGGGCCAGGCTGTCACCTGGAATGTGAGTGTGTGTATGGGCTGATTCTGTGAATACTTACCAGTGATGAAAGGGGCACTGATGAATCTCGCTGTCACACATCAAAGTCCCTTTTCCCAGCGGTCTGCTCCACCTGGCTGCTGGAGATGAGGGCTCTCCACGCTGAATCCACAGGCTCAGACCTCGGGCGTGCTGCAGCAGCTCCGCAGCGAGCGATGCCCTTCCAAGGGCCAGAGCTGGACCTGTGGGTTTGCAATGAGGCAGCTCAGGTGCGGGCTCTGCTGAGGAAGCACTAATACCCAGGGAAAGGGTGGGGTGGGGAGTTTGGGGCAGTAGCAACTCAAAGCAGCTTCCAGGAGGCGTGCCAGAGGTTGTCTGCCAGCTCCCCAGCTTTGCTCCTGCACAGAGCCCGTGCACACCAGGACCTCCAGCAACATCCGCGCCTGCTGAGGCCTGGTTAAAACAGGCACTTTCCAAATGGGCACGAGGACATCGCTTTCACTTTGCTCAAGCACTACAAGGACCAGGAGAAACAGTGCAGGAGTGTTGTGCTTAAATGTGCTCCTTTATTTAAAATAAGGTCAATTTTGCACACATATGCCAACACCTGTAGAGAATTTACTGGCCATGCCCCTGCAACTCCATGCATACACTAACCATCAATTCGGATGAGCACTTGCTATAAGAATGCCTTTTTACCCACGTATCTAGGAATATGGTTATGCCTAAGCAGGGAATTTTAAGTTTTTTCCCAGACTGTTCCTGAATCCAACTGCAACCTGTTTATTTTGACCTCAGTTCTTAGAAACTGTTGATGCCACGGTAGAAATATGCTGTGCGTTCCAACCGGCAACAAACAGTCCTAATGAGAGCACACTCCATCTGTGCTGCCAGTGCACACAGCCTCAGCCTATAGCTCGGATACTCCGGAGCCGAGCGGGCAGGGACGAGCTCGAGCTGCAAGGGGTGTCCTGGCACAGCGGAGCTCCCCGACGCAGGCCTCCGGGAGGCAGCCAGGGTAGGCACCAGCAGCACTTGAGCTCTCCCCTCCCTGTTCCGAGTTTGCAGAGTACAAGCCTTTAGGTTTTTTAAACATTTCAGAACTACAAAGTAAAGAAAGCTGACTTAAAAACTGCCCAGTGCTCTCAAAAGGTAGGAGTTAAAGCACGCAGAACATATGGCACTATTTACAGCCAGCTCGCACACTGAATTCAAGGGAATTTTCCATCAACCTCGTACTCTGCAGAAGGTACATTACAAAAAAAATGCATGTGGGGATCCTTTAATTTCTCCTGCATCTTCTCTTATAAGATGCAGCTGGGGAGTAACACCCACTGGTACTGGTAGCATGAAATAGTGATCCTTTCCTGTTACCGAGGTCTGGTACAAATTACCATGGATTTAGAGGCACTACATAAAAGACAGTGCTGATTTGTTTCTAAATTTGTATCTTGATTAAATTGTCAGGCTATAGCACTAATGAAGAGCTCACCTGACTTTAAAATCCTACAACAATAAATTATCCAAAAGAGCAGTACAATTTGAAAATGCTTATAAATGAATCAATACTATGCTTTATGTTTGGATTTTATATCTCAGTCATGCCAAATCAAATGGAATAGAAGCAGGACTTTATATTCACACTGTAAACTCAGTGTGTTCCAAACAAAACTGTATGTGAGGAGAGACTGTGAAGCAGGATTTTAAAAACCACCAAGCTGGCCAACAGAATAACAACTGCATTATTATTTTCAAAATTATTTTTAACTGTGTTGTGGTAGACAAAAAAGCAAATATAAATGGCCAAAACTCCTATTCTCAGTAACATGCATGCAAACTTTCATAGGTCAGATCAGTGTTTTTCAGCATTTACCCCTGTAAATAGAGCAGAATTTGGTCTCATCTGTAAAAGTGAAGTCATTTACTCCAGAATAGCTTCAATACTTAATATATTTTAACTATCCAGAATTTCAATATCTAGGATTAGTGCTGTAAACACACATAGGCATTGCAGTCTAATGAAACAAAAAGTCAACATAAATATGGTGCAACAAAAGTGAAATCAGCCATGCAGGGCTTCCAAAAAGTAGCTTAGGAATTAAACTACTGGTATTAAAGCTACTGTTATTGAACAAAGGCTGTTAGAACTTTCACAGTTTACTGAACCATTCTGCATAACACAAATATCATAAAACAGAATCTATCAGTTTTCCATCATGATTACAAGCCATTGCTGTTCCTAAAGCTTCTGCTTTTTTAACCAGTGTTCTTGTATGTTTGAACACAATTTTTCTACTTGCTTTTACATGGTATCCATGTAAGACAAGAGCTATTCTAAATTAATTAATCAACACACACCCTTCCAGAGAGGGAATATATAATAAAAGTATTACATAGTGAAGGTCAGGCATATTTTTACACTCTCAAAAGAGATCAAATTGATCCTCCCCTCTCCCCAGTTTCAAATGTGGAACTTGGCTGCTATGGGTTCTTTCCCACACAAATCAACCCCTAGCTCTTTTAAATTGAAACAATATGGGATGATTGTTGTGGGAAATTTTTTACTGTTACTGTAATTTAAAACTTTCTGTGCCCAATTTCGCATTTTCCATAAATCAAAAACCCATTTCACTTAGGGCTACAGTTAAACAAAGGAAATCAAAGACTAACTTCTAAGCAAGTCTTACTATTAATCATAGGATGAACTAGTAAGTACAACTGCTTTTACTGCAGTTCCTTTCTGCCTGAGAACTACATTCTCATCTGAAGCTCCAGCTCTTTTAGAGGAGACTGTGCCACAGATGAGACAAATCAAATAGAGGTACAGTGAACGGGAGAGCACCATGTGCTGTTGAAGATGAGCCTGCCCAGCAGTCCGGCACCAGCACAGGGCTACTGCAGAGACAACTATTCAGGGCCTGATGCTGCCATCTCAAAAGCTACCATGCCTCTTCCTTCACCAGGAGCAGCCACGGAGCCACATCTGTTGCTTTACGTATTTGAACTGAAATCAGCATATTTCTCCTTTTAAAAGAAAAACCTACAAAAACAGTGGATTTTGACACTGAAGTTCATATTGTAAACAGGACCCACAAACACAAAATTAAAATCGGAGTGCAAAATGAAACTGTGTGGAATATGGAAATGAAAGTCTTCTGTTTTTTCAAACTGGAAATCAAATGATGTATTTTTATTTTCTAAAGAGGAAAAAAAAGCATCTTCATTGCTAGACAAAATAAAATATGAATTATCAAATCAACAGAAACATGTTTCACCCAGCTGTCTTTATTTTTTTTTCTCTCTGTTTCTCCAAGAAAAAATTTTATGTCATTTCTTTTTTTCATATATTTTAGGGAGAGGTTTAATGTCTCATGGTGTAAGTCTTTGCAAAACTCCTACAGAGGTACAAGTCATATAAGTCATCACATTACTTGCAGCAGTACATCTACAGTAAGTGATACCAGTAAGTTATTCATAAAATATATGCTCAAAACAAAAATTGGCTTCCAGTTAAATAGTCTGCAATGTGTATACTCCATACTAAAGAGGAGCCTTTTACTGATTGCAAAGTAAAATTCAAATGAATCTTGTAAAAAAATCCACTTTTTAAAATCAGCCACAAAGAAAACAGCTGTGAGGAGTTTGGGGAGTTACTGTAAGGGCCTCTTATACAAACAAAACAAAACCTTCCCGACACTGACTTACTACTCTAATAATGTGATTCAACAAATCATGAATGGAAAAGGTTTCACCTCCGAGCAGAACTAGATTTCAGAAGTAAATGACCAACTGAGGCTATAGACTGAAACATTGTTTTACCGTTGATTTTCTTCTTAACTAAGATCTCTCATGTACTTGCAACTCTCATTATTTCTGACAATGAACTCCTGGAGCAATTGACACATCTGTTTCTCAAAAAGTGCACTGAAAACACGTCAGTCTGGCTGTGGAGGCAGGAGCTCCCAGGCCTTTGCTTCAGGCTGCTGAAACCTGCTCGTCCCTTTAAGGACACTTTTCACAGAGGAGAACAGGGAGCTTCCTTTGCCTTCCTCCGATCTGCACATCAGTCAAAGGCAGGCACAGACCACACAGGAGGTGCACGAGCAAAACAATGCCTGCAAACACAGCTTTGCCTACCAGGTATGTTGGAAAGACTGGATGTCAATTGACCTAAAGGGTAAAGAAAGAAAGAGTGGGGAAAATTTAAAAAATCACAGAAGTTTGGAAGTCTCGTGCAAAGACCATGAAAAAAACCCAGAGCACTCATTTAATGTAGATGGCTACAAACCCTGCCCAACTCCGCAGTCCAGACTGGAAGATCTGCACCCTCTCTTTTTCTGTTTAGGTTTATCATATTAATTTCTCCCATTTGATCTCAACTGATACTGCAAACAAGGGAGGGGAGCCGCCTGCCCCGGCCAGCTTACACTCCCCTGGTGCTGAGGACATCCATATGTAGCTGGGCCTGGAAGTGGGAATTAAGAGTCCAAGACCACCAGTTACCCAAAGCACTCCTGAGCCAGCTGGAGACACCGAAATAAACACCAACACCACAACTCAGGGGCCCGGCAGATATCACCCGAAGATTTTCAGAGCCATTAATAATCAGACTACAAAGCTGCCAAACTGGGCAGACGAATACTAGGAAACACGTCAGAGAAGTCTGCCTGCAGGACTCCTGTATTGCTACATGTGGTTCAAAGCAGTGGTTTGCCACTCAGCACCAAGCAGCTGCAGATGAGGGGAGAGGGGATGTGGTGGAGAAGTGGAGAGGACATGGAGAGAGCACACGTAGAATCCCAGTCTGGGACTACATGTGGTGCACAGTTCAGGCCTATGCATAAGCACCTGCAGGATTTGGTTTTCACAGGCACACTTATTAAAAATGGAGGGAAAACTACACCCAAACAGCTTTTCCAGTGTTCCTGGAACACCCTGGCCTGCTGGAGCCATCCACATGGTGTAACCAACGTGGCCCCATGCACTCAGTTGCTCCTTGTTGAGCACCCCATGTATGTGTGGGGCACCCCAGGGTGGCCGTGCCCTTGGGGAATGGACACTGGATACAGAGTGACCCGGACATCTGCTGCTCCTGCCACTGCAGTGCCATAGTATGGACAAACCTGCCTCCTGGCTCCCAGAAACCAAGCTCCTAGTGCAAACAGACAAGAGACTGCTGCAAAAAGAAAGAAATCCTAAACTCAATTACATGTAGGCAAGCAGTAGAACAAAAAGAATAGAATTGTCAGAGAGAAAAAAAAACCCTAAAGGAGCCAGCAAACAAAACATGTACAATATGCTTGTGTCTTTATTTTTAAAAGTTGCCTCCTAGCTTTCTATTCTGCAGGGAGCACATAAAATGTTATAATTTGTAAGTTTTAGTTTTCATGGTCATTGTTTAGTATTCTGTAAAGGTTTGGGGGGGTTGTTTTGTTTTTTGGATTTTTTTATACAATGATCTAACTAACTTCCCCACAGAATCTTAAGATGCGATCAGCATACTGGATTTTGATTACTTACACAGCAGAATCCTAAACTGGAAGAACAAGAGACCAGGCAATTTCACAGCATCTTTCTCTCAAGCTGTTCTGATCAAACTTGGATTTTGACTTGGGGTATACTGATGCAGATGCTGAGTGGGTTAGTCTCTCCTATTATTTATCAATGCATAAAGCAGAGTGAATTACAACACGGTGGTGATGAAAGAAACTTCATGGCAAGCAATACATAACCTTTCCACTTAGGTAAGGAATACTACCGAATTTTGGGAGGCAAGGCCTCCCAAAGCTGTGAGAGAAAGCCTCCATTCAAAGGCAGTCAAGGCCTAGAACAGCAGCTACATCCCAGATCTAGACTACAAGATGCCCCTCGTGCAAGGCAGTGCTGGACCCCTCAAATCCTGCAGGCTCTGCATTCCAAGCAACTCTCCCTCCCCAGATCGGTGTTCTGTGCTGTGTGTTTGCTGTACGTGGTTGTACAGACATCTGTACAGACATCAGCTGTTTCTCACAGCAGAAACCTTATGGGCAACACCAGATTTATCTCCAACTTACATGGGGAGGCGCTGAGGCATGGAAAGAAGAGGAAACTTGAAGAGGTTCTTACTCTTACACCCAAGGCTGAGTGAAAAATAATCTCCCAATTTCTCACTCACTTTTCCAGACAAGGGCACCACAATTCCCACATCCCACTTCATCAAGGCCTAATTTCTGGACAATAGCACGCCTAGATGCATATTTTACAAATTAAAGGATAGTATAAGAAAAGATAGAAGAATGACTAAATAAACTCTGTAATCAAAATAATCTGCAGTCCCAGAAGTGTTAACTCCAGTGATTTTGACGGCACAATACAAATTATTATTTGTAACCATTATTTCTTCCAGTGGCTCCTACAGTAGTAGCTCATGGGACACGACAGACAGAAGAAAGCTGGGGGCTGTCTGAAGTGGTTTGAGTGAGACTTAAACTCTATGTAGGCTTTGAACTAGACATCAGCAAGAAGATGAAATTCACTCTATGAAGAATGGCTTAATTTTTTTTAATTGCCATTAGAAGCAATACCCATCTGACAGCCACTGGTCACCTGTGGAAATCTTTTGTCCTGAGTGCTCTACAGAAATGCTCATACAGAGCCAGAACAGAGGCTGCAAGTGCACTGACAAAGTGATTTTTCAGCTTGATCTTTTGGTATTAATTGAATTGTGAGGTTTTTCTATTTGTTCTTCCAATACTTGCAACTTTAACACTAATATACACAGTTAAGGTGCAGGCCTAGGTTTTCTCAGATTAAAGTTCGCTTCCTGCTGATCCTTCAATTGCTCTGCAATTCGGTTTTAGGTTAGATAGTATCTCACGAGGAACATACTGATGACAAGAAAAGTTACAAAATTCAGGGACTGGATACAGGCACGCTCACTCCCCTTTTCCAGGTGAAATTCAACCCACCACCAGGGCTATGTGGACTCTTTGGTGTATTCAGCTCAGCAGGCACCAAAAGTTAAAAGGCTTGCAGCAATTATTTCAACAATAATGGAATTTTAGTGCTTCTGTGTCCAGGCAAGAACCTTATATGGGTGCAAACCAGCCATATCCAACTGACAGTGTAAAGAAATCTATTTTGGGAAGAGAATTATGCTCATACTTTAAGTTCCTTCCAACTTGATAAAACCAATTGCAAGATGTGGCCCGCAGCACCAGCGACCAAAGAGACCCGCACCAGCAAGGACACACATACATGTATGGTACCTTCCACAAACATGAAGGTCTCCTTAGAAAATTACAATTGTTCTGTGTTCACTCTTGACTTCCACTCTGGCCTGCTCCTTACAACAGGTACAACCACCCTCCAGTTGGCTTTCCAGTCCCAAATCAGCCCTCTCCTCGAGCTCCAAGCCACCTTGTTCCCAGCTGGCTGCACCTGCAGCCATGTGCTATTCCTTAATAGATTTTAATTAAATAATTAAATAGAAATCCTTAATCTTCTCTTAAGCAAGACTGTTGAGTTTTGATTCCTGAAAGCATTTTGGGGAAAACAAAATGCAAGCATCAGACAGATATCATTTTTATGCTGTTAAATACCACCCCCAAAACCAGTTTTTGTTATAGAGAAGTAATCACTACTCTAAGTATAGTGTTAAATAGCGTCTTAAATGTATACATTTAAATGTTATACACGCAACTTCACTTTTATTTACACCAAATAGGAGTGCACGCATACAAAAACTACTCAGATGTCAGATGTGAGACGCATATAGAGTAGGTTATACTTTAAATGAAATAATTTTATAGAGACATTCAAAAGGTACTAATAAGACAGCAGAAATAATTGTTTTAGTATAATTTAAAATGTAAATGGCATGTAATATGTAATTTAAATGTAAATCTGCACCTTAAACCTTCAATCCATCAATGTAAATCTCCATTTAAGAAACAAAATTTCCATGTGATCATGTTAATTCCTCCTTCTATAATAATCATAGAATGAGAAACATATAACCTTCAATTAAAAACTGGTAACTAGCTATCTTCATAACAGATCAAGTGGAAAAACTGTTTTTATAAAATGCTTACTAATAAAAATAAATTTTTAAATGTTATTTATTTATTCACATAATAACTAAGCAATCAAAAAAACCCTGTATGTCACACTGCATTAAAACCAAAACTAAACCTCATGATGAACCCCTGCAGCAAAATTATATATGTCCTTTGGGCCTTTCACAGAGTTTCCATCCATTCTGGGATAATGTGATCAATTCCTTCCATGCACCCTGCAATTCATAAATGTGTGCTGGAGTAGGAAGAATACTGATGCCGTGTTCCCTAAAACCAGAAAGCAGGACTCTGACTCTCCTTGGGTTAAACTGGACAAAGCAAGAAGGTACAAAAGCTCACTGCCCAAGTCCGAAGGTTGTGCAGAATGTAGTGTTCTTTAAATGCACTTTAAGAGTCATTTGAGTTCAGGCTTCCTGCATCAGGTTTTTAAATTAGTGTTATTTGGGTTTGAGTGTACAATCCAAAACCCTCTGATATCTGTGGGAGACTTTCCACTGACTCAGGACTGGATATACTATTTTGTTTCCTATAGAACAAATTAGACAATACATCTTATCTGCCAAAGGTAACAAAACTATCATGAGAACTCTCCTTTCTTAAAAAAAAAAAAAGAAAAAAAATCTGCAACCAGAGAGAAAAATAAATAAATAAATAAATATATAAAGAAGAAAATAAAAACTGATTTATCAAAGAGGAAAATCTTTTGAAAATAATACTTGCTGTATATACAAATGTAGAACTAAATATACCAGAGCTCTTTGTTTGTGTAGCAAAACAAATACCAGGATCAAAATTTCTTGGATGCAACAAAACAGCCTTCCTAGACTTTTGCAGACTGCATTCCCATAAAAAGCAAGAGCAGCTCTGAAAAGATCGCAAATGCAATAAAAGTCCATGTCAAAGCTTTGTGTTCACCAACACAGAACTGCCTGAACTGAAACAACTGTCCATCTGAGACACTGTCAATATTCGTAGCTGCTTTATGGTTATTACATCCTGCAGATGAAAATGCAAATGAACTCTCCAACAGAACAACCCCTCCTCGATCACCTGTGCTACTGCGATTCCATGAGACCAGTTACTGTGAGCAATGCTTCAGAAATAATAACATAACTTGTGTCAAAAAAACAGTATTTGGTGATCACTTTTACAGGTCACTCGAACTGACTCCTCTCTCTGAAGAAATAACTCCAGTATGAAGCACCTTGGCCTAGCAGGGCTGTGAGAAACAAAAACTCTCTACCTCACATATTTCTCTAAGCTACTCAGCTCCGCGGCCTGTCCCCCCAGCATTAAAATAAATAGACGCAATAGTGCTGCTCCTTGTTTTCTAGCTCCTGAGATCAACTGTTTGCAGCACACTTTCCTACTTTTGCAACTACATAAAATGAGAAAAAAAAGTAGAGAAAAATAAAGAAAACAAGACCAGTCTAAATAGTGCTGTTTTTTCTAATTTGGCACTCCAAAACCATTTGCCTCTGTAGTTATAAATCCATGTGAACTCTTTTATTATTGAATTTGTAGCTGCCTTCTCCTCTGGAAATGTCTGCTTACATTGACAAAAGAACTTCAGGAGCTGAATGAATGCCACAGCAAACATATCTGTGTGAAGGTATCTGAACAAATGGGCAACATGCTAAGTGTCCCTCAGATTTAAAGTGTGGCAAAAAATCAGTCAGCAATTCAAATGCAATCAATCATGTGTTGTAGAAAATGATGACTTAATTAATATTTGATAAAGGTATATTAGTTATTATAATAATAAATTCATTTTTCCTTAGCTCCTCTTTCTTCCCCTTTGCAAAATGTTCAATCGGTATGCAAAGCAATTTACTTTTCTATTTGTGCTTTAACAAGTTTGAAAAGAGCAAATCACTTTGAAACTCCACAGAGATTGGACAGGAGCTAAATGTTTTCCTTGACAGATAACAGGATACGACGGTGAAGGTTAATTTAAATTTACATGTGCAAAAATAAATAGGCAGTACATTGCCATCTCAAATCTATAGACTCCTTCCAAAAAGGCTGCCCTAATTTAAATAAAGAATGCATAAAGTAACGCATCAGCTACATACCAAATATTGACCCAACATTTCCTCTCTTTTATTCATAGAACAGTCATTTGGAGCACCAGTGAGACAAAGCTCTTTGGGGGGCCCCCCTCCCCCCCCCCCCCTTTTTTTCTCTTTTAAAAGCAAAACAGCAAAACTAGATTGATGCTTAGATGTGTATTTTGGAGCATCATGCCTAGACAATTTTTATGAGAGTTTCAAAAAGTTTTGTGGAAGACCCTGAAAACCACTATAGCAGGCAGATCTTTATTTGAAACTATTATGTATTTAGTCTTAATCCAAATCCCATTTGAAGTCGGTGGAAAAACCCCCATCGCCTTTAGAGGCCTTTGGATCAGATCCTTTGTTTCCAGAGGTACAGAACAGCAAATTTCAAATGTATGCAAAAATGAGGAGTATACAACTACTAAATAAATGGTAACAATTATCTGTGAAAAAAGACAGTTTTTATAAAGGGCAACTCAAAATTATGAGATCTCATATTTGATGGTATATTTTTTTTAAAAGACAGGCTGCAAAGGGCCTGATCCGGGGCATTTTATTCCTACATATCCCTCTACAAATGAAGGCATCTTAAACAGAATTATGCTCTATTTTGGAGATCGTAAGTCAAATTTAAATTAAACCCTTCTAGAACTGGAGATTTAAAATATCCTCTGTAAGTGCAGAGGAATACCTGTGGACAGATTTCTGTACCATTCCTAAGAGAATCACAGGCCGGTTTGCTCTCTAGTGAGAAGTTACAGGCCAGATTTATTAGTGATTCTACAAATGTGCACACAGACTATGTTAGTGAATACCTGGTGGAGGGGGATTGCTCCAAAGCCCATCAAACTCAGCTCAATAGAATTCAATGTGCTGTGGCTCAGGTATGGAATCAGATGTATAAACAAGTACAGAACTGCACAGCCCAGTACAGTTTACAGCAGATAAACTCAGGACTTGCAAAAGTGCGTGTGCACTTTCAAACATCTACCCATCCATTTTCTATCTACTGGGATCGCTCTGCTGGGGAATGTCTATTGTGCTGGCTACAGGGATTCCAACTTTTTGTCTTCTGGCTGCAAACGTGAGTCTAGCTAGCAGCACACATACTGAATAAATGAACACTTATCTCTGCGACAATCAAACGCACTGGGCGAGCACACGCTGCACGAACACGCATGCAGCTATGAAAAAACACACTCCACACTTATCTGAGAAACAAAAGACATGCAAACGTATTTTCAAATTATATTTTCCCCCTTCTTGGACAGGTACAGGCGCCATAAATCAGCACTGGAACTGTGGCAGCGTGGCTTTGTTGTGCATCTCAGACCTGCACAAGCACCACCACTGCGGGGGGAGGAGGGAAGGCTGATTACCGACACCTGCTTCAAGCTGCGAGGGACTGATGCAGTTAGCAGGAAAAATGCCTAATTAGAACACATTTCCATTTTCCTGAGGGAAGGTGTCACGATCACAGGCCTGTCCCTGCCCTGAGCACCCATGTGCACGGTAGACTCTGAGTGCCAAGGCCCTGCCAAGGTATGTGGAACATGTGGCACACGGATGGAGGTGAGTGCAGCAGAGAACCCATTCTGCTCACAGGGCAGCTGATGAAGCGCTGAGTGGATCTGAATCACATTCTGGCCTGCTCGCCGCCCCCCCAAAATGTTTTTTTTTTTCCCAAGAAAACTGGATGAAACAAGGCATTCCTTCCACTCCCTTTATTTTGCTTTAGCTGCTACCAAAGGTTTATGAATACTTGGCATGTACTATGAGAAGACAGCGCTGTACCCACAGAGCCACAATAAATACAATCCAGCCTCACAGTCCTACTCATCTCATACATTCAACAAAGACAAGAACCCCAGACTGCACCCACATTTCAAAGAGCTACCTCCCGCTCCATTCTCTTTCCCGTTCTCCTCTCCACTTCCTCCTCCTCCCTTTTCCCTCTCCTTTACGCACAATAAAATCTCTCTTACCCCGATCCAAACCTGGCAGCGTTCATCCAGACGAAATTCCAATTAATTTTCAGAAGTTTAGCCAGACGGCCCACTTGCTATCTCTGGCAGTTAAGGATCCATGGTAGCCCATCTGCCTGCAGACACTGCTCCTGTGGGATCACTGCCGTGCCACGCACAGAGCACGGCTCTGCCCAGCACTCCGCACACCTCCCAGGCCTAGAACACATGGACCTTGCCCTTGTGTTCCCCATGTTCTCCACACTAGAAGGTAAAAGCCAGATTTTCAGCCAAGATAAGTGGCAGGTTAAGAAGAGAGAGTTCATTTATCAGCAGCTTCTTAAATTTCATTTTGGAGGACAAAATTCTATTTGGAGGATTGAGATGAGGGAGAAACACTCATTTTGCCCCTAACTCAGTCTATCTGAGATGATTTTCACTGTTTCACTCAATTGTTACCTGAAAATATGCAAAACTTCATGATTATTATCTGAAAATATGCCAAACTTCATCCTAGCCAGCTATTAAAAAAATCTTTTAATTAAGCACAGTACTGTCTGTGCTTTTCATTTTTCATTTCATGCACCAAACATTTTGTACGAGAATCCTGGCACTCCAACACAAAACACTTTCAAAATGTAAATGCTCCAGCTCACATGCATAATTTCTGAAGACATTCATCTGAGGGGCTGAATACTTCCAGCAGCAAGAATATTTCAAGTTACAGACTAAAAATAATTTTAAATTTAAACCCTGGAAATTGCCAATCTAATGAACAGATTTTAATCCCTCTTCAATTAACATGCCATGGTCTTTATACACCGCTATGTTAATTTTCAGCATACTTATAGAAACCCTCACTGTGAAATAAACCAGGCAATTCTGCTTCTTTTACTTTTAGAGGTCATTTCTACGAAGACACTAGAAAATATTGAACTAATATGTGAGAAAAAAAATTATATTCCTTTAAGCTAGTCCTCATCAACAAAACAGCACCCAAGTATTACAACCTAAGGATAAAAAAAATCTTCTTGAGATAAATAGCATCATTAGGAGCAGTATCACCAAGTACTATGAAATTTCTCAGTGAGGAGTGTTCAGCAGTTTGTGATTTTATAGCAATGACTACGAGTTAAAATCCTCAACTAATATTTTATTTGCATTGTACTGTGTAGCTGCTACAGGCCTCTAAAAACTACTTTTAAGAAATTAATTTTAGCTATCACTAAGCCATATGCTCCTAAATTCCTTTCTTAATCTACGCAGTTCACTAAAACATTCTCTAGTTACTTTGAGCATGATCAGCCAATAAATACTGCTTTACTACTTACAGTTATGAGTTGTATTTTAGTTTATGTTGCCATAAAACACTTCTAATGCACTACCAATACAAAGATGGTTTTGATACAATGCTGTCAATGACCTGAATTTAAAACTATTTTTGTATAAGTCACCAGGAATTTTCAAATTTTTTTTTTTTTGGGGGGGGGGGACGGGGAAGATTTTTTTGTTTGGTTGGTTTGGTTGGGTTTTTTTTTGGTTTGGTTTTTTTGTGAAGAAAACCTCCAAACTTGTATGTATTTGGTCTGTTATTTGCTTTTAATCCTAGACATAAATAAAATTAACAGGCAAATATTAAAATATTTTACACAAGCCTCCCATTTTTTCGAGTGTGCAGAAAAAGCATTTTGGTTTAGAAATATATATGAAAGAACTAGTTTCCTCATAATGTGTCTTAAAAATATATTTATTTCCAGATACTTTAATTTCCACATAGACTAGTCTATATAAAGAATTGAAAATACCTATTATCATAAGTCTGGCAATTTCACAGTAGTAATAAATCTTAAGTGTTTAACCGACTGTCAAATTGCACCTAACTCAGTACGTCTCTATCCACATGCTACTTTGGTCTATAAATGGCATTACTCTAATATTTAAGTATTCTACTTAAAATAAATTCCTTCATTAACAGCCGATGAGAGAGAGAGTGGGAGTGTGCGTGAGCATGTGCCAGGGTGCACACATAAAAGAGAAAAAGAAAATACACTTTTGGCATTTATGCACCTTTAAAGGCCTTGAAAAACAGTATTTTTAAAAATACGTTATGAAAATGGTAATTAGAAACTATTCCTGAGTAATTCCAGGTATTAAAAAATTTAAACATGAAAGCTGAAAATATTTATGTTCAAATTCATGCTGCTAAGAAAATCAAGAAATGTAATTGTGATGAGATATAATGACTGAAGAGCATCAGATAGTTACCTGCAAAGCCAGGAGTTGAGCAATGCCACCAGGTCCCTTCTCCCGTATGTGTTCCTACAAATAAACCCCATGCACAGCTAGGTTACAGCTGCTCTGCACAGGGATGCTTAATAATGCTTTACACAGACTGAAATATTAAATAAATGTAAAAAACTTGCACCGCCCAACTTTGTTTCTTCTCTTAAGCTCCCTTCTATTTTTATTTTTTAGAAGGAAAGGGGGAAGCGCCATTCAGGAAAGCAGCTATATTGTGCTCAAGGAAGGCAGGACTGGCACAAGTCCTAGAACATTTGCATTCAGAAATAAAAGCTGTGATCGACCTTTGTCTGCTAAGAAAATGAAGCTTGCTGGTTTTAAACAGGCTAGCGAAGGGAGGGGCAGACTCGATAGAGAGGGAGAAGAGAACCTAAAAAACAGCAACAATAGCAAATATTAGTCTATCACATCCTTAATAGGCAGAAAAGCGATCCTCCCGAATGAGCCTGGGCATCGCCGGGTTGATAACGCACTCCTGGTTAATCATAAA
>VZRO01002292.1:82171-101961 GCA_013397915.1 Daphoenositta chrysoptera
AAAAAAAAAAAAAAAAGAAAAAATTATATAGTTTTGCCTCCATACACCCTCCCCTTCTTTAAAGAAAACGTGCTGCGTCGACTTGCTTTTCTTCTTCCCATCCCCCCATCCATAACCTCAAGCAAACTCAAGGAATTGTGCCGAAAGTCCCGTTGCTAGTTACCAAATGCATTTTTTTAAACGTCCCTTTGATACTTCTTTCCCTCCTGCTCGCCATGGAATATGCAAGTAAGATAATCTTTCCATTACTTACAAGAAGTAATTAAAAAATAACTTCTAGCTAAGCGTTCCTTTCCCTCTTTCTCTCTTAAGGGGCAAGAGGAGGGAAGCGAGGGGGAGAAGGATGTTTTTTCTCTTTGCTGAGTCCAACATTTGGCTTTTTCCATTTGTGGCAGATCACTGTAACGCTATTGTAAAACAACTTCCTGCCCCTTTTGGCTCACGTTCCAGAAGCTGCTAGGCTAAGTTCATAGCACAAACTTTTTTCCCCCTTGCTAAAGAAAAGAGACAAAAAAAAATTCCTGCAAATTTTCCCCCCCCTTTTCTGGCTAATGGACTCAAAAGGTGAATTTATTGCAGCTCTTTAAGAATGTTACACAAGAGACGTCGGTATCCCAGCTGGATAATTCATAAGATGAAAAGGTGGGGTCATTATAAATATATGTGTGTGTGTGTGTCTGCATTTTAATTCTGTCATTTTGAATTGTAAGTCTCAGTACCATCAGGTGGGTAATGAGCTAAGCTGCTTCATCTGCCGTACTAATTTGTGTATCTATCATAGCACAGATCATTGGCTCAGTACATACAGCCTCCTACTTTCCAATTGCTTTTGTGCTCTAAGGTGACCTGCATCTCTCTCATCTCCCTCCTCTCCTCTAAATGCTCAGCCTCATAAAAATACCCACTGGAAGCTCCTAAACCCTCCCTGCTAGAAACGGGAGACGTTGCAGTCTCTCTGCTATAAGCCAAAAAGGAAAACTAAGGCCTCCACAAGTTGCTCTCTCACGGTCTCTCCCTCCCTCCCTCCCTCTCTCTCTGTTTCTCTCATAGCAACAGCATTTCTTGGTGCGCCTGCTTTGGCATACAATCAGCATTTCCACCGTCCAAGTGTCCTTTTGCGTCACATCTCGCCATTTCATTCAGCCAATGAAATCTCCTTCTTGCAATAAAAATATGTAGACTTTTTTGTTATTGGTATATTCAAATTTTTTTTTCATGTGCTTTCCTAACAAAAAACGTTGTCAAGCATTTGATTTGCCCTGCACTAGGGGGGAAGAGGGTGGAGAGGGGGAGGAGACTGTACAAGTTCAACCTTGAAAGAGTCTTCTTTGTGGAAAATACGTTACCGTAAGAAAAAAGGGATTACATAGTTACTTAAAGAAAGTCATAGTTGTCCCTCTCACTTACTATTGATTTTGCTTATGTTATCATTTTGCTTTCCTGATGTACTTTTAAAGCAGCTAGACAGCTTCAACTGATTTGAAAAATCAATGCCATGTGTGTCTCAGTTTGTAAAATATTCTTCAGGTAAAAGAATATATTAATTGATATATTTTTTCCACTAAATATTGATCATGAGGTGATAGAAAAAACTGCAATGTAAAAAGGAAAACCCTTAGATATTATTTCTATCCCATCCAAAGCGGCTGCTCTCCAACGCGCTATCCTGCAAAATGGAGCTGCGGAGGGTTTCAGTCCGAGGTTCTTTCAAAGACACATTTCCCTCTTGCCTCACAAGTGCAGCATTTCAGTGACCAGCTGTGGTGAAGATGGTGAGAAAGGCTCTGTTCTGCGCCCCAGGTATCCTGGCTTGTGAGGCGGCCGTGGAGCTGCACGCCCTGTGCCTGGCATGGCCAGCCCTGCCCGGGCTGGAACAGCAGCATGGACACGGATCCCAGCTCCGGCCTCAGGCCTGGCACCGCGTGAGTTCTGCTCTCAACATGCACCACAGTATCAGCCAAGTCGAGAAGGGACGGGGTGGCACGTGTGGGTTTCTTGGAGCTGCCTGGCCCTGCCGCAGCTCCAATGACTCCTGCAGCGGCAAATTTAGGGAACCTCTGTTACCCATTTTGATCCAGCCTCAGATTTCCATAAAAACGCTCAACCACCAGCATTCTGAGGAGAATATACACCTCTTCTGTAAGCAAAATTTATGTTTTATGGTTTTCCCTTACCAACTTTTTTTTTAATGGTGTGAAACCACAAAATGTTTCTAACATTTATTTTTAGGAAATTATAGTAAAAGCATACTAGATATTATCAGGACACAGATGACAAGATATTTAAACAGTAACTTTCCCACAAATATTTATTTGGGTAAAATGACACCTAGTAATTCTGACCTCTTCTAATAACTGGTCTCTATTGCATATAGACTATGGATGCAGAGGATGTGCATAAATTCTGGGTGGTTAAAAAGTAAAAGCAAGCAAAATTTCTGGATGAAAGCCTTAGCAGCAGCCAGCCATCATATCCAGCTAAAACTCTTATCATTTTTGTTTTAAAATAATGGCATGACATTCCTGATAGTATTTATTTTAACAGAACATGCACAAATGAGAATGTTAACCCTGAACAGAATAAAAGAGATTACATGTGATAGTGCAGTCAACAACTTTTAATGCAAATAAAATATAAAAGACAGACCTATTTTTTAGGCAAGGATTGGACTTAAGTAGATGAATTGCTTAGTTCAGAGTGCTTTACTTGTATTTAATCAGCTTTCTGAATGACTTTCCCCCTTGTGTCTCAGACAGGGTTTTTAGCTCCTTATTTATTTTTATACTTCCTATATAAAATATAGGTCTTCTTGTTCTTTACTCTCCATACCTGCCCCTTCCTTTCCCATTTTTTGTTAATGTGAAAGCAGCTGAAGTTCGTCCCTTCTTTTGCCTGCTCCTAATGGAGATAATTCTGGTGCATTTAGAGGGTTAAAAGTGCCTCTCCTTTACACAATTACGGCTCATAGTCATCACTCAAAGCTAGCCTTCCTCAAGGAGATACATAAATGCATTCTGTCTGTCACCACAGTAGTGAAATAAGATTGAAAGTTGGCTAACTTTAGGTTACTGCAGTAGTAGAAAATTAGGGATTCAGGAAAGAGGAAAACAATTACCTCAAGTCCAACCTGTAAGCTTCACTTAACAGAAATGGAATTCCAAAAAGGGAGGTGGAAGAATTATTTTAAGATTCATCATGCCTGAATAAATTCAAATTATGCAAATATTAGTAAGCCAGTATTTTCACACCACAGTTTATACTATTGCAGAATTTTACAACTCCTTTCTTTTCCTTTATTACAAGTTCTGTCTATTGGAAAGTCATTACAAATACTCCTGCTGAACACTAATTCATTTGCTTGTATTTTAACTCAGAGTAGCATCTCTCGTTCTTTCCTCTCAGTTTGGTACAATAGAGACATCCACACTGAGGTTACCTCTAAATAGATCATGATTTTTTGCTCTCCAGACAATACAGCTCATTTGCAATACAGGGTGGTTTGTAATCTAGCAGCCTTCAGAAATATTTAATAAAAGATGATCAGGTGCATGTACGGAGGTTTTTTTTTTTAATAATCCAATTAAACATATTTGTCTTTTTTTTCTTTTCTTTTTTTTTTTAGGATTAAGTTACCCAGAAAAGTGTAAATTCCCCCTTTTTTATTTTGTTGTATCATTAAAATAATTCCAGTGCAGGTTATAAAAAAAATCATCAAGAATAACTTTACTTAACATTTAGACAGCTTTTCTTTTTAAAGGCATTCTCTGGGAATTAAAAATAAAAATTATTAAAATCTATCTAGAAAAGTAAAGCAGTCTTGTGTACTATTCCCTGAAAGGATCAATCTGGGGATTACAGGGGTGCAGACTTCAGAGAAAGGACAGCAATTACACATTGTGCCATTGTGCAGGTCGCTTAGGAAAGTTCTGTTTACTGCTGGATAACTTGCATTAATTCCGATGGATCAGTGGCCTATTAAATTATGGGGGAAAAACACTGAAACACCAAATAGACAATTCTGAAATGATCTGAACTGTAAAAGCAATGAGGAGGACAATGAGGATGTATTTCTACACCCTTCCCTTCAAAACATAATGAAGCATTTTGCAAAAACACTTCCTCCAGTACACTGTACTTTAACAACAGTGCTGAACAGAAAAATTGGCATTAAACCGGTATCAACGTAAGTGAAACGGTGGTACTAGGACAAATGGTTTATTTTTTAATTTTTTTTTTTCTTCAAGAAAGGAGGCAATAAAAGGGGTGGTTCCATAAGCAGGTTTTTAAGGGTGCTACCGACACAATTTTGTTTCTCTTGCAACTTTTTCCCCCCCATTTTTTACCGTACTCCTGCCTCGGGACCGGCGGCCCCGCTCCCTCCTTCCCGCTCCCCCGCTGCAGGTGAGCGGCGGCCCCTTGGCAGCCCTTTCCCAGCCCCGCAGGCAGAGCCTGTTCCCAGCCGGCATTCCCGGCAGCCGGGCTGCTCCGCTCGGAATGCCGTGTCCAGGCACTCCTGCTCTGCCCCGGAGCACCGCGCTCCAACAGGCGAGGGGGTTCCAAGCTCAGCCCTCCCTCCATCTAATGGGCACCTCTGCTTACAATCGAGTGCCTCGCAGAAAGAGCTGCCGGAGATTAAAAAAAAAAAAAAGGTAAAAAAAAAATCTAGAAAAAAAGGAGGGAAGAAAAAGAAAGGAAAAATAACACACTGGGGAAAAAAAGAAATGCTGGTTTTTAGAGAATGATAAGCTGCAAAAAGTACGCAAATACACATGATGAAATCTGTACTGAAAACTTACAATTTCTCAGGTCTAAAAAGAGCTTAAAATTCCTTTATATTTTTATATTTTTATATTTATATTCGGTATAAGGTTTTTAAACTAGGCAAGAGCTGTCCAGTGACCAAGTTTTCTGATATTAAGTATCTATGTTTAATTACAACAGAGTGCAACAATCCTGAACAAAGTGAATTGCAATGCACACAAAATTTACATGCAGCACAAATTACTTTGTGGTTTTTTTCGGTAGTGAAATGTTAGCAAAGATGAAAAATTTGCATAAACTGTAAGAAAATAAAAAGGGACTTCCATTACGGTATCACTTTCATAGCATAGCTGCAATTGCTTGCTACACACAGAGACAATCCAAAATGGTTGTAGATACACAATTCTGTTTGTGAGCTGAGTGTTAGTATCAGATCTATTTATGTGGCCAACTTCAGCTATACAGTTCAAGTTACCATTTCTTTTGAGCTCATTAAAGGTAAAATACATGGTACATAAGGTACATATATGCACCTTAGATTGGCTATCTAAAGGATGAATGGAACCTCACACAATAATAGTATATTGGCACTGGTAAATTTAAATCCCTCTCCTTGAAATAAACTCCCTCCTACCATAAACGATATTGACACATTATTGTTATAATCAAATATAATGGTAAGAGAATGATGAACCTATTGGAAGTATTCATGTTTTTATCTAGCCAGATCAATACAGGCTTCTACACTCTTGGTATCAGCTGCAGGTATAATACATAGTTGTGAAAAAAGGACAGTACTTCATAGAATTTGTGTTCTATGAATGGTGTCATTTGAGTCTTTTGTCTTCCTGTCTGTCACGTCACACTTATTGGAGTTGTCACACGTCCATTATTAAGTTTCATGAATTTCGAAGGGATGCCTAACGTTATAACTTATCTTTAACAGGATTCTGCTACGTTTCAGTTTTAGTGAACAAAATGTCCTGCACAGATGCAAAGGTGATATAACTAAAGGTCTCTTCTCTCCCTGTGGACAGAAAGGGCCAGTTCCGAGTGCGGGGCTTGGGATGAGGCCATGCTTCTCCTGGGCTGTCACTCCACACTGGTGTGTAAAATGAGTTTTAGAAAGGAGGGTCATTTTGGTGTTGCCAGCAAACCAGAAATTCAGTGCAAAAAAATCTTTATTTTTTTTCCCCTAATTTCCCGCTTTGCTGTTTCAAAGATGAATCAGCATCTACGTGGATTAAACCTGTGCCATAATTTAATAAAGGTGATTTTACTGAAGTTTATTACCAACACAAAAGCCCTTAAAAGGAAAAGACCAAATGAAGTTTGTGCTGTGTTTTCTACACTAATAAAGTGCAGCATGAATACTAAAATTGGCATTGCAAAAAAATAAAAAGGGGGGGGGGCGAAATTGTGAAAAGCTGCTTCCAGACTTACTCAGTGAACTATGTTTTCAGCTCATCCCAGGGGATGTCTGTGACTAATCCATGGAAATTTCAAGTTTCAAATTTAGCCGTTTTTTTCTTAGGGCCTAAAAGCTTTTTACTGAAGATTTTAGATGACTGATCAAAGCACTGAAATATTAAAAGGTCAACTCTTAAATGTATATTCCCAGAAAAAGTTACCAACAGAAATGTAATGCAATGAATTTTTTTTTGGCCATCAAAAATTTCAAGAAAACTGTTCAGTTTTTTTTCTAATGCAAACAAGTAACTTAGTAAGAGAACTGTACAGGGGAAAAAACCAGACCTTTTGCCTCTTGGCAACAGGAGAATGTGACTGGGTTTGATGTGGAGAACTATCCCTGATTCAATTAGAAATACAGCTGCTTTTCAAAAAATTTTGAAGCCAAGTACCAAAATTAAAGTTGATGTCTGAAGCCAATATTACTTCCATCATTTATCTGTAATAAAATTAAACAATTCCACCTTCCTCCAGCAATCGCCTCAACAAAATCACATACTCTGTCCCTTCTGTAGTGTGTGCAGTACGGGACTCCTGGATACAGGTATGTATGTGTATGTATGCAGTTATAGTCTTATGCTACCACAGCCCACTAGTAAGTGTGAATGCTACTAGAATGAGACTCTAAATTAATATTGTTTATGTAATTCTGCTCAACAGAAATCATAGTATTTTTATAACGCAGCCGAAAGATTACTAACAAAGGGTTATATTTGAATTACAACAGGGAAATCAATGGAAGGCACAGTTCAGGACCATTGTTTTTCTAATAAATGCAACATTTAAGAAACCTTAACACAACTTAAACACAGAGTAAGAACTACATGAACAAAGTAACAGCACTGCAGCAGCAAGAGTTTTATCCCTTGGTGTTACCGTAACAACTCATCCCTACGTTCAGAGAACACAGCTCCCTGCTCTGGGACTGCCTGGATGCAGGACCTTGCTCCCACACCTGGAAGCAGGAGGGAGACTGACATAAACATCAGGGATTTCACTGAATAAAGCACTGCATGTGTAGACCAAAATGTTCCAGCTTTCAGCTGGCAGTGCCCTGACTGTTCAGCTCAGAGGGGAAAGCAAAACAGGTACTTCACACTCTTCGTGGGGACTTGAAAAAGCAATTTTGCTTTAAAACTGCGCTTACACGACTCTTTGTGTAGCAAATGGGGACCCCATGCTCACAGGGAAACATTTCTATCGGAGTTATCAGGTTTACTGTATTCTTGTTCAGGTTTCACTGGCCAAAACACTAAGCAGTCTAAGAAAATTATTGGAAATCTATTAGAAAAGGCCCTTTTGTGATTGAACTACTGCACAATTCCAGCTCATCTTTGCCTTTCCCTAACAGAGAACACCATTTTGAGGCTGTCATGCATTTTTCCTTCCAAAGGGGTTAATGCCAGTGGAAAACGCAAGGATCCTCTTACCACAGAAAAACTGAGCAATGCAGTTTCCCAGAGAAGCTGCCTTTTTATTTTTACAGGTGCAAGTGACGTCTGTCTTGTATTTTCTGCTCACCCAAGTATTAATTTAAAAGCCACACACACATGAATGTATGATATGCAGCTATCTGCACCCAGGTAGCTTTTTTTAACTTCCACATACTTCTTTTTACTCAAGTATTTAATGGAAAGAGGCAGAAGAACAGATTTTGACATAAGACAAATCAGGAATATAAGCATTAATTTCAAATGAGTTTTGCTGAATTACACTAGGCCTGAACAGATATCCTAGTGTTTAGAAAAATGTTTATCTTCCAAATGTGAAGAACAGGCTTCAAAATTTCCATAGCACACCTAAATGCCTGACTAAACCCCATGTTCTACAGGACTATTTTTAAAATTTTTCATGTTTTCTCTCCTTAAACTGATATATTGCAATGGTCCAGAGACTCAAGGAAATCAACAGGGGAACATGAAATGGTTTCATATTAAAAGCAGTACAGACAAGTGTACACCAGTTGCTCAAGAGAGAAGACTGTTAAATATGAACGGTTCCTACTTGGTTTTCACTGCAGGGGTCACATTTGGAAACAATTTTGATACCAAAATTAGAAGCTCATATTTTAATTTCAGCAACATCTTTGTCTAGGAAATGAGAGAAATCTTACCCACCATTAAGCTTTACCAGGTACATTAGCTGGAAAAATCAGTTCCAGAAATAGTAATGCTGAGGAATCAAGTTTACACAGTAAATTAGACTGTTCTCTGCTCATTCTATTAATCTAAACCCTGCCAGGGATAAAGCTCTTTTTTAAACAGTAAAACAAAACTAAACAAAAAAAACAAAAAAAAAAACCCAAAACAAACAAAAAAAATCCTGAGAGGTTTGAGTCAGGAACATTCAAAGCAAAACACATTCCGAAAGATTTCCTTCACTAAGGATCTTTCAGAAGAGGCACTTTTACAATGGCATCCTAAATTATCATATTGCATGCTGAAATGTTTAACACACTCTCAAAAAATTAGTTTTCCCTTTCATCAGGCACTTCCTATAGTTATTGTAAGGTTCCAATATCTTTCTAAAGAAAAAGAAGTATTTTAAAATTTGAATATTGGCTGGGTATTTTCTTAACTTTTTTCTTTTAAACTCCAATCTGCTATCCACAGTTTAAAATTCTCCTACAGCTCATTAACTCCAAAGAAAGCATAACCATATCGATGCTTTAAGGCAAGAAAAAGACCCGCCAAAATAATGCAAAGAGCACTGCCTTGAGACTCTCTTTAGTCTCTAAAATACTGCAGATAACAGAAAAGCTGTACTAGTAGTGAAAAATACATGATGAAAGTAGATGGACTTCGTATTTTCATTAGTAAATATGTTAATTATAACTAAGTAACATGAGGGAGTAATAGACTTATGTCAACCTGACAATATTATTTTTAGTAGAAAACAGGGAAATATACATTTCCACTCTATCTTCCAATAAAAATCTAAAGGTAGTGGACGTTGGGAATTTTCAGTAACAACGGACACAGAAGGGCTGGTTTCAGTATTGCTGCAGTCAGCATCACTTGCTGTTCACATTTGGTTCAGCTCTGAATGCAAGTTTTCACTCAAAGGGTGCGATGGCTCAGTTGCTCGGCCACTTCTTTTGTTAAAAGAGCTCATTCTGCTGTATTACAGTATGTACTTTCAAGTCTAAGAGTAGATTATTAGAAGTGTTTGTTTAAATAATTCAACTGCAAGGAAACTCAAAGAGAGATGTAACATTTTACTTGAAATGACTGGAATGCAAAGACACATTTTTACCTAAATCCTATTCATGTTGTCAGCCACAGGAGCCTCAAAGTTTACTATTGTGGTATTATTTATTTTTGTGATGGCAACATTATAAGCTCCCCCCAATACACTCAGATCCCTTGTGCTCAGTTCTAACCCTGCTGTGTTTTACACAACTTGGTTGTCATCAGCAATTAGGGTTTTTCTGGTTTGGGTTTTTTTTTTGATAGAAGGAAGAAATGTGGAAAAGCCATATGCTGACTGAAGATACGTGTTTATAGCTTAATTATTTTATGATCAAAAATTGTATTTCACTGATTTTACTGCTGAGCAAAGAAGAGCATATAGATGAAAAATAACCAACATCTTTTGGTAAAAGGTGGTGGTTTTCTGTATGCAAATCTTCCAGATAATTTTTCTGAGCTTCCATGTTTATATACGTTCCCTACTCACAGCAACTAAGTTACTTTCAAAGCCAAGAAAAAAATAGAAAAAAAGGAAAAAAATCCCAGTCTTTTTGCATAAAATCAGTGATAAAGACGAGGAAGTTCTAGTTCTCTCTGGCTCAGTACCCCGTGCTTGCCATGCTTGGCCTCACAGGGCCCTGCCTGTGTGTGTATTGCTGCAACACACAGAAAAAGTTACAGAAAAGGTGCTGAGTACAATTCCCTGGGACACAGCACCACATTTCCTTACGGGCTGAGAAACAAGGCTCATGCTGAAACCTCAGAGGCCCAAGTTGGATACTGCAATTGCCATGTGCTTTCTCACTTTCTTTTTAGGGAAGAAATCACTATTTTTCACTAGTACGTACTTCTTCCTTTGGAAGAATCCAGTCAGGGCTAAAAAAAAAAAAAAAAAGGCTGGAAAGTGAGCAATTGAATTACAGGGGGAAGACCCGAGCAATATATTTAGTTCAACGAGGGATTAAGTGCCACGGCCACTGGTAATTAAAGAGCTAATACGTGCTCTTTGAAATAGTTTGACTTTTCCTCTGGCTGCGAGTGTGGCGCACTCAGAGGTTCGGGTGAGGCAAACCTGATACTCGGCCATTCTCTGCCAGCACGTGCCGAAATTAGTTCTCCATTTTGTGGTGGCCCTCGGAGAGCAATTCCCATTGAGAAGTGAACAAAGGCCGTGACCCCGGGGTCAGAGTGTAATGCAGGAAGCATGACCTCCCCTTTGTTCAGAACAGCACTGTTTACTCTGCCTAAGTAAAGATCACCAATACATTAACTAAAGAGGATTAAAAAGGTCATATCCCTAGGGATGGAGATCACGCAAGTGGCAACTCTCTTCAGTCACTAAATCACTGGACTTCCCCACCTACACCCCCTTTCAAAAAAGAGACACCTTAAGCTGTCATGGCTCAATGGAACATTATTTTCAGAGCAGAAGTCTGTACAAATTCATGTTTCAAAACCAGGTTAATTTCTGCAGAGCTAGCCAGCTGCTTGGAAGTTATTTTTGAAGTTATCAAAATATTTTAAGTGAAAACTTATCACCTCAATACAATTTTTAAATTTTATATCTCCTTTTGAAAAATTCTGAGTTGATTTATAAAATTGATTGGGTCTTAAACTGGTTATTAAAAAGTGCAAGTAACTATTATAAATGGAATTCTTAAAATATCCTGTTGTCTGTGGATGGACAGAGAAGTTCCCTGTTGCTGTAGACAATTGCTAATTCCACGATGGCTCACTTGCAAAGAGGAGGACAAGGAAAATAAAATAAAAACACGCTGCCTATAAAATTTCACATATGCTGATTACTAAACTTAATCAGGCTAAATAAACAGTTATTTTGGCTGTTAAGATTTCTCTTACCGATTTCTCATAATACCTTAGAACAACATTATTAATATGACTATTAAAAGAAGCATCTCTTGAAACAGCTAAATTAATGCTGCATTGGTAACATACAGCTAGACAGCATGTTGGAGTGTCTCCTTTCCATTCTCACCTCTAATCCACTGGCCCACTGAATGATCCCAAATTTGCTTTGTACCTTGGTTTCTTCATCTGTGATGATGTGGCTCACTGGGATGCAGATGTTACCATCAGTTAGATGGCCATGACAGGAGGAAAACAGCACGTAGAAGGGAGTGGTCCAGACTAAGATATTTTCCCTTCTTTATCCTCAGTCAGAAGCACCTCTAATTAAGCTGAACATTATGTTAGAACTTCCAGAAGAAAATAATAGGAATCAGGCCAGGCAAGGGGACACACTTTTGATCAAAGCCTTTGGTGCAGGGAGCTCAGCACCACAGACAAGCCTCACACAGGGTAAATCAGTTGGAATCAGCATGAGATCACCAGCAGCTTTGAGAAGAGAACCAGAAGGGGCCAAAACTCCAAAAATCAAGGTCCTAGAGTCCCACAAACCAGTATGAACCATTCAGGAGAAGGGCTGAGAGGGTGTCCTTCCATTCTCAGACACTTTGTGCAAAATAGCTGGTTTTGGATCCATAACAGTATGTTCACCTCTCTAGTTTCTAGCAGCATGAATTAATGCAAGAGGTGTGGCAAGCTGGGATCTCGTTACACCCAGCCTGCACTGGCCCTTCTTCACCCACCACTGCAGTTTCCGTTCCTGTGCTTTCCGATCTTTTGTCACCCCAGCAGTAGGAGTCAGAAGCTTGCTGCCATCAGGAAAACCAAAAGGAGAAAGTCTTCCTAGCACACGCCCCATGGAAGCACTTCATTTAGCCCAAATGGCTCACAGCAGATTCCAACACGGCCAAGAGTAAAGAAGAAACTTCCAAACCACATGTCTGCACCATGCTGGGCGGCATTCCCAGGGCAGGTGGGTGAAGGACTGGCACTCAGGGTAACTCTCACCTGTCCAGTTCTGTGCCTGGAACAGTCAAATCTAGTAACACACTTTCCTGTGACTGCTGTTCCCTGAAATCTGATATGACAGCATTGGGCTTTTTACTATACACCAGGAGTCAAGGAAAGAAAGTGGAGTCAGAAAGCCTTGACAACAGGTTTAGAAAAGGCTGTGTCCAGGACAAAGCAAAAATGTACAGCAGGTATTTAAAATAAACGACCTGGAATACAGCGCAATATTGTCACCTTGTATGTTCATCGGAATTTTCCATCAATTGCAATGGAAACACTGCTTTTTGGCACAAAAGATTATGCAGGCATAGTATATCCGTCAGGAAAAAAGGGTAACAAAATCTCTAGACACAGAAGGAGCAGGTGGGCAAGAGCAGTGTGAGTACTAAGCAAAGCTTTGTATCAAGCTGAGGCAAAGGGGTACCTTTCCCAAAAAAGCATTGGACTGAAACAACCAGAACAAAGAATATACTTAGACATTAAGATTTAAAAATGGAGATTGGGAGCATAAGGACTGAACCAGTGACACAAGGACAATTTATTGACATTTGTTAGAAGCAGGAAGACTGCACAACAATTGTCTGGCAAGTCTGAAATAGTACTGGGAAACAAAGGGAGTGAAAAAAGAGGACGAAAAACACCACAGAAATGATCGTGGCTGATTACGACCTTGAGCTATTTAGTCATGCAAAAGAGGAACCTTGCCTTTTCTCACTCTGTATGACCATACTAACATTTCTTGTTAGCTGGGTTCCTAATCTGGGATATTCATAAAAAATAAAAATTACCCACTACTTTTTCCAGTGGAAATTCCTAGTCTTTGAATTTTTTGTTCTCTTTCACCTTCACACTAACCAACAGCACTCTCCCTCCAAGATGGGAAGCAAAAACAACACTCAGGACAGTTAGGGAATGAGATGTCCCTTCTCTTGAACACAAAAACAGAGGAACCATGATTCTGTGACACAAGATTCTTGCATTGTCTGTTTTTTTGGGGGGGATGGAGCAATCTTGATCCTACCTCATATTCTAAGATATGCCTATCTCCTGATGCCCAGAAACCCAGACAGACCAAAGGGTACCTTTTAGGTTAAAAAGAAGTTACCAGGCTTAATACAGATGGAAAAATCTATGATATTCAAGTCACAAAATTGTCCCCTCTGGCCCCTTCAAATAGCAACTCCCATTAATAAATTCTTTTGCAAGTAAAGGGTGCAAGAACAGCAGATAGCAAAACAGAAAATGCTGAAATAAAGGGATAAATTAAAGGCAAGCCATTCTGAGGACACACGCAGCCTTCTGGAAGCAGCCCAAGGTTGGAGGCAGGGCTTCCAACAAAAACCTGCACTCTTCTATCAGGAATAAAAGGGTAGCAGTCCTCAAAAATAGCCACAAATGATGATCCAGATTACATGCCAGCGAATTCTGTGATTTAGTAAACCGTCTGGAAGGCTACCTTAAAAGATTATAACTTTGATGCCTGAGCAGGGATTACATAATGGGGATAAAAACAACATTGATGACATAATGAAATATACGTCTTTTTAAACTTTGAGTGCATCCACAGAATTCATTATTATTTATTTGGCCTTTCAAAAGGGCTTTAAGAATGTGACTCATGAAGACCATAAAGAAAACACAATAGTCACGACTAGAAGTTGGAATCATGATTAAAGTAAAGCCAAAAGTAAAATGTACAAATGAAAAGACATTTTGACAAGAGAAATGTTAAGAGCTGTTGCATGCAGAGGCCATGCTGGTATCAGCTTTTAACTTTAGTTCATATCTAGAAAGATAAGCTGTAAAATAGTGGCAGAAATGACAAGCAAGGGGAGATACTGGGGTTACTGAAGGGTTTATCCAAGCTGAGTGAATGTGAAGCATGATAAATATATTTTTTAATAATTGCTAAGGAGATCATATTGCAACATTCTCCAAGGGAAGAGACCTGGATGCCACCGTAACAAGTCAACAGAAACTTTCAGGGATATGCAATAATGTCAGGTAAGTCAAGCAGGAAAACAGAATCCCGTACCGAAAACATAATCCTTCTAATATCCGCCTACCAGGGAAACAGCTTCCTGGAGATTGCTAATGAGTCTTTCCTCATTAAAGCTACAGAAGTAACAGGAGTGCAAGGACAGGTGTCTACAACAATGTCACTTATAAGAGACTGCCATGCATGAAGACATAGAGTGATCAAACTATTTATGTTAGTAAGCACATGAGCAACAGGGAACGCAACAGAAATACACAGTTTGGAAGTCAGGATCTGTAGTCCGACTTTCTCACCTGCTTCTAGTCTTGAAAGGGAAATGATTCAGCTCAATTAAACAGGCAGTAAATTTGAACTATAGGAATATATTATTTTTCAATGTGCAGCCTGAGCATGTGAAAATCAGTGCCTTGTTAAGGGACATCAGCGGGAAGCAGAAAGAATGATTCTATCCATAGTGTACAAAAATAGAGTGTTGGATGGGATTATTTGCTGGAAAGACCACAAGGACCTTTGCTCAAAGCCAAGGGACCTGCCTGCCCCACTTTCTGACAAGGACAGGGTATTCCAAAAGGATCTGATGTTGGCCATTTTCACCCTCCACCTCTTACCAATCAACCCCTTTGTAAAACATGTTAGGGTAGACTTGGCATTAATTACACTGTGGGTCTGTTCCAGTGCAGAAATTTCTATGTTTGTTTTCTATGGCCAAAAGAAATGGCAAAGAAAATAGACGAGTTCACTTTATCTAATGTGAAATGCCTCAACCTCTAAGCTAGCTATCGTGCCTGACACAACGCTGTCAACGCATCATTCAAACGTCACAAAAACACGTAAAAACAAGCACGTTTACTTTGCCACCAGCTCTCCCCCCCCGCCACCACAAATAATTAGCAAGAACCTAAATTACAAGACTTGGTTTTACTATATAAATACGTTTCTTTTTTTAAATTTTACTACCTTTTTTCCCATCCATGCATCATTATTTGCAAAACCCATTTAATAATAACAAGAGAGTCCAAGTTGTGTCAGATCCTGGGATATTGCCACTCATACGGTGGTTTGCTACACTCAGCCTTTGGTCTTGTGGCTAACAATTCATCCAAGCTGTGAGAATACCTCACCACAACCCAAACACTGCTGCTTTTCAAAGGAAGACAAGGATACATAATTAAGAGATGATGAGCTCAAATGTAAGACATGAGGTGTGGGAGCAGATTCTGTAACCACACCGGTAAGTGGTTTTACTACTGAATTTTCTTCATCTCTGTCTTCACTCATGGTATCAGTAGAACTCACACGTTTTCAAACTATATTTGCAGCAGCAGAGGGAAAAAAGAAGGCTAAAACCATGCCAAAAAAGAAGGCTAAAACCATGCCACTGCATAAAAATAGTTTTAACATCAACTGGTCAGAACTGAAATTGTAAATCAGCATTATTAACAGAATGCCCTTTTAACAAGTGGGGCCTATGTCTCAAAAAAAAAAAAGCAAACCAACATACAGTTTTACTAAAAATACTGTCAAAATTTCATCCCACAAGAATTTTAACCTGAAAATATTCTCAGTCTCATTTCAAGACTTTATGATGCTGTAATTGTGGCCATAATATAAAGAACTATAGACAGAAGTATCCATGTGTATAGCTCAGGGTCTATAGGCACAACGCACGGTGTGGAAATGAAAATTCAGATGTTGGTACAGACCCACTCCAGCACGTAGGGGATCAGTCCCTCACTGGCTATTCAGAATAAACAAAACATCAAACCACTTTTCTTATTACTCTGCAGAGCTGAAACTAATTTTTGTTGTTCTTGACATGACTGATTAGGGAAAGAGTTGAAAAGTCTGGAGCAAAACAAGATATGAATAAAGCTAGCAAAACTCAAGCGAGGACCACGGACCAGCCTTCAGAAATAGGCATTAGAAATAGCAGGATTAAATGCTCATTTGTTTCCTGATTAACAACAACAACAAAAGAATAATTCAGTTTTACCTAAAAGAAGTCTTCGTTGTGTTCCAATGCAGGACAACATCTCCACAAGCCAGGGACCCTTTGCAGGGCCAGAGCCTCCCAGTGGCAGCCACACCCTCCTCTTCCTCATTTTTTTCCACTGACCATCAAATACTTTCCAAGCCAGGCCCTGAGAAAAAACAACCCAAAATAAACCCCGTATTTTTAATGGACATCAGATACCATACTGCTGATTTAATTAGGCAGATTAGAAACAAATACATTTGCACACACCCCCATATTTGTATTTTCTGTTTCATTTCAAAAAAATTTGGTAGGTCTGATTTGAATCTCTATTCAAACCACAGGAAAAAAATAATGAAATGTGTTCTATGCTGACAGCAGAACTAAGCCCTCTGGCTATCTCTTTTTAGAGTTTTATATGACATGTTGTCCATTGGTACTGGAAAAATACACAAAACAGCGGCTTTTCAGAGAACCTTCAGATGAACCTATATGTTTTGTAGCAGTAATAGATGCCAGCACAAGACAAGCTGAGAGAGACATCCCAGAACTTGTCTCTTCAGGGATTTTATGGATTTGACACTCAGGCAGATCTATGACTTTATTTTTAAAGAAGTAAGACTTTCCTGGCTCATGTATCACTCAAACTCTCCCAGGTAATAATAATGCGGCATAGCAAGTATCACACAACACATCCTTACTCTTATTATATTTAATACAATTTATTTTATCCATAATTCCACAGTACACAGAACTATCTGGAAACTGATTGTTGCTATAAACTGTTTTGCATATTGTGTCATCTGCTGGCTTTAATTCATTATTTAAATGACACTGTAATTATACTACATTTCATATTCTATGTAACCAGAAAATATTCAATATGAATACAAAGTGTGAAAGCAAACTCCCCCCATATCTAGAAAAACACCTACTTATTTTCAAATAACCAGCTCCAGCATTCCACAACAAAGCAGAGATACAATAGTTAGGGTTCAGCAACTTAAGCCCTTCTTTTTTGCAAATAACTGGACAAAGATATTTTTGTTTAGCTATCATTAGGACTGTGAAATTAATATTAAAGTAAGCTATTTGTTTATTTAAATTTAGAACTGAATTTATAACCTGAATCCACAGATTCATGGTATTATGCTTGCTGAAAGAACAAATTAGTATTAAAATAAGAACAGAGATTATGTTGAGATGTGTGTTAGGGGATGACAACATACATTACAGGTAGTATATTAAATAACGCCAAATCCAAAATGATTTTATAAGACCAGCATCTTCTATGTATTTATTCATGTACAATTGTACACCCACAGAAAAACACTGTTATAAGCAAGTTATACACTTCACTACTAGTCGAGGTGTTTGCAGTTCCACACAGTCCTATATCCTAACAGGTTTCCAATACACAATTCTGAATTCTCAAAGCCTGTACAATGCTGTATTTGCACACACAGTAAATAATTGACTTGCAGAGTACATCAATACTGAAGTCTTTTAGATATGGTTATTCCCACAAAAATCTTTGTTCTCTGAACTGCAGAGTATTAGGTAACACTGCCATTTATACCAGAGTGCTCTAGTACACCACTGACTTTTAAATCCAAATACACAATAAGGGAAAATGCTAGCACACTAGTATTTTACTGGCCCACAAAACAAAGATTTGCCCTTCCAAGCCCTCCCGTCCATGTATTCCATATCAGAAAAGCACACTTACTCCAGACTGTCTGCATTCCTATTTATGGAGATGCTCTGCAATAAAGGGAGTGAACAGAAATCCAAGGGTTAACAGAAGAAACAAAACAAAACAAAACAAAACCCTAAACCAAAGCAACAAACCCCACCACCAAAATGCCCAGACATGCTGCAGTCCTTGCAAGAAAAGGAAAATGTTCAGCAGACAACAGCCTAACAAAAAGCAAACACAGAATTTAGTGCTGCTATTGCGTGAATAGTAGTTTGGGATTTAGGCAGCCTTGGATTACAAGGACTATTCCCTTGAAAATCCAGCCCACAGTTCCTGCACTGTTTTCTACCAATACCACATCCAAACTGTGACTAAACACCTCATTATGCTTCTCTGGCACTGTCTGAAGCACACATATTGTACAATTTTCTGGGGCACTTAAAAGCAGAGGGGAAAAAAGCGGCTGGTTTTTACCAATCAGTAATGAAGTGATGAGTAAGTTCCCTGCAAAAGCTTGCATGATCAGTAAATTTTCTCTCCCTCCCTCACCCCACCCCGGCCCCTTTTGTCCTGTATAGGCAACAGGTGACAAAATATAGCCCCAGTCTTCAGCTTAAAGAATAAGAAAATGTATGTAGATTATAAGACATCTGCACTGTAATACAGCCTTTTAAAATAAATTAAAATGGAATGAGGAGACTTAGCCGGGCCTCTACATTGGCTTCAGAAAGTAAATACCTTTCTTAGTATTTATTTGTGGAGGTTTCATTTAAAGAAAATACAGTCCTTACAGTTACAAACAATAACTAGTGACTTGGGGTAACAATCTGGCATTGGCAGAGTTAAAAGAGAAAATCCAAACTGCATTTTCAAAGGAACTGCATTCCTCAAATATTTCACTACAATCTCTTTTTCCTATAACTTTGCTAATTGATCTTAGATGATCTTAGTAGATTAATTATGAGCCAATAACCTCCAAATTTCTTAGCTCTTACTCTGGACAAACATTATATTCTGATTCATGAACATTCTGAAATATTTAATTTGCTATTCATGGCATTTAAAGAGTTAATCTAATTTACGGGAAGCAAGAATTCCACATTAAAGACTCCTACTTTCTCCTTTAAGCTTTACCATTTCAAAAGCCTTTTCCTCATCCCTTATTATTTAGAAATAGTCTCCCTTTGTGCACCGGACATACTACAGTAGTTCAGGAGGCCGTGGCAGTTACATGGTTCCTTTGCCAGTCCCCATATTGCTCATTAAATAATTTTACTCCCATATATACACACGCAGCTGGTAAAGGGATGACTTTGCTGCATTCAGCTACATCTACACTTCCAGAGCGAGCCTCGAAATAAAAAAATCACAGCGTTACAAAAGTGATCAGCTCCCATCACTGTACACTTCCCGAGCCTCCAATTGCTCACGCTACGTTTGCAAAGCTATGATGTAGCAGTACACCTGTGTCTCTTTTAGCAAAAAATCCACAATAGGCTAAAAACGTTTCAGTTCGGTTAATACCCACTTCTCAGTCCACAATTAAACAGAATCTTTCTTTAAAGACAGGATTCCCTAAAATATTTTACACGCTTAAAAACAGTTTTCTATTTCGGAAAGCTTTGCAATTTCTTCCCTTTGCAAAAATTCAGTTGTGCAGCACCAGCGAAGAGCTCCGGGTACACCAGATGGTTAAAATTCTGCATCATTTTTAAGAGCCTAAGAGAAAGCACTGCCTTTTTTCGGGGGAGGGCGGGGGTGGAGGAGAGGAGAGGAGAGAAAAAAGCTGAGAACAGCAATTTGCAGCCCCCTTTTTTT